>OX101791.1:32016173-32246173 GCA_944452715.1 Ophion slaviceki
TCGTGGTTGCTAAAAAGGAACTATGCATCGACAAAAAAATCGGCGGTCAAGCACTGCTTTTTTAATATGTAGATGAATCTTGTCGAATTTGAAGTTGGTCGATGCTGTCATTTTTGAGACATGGTGGTCGCTGATTTTGAAAGCCGTTTTGAGGAAAACGCGTTTAAAATTCGCCGGTTAGCGGAACCTATAAACGCCCATAACTCCCTCAATTTCGAACGGATCGACTTGAAATTTTCAAATCATATCTTGGAAATGTTACATCTTAAGAATCCTTGGAAAATAAAAAAAGTCGATATTTAAAAAAAATTCAATTACGCGCAAGCCCTTAAACTTTTGATCCAAATCTAAGGCATTTACGTCCGTGTTCATTTGCTAATTCGTTTATTGCTCAAGTGCACTTCATGACGATAGACCAAGTAAAAAAAATCACGAGGAAAGTACATGCATAGAAGAGAAAAAAAATGCTTCTTACACGAAAACTACGGGCGCGATCACATTGCCGAACTATTAAGTGGTAGATAGATAGACGTCAATATGCGAGCGAGTAGATACTACACTAGTCAAACTAGCCGAGCTGCAATTTCGGTAGTTCACAATGTGAACCAAAAAGTAATGAACTATAGCCATTTCGCTCTAACCTGGTAAATCAAATTGCAGTTTAGCTCTTCTTGAAATATTAAATAGCTACTAGCTACTAATTAAGGGGTCTTCCCACTTTAGACATTAAAGAAGGCTATTTTCTTGAATTTTAAGTACAACCTAATAAGTACACTTTCGAAATACATTTAAAAAAATGTTGATGTATTTATGTAACCCAAACAAACTTTAAACGCGCTTTTCTCGAAACAGCGTTTTCGACTGCTTGTTGATAAAATCTTCGAAACTACTGAACCGATCCTTATGAAAGTTTAACCACATTTTCTTTACAACTATTGCTATAGCGCATATAAAGGATATTTCATTTTGATATTTACTATTTTGTTTTGCCTAAAACGGTGAAAAAACACGTTTTTTTCGAAAAATGTGCGCCATTTTGTTATTTTTGCATATATAAAAAATCGTATGATATGCGCTATAGCCCTTAACATACTGAATCTAGAACCGTTTGATTTTTTTTTGTTTCGGATGATCCATCTCCGAGTTTTCATCAACAGCGCAGACCTACAATTTTTTTGGACTTTTTTTAACTACCATTTTCGTCTATAAATAGTGACTTAAATAAGTAAATAATTTTTTTGAATGTATTTCGAAAGTGTATTTATTAAGAGGTTACCCCCACTTGCGATTTTGAAAAAATCGATTTCTTTTTATTGCATTTTTTTGAAGTGCAATTTGAAGTGCAGTTTTTTTTTGATGCCCGGAATAGATGACTCTATGTAAGTTTACAAAAAAAAAAATATTTTCTTCGTGTAAACTGAAATTGAAACTTTAAACGCGTTTTTCTCAAAATGGCATTTCTGAAGTCGGTGACCAAGATTACTCGAACACTAATGAACCGATCTTCTTGAAATTTTGCAGGCTTATTTAATACATAAAAATGTAGTCTTTAATCGTTCGATTTTTTTTTCGAAAAAATGGCCGTTTTATAGCCAAAAAACGGCCGTTTTTCTCGTTAAAATCGAACCATTAACTTTGACTGTCCGCCATTTTGTGACAAATGAATATTTTTTAAAATCCTTCGATTAAAGACTAGTTTACACTTATATTTGACTAAATCCATCCGCATTTTTTTTCAGATGATCCACTTCGCCGCAATGTTGGTGACCGCAAACCGTGTATATAAAAACATTATTTCATTGACGGCCATTTGCCACTAAACAATGTAATATTTTTCAATAAAAAAATTACTGAAAGTTCTTCAAGATGTGTTGTTTAAGATGGTATATTGATCGATTGAAAAAGTTTTGAGGTTTTCTTTTAAAAAATTCATGAAAAAGGCCTTTTTTGCGCTACGAGTGGGGGTAACGCCTTAAGTGTAACAACTTTTATATCACTATCTACAATATAAACTTATCAAAAAAATTCACGAAAATAGCCTTAACAGCTCGCCATGTAACCGCACCCTAAGAAAGATCAGAACCTACATGGGTATGATTTGGATAAGATACGTGGCATTCAGTTTTTCCCATTTGGACCTCCCTTTCAAGCCACATTCAACGCGTCTACGATTTTTACCAATCGTCCATTTGATTCATCAGCCCAACCGCAATTTCCCTTGACCCAAAATCAGTGAGCTACAACGAAAATCCGAAATAAATCACCCCACAAATGGGTGAAAATCCGGTCTATCTGGGTACCGAAGATTTCCACATCAGCCCAAGATTGGATGCATTCGCGTCTCGATACCACGAGCGAAGTGACTGGATTTTCCTCATTTCCGCTTGGCGAAATTGAAGAAAATGTTATTGAAAGGCGGTGTGAGAGAGATTCGAAACGTACGCGATGATCGCACATCGAGGGTATATACAATTTGAGCGGGACGTGATTCTCGCGGTACCGAACGATCGATTAACGCAACAACTTCCGCCACTTTTACAGACGTTCTGACCCTAATAGGCCTCTCTACCCCTCTCTCTTGATCGCCGAGTAAGAGGAAGATGTGCAGGCCCGAGAACGCCTCTCGCGTTCTCGGCTCATCGAGTGTCTGAATCATCAACGCAAGACAATGGCTTTTTCTCAGATCCTCTCCTTTTTCCTTCACTGTCAAACGTATCAGTGTGTGTGTGTGTGTTCATTGTGAACAGACTTTTCTTCTCAACGACGAAAACGCTTCCATCACCCTCCACCCCCGCCCACTCTTTCTTTTCCTCCCCAGATCATCTTGATCATCAATGCAAGGGAGATCAGGCCAACGGAAACGAGCCACGTCTTTTTGTTTCGTGCGTCCGATAGTCGGGTTATTTTGTATATGAGAGACAGGGAGGCTGCGGAGGGCGATGGGGACGGCGTTGGGGGAGGCTGTAGACGCTTTGCATACTTAAGGGGGGAGCTAAGTTAAGCGAGGAAAGAATGTCCTGATTTTCATGATTTTTTTTTTTAAAGGTAAATATTTCTTTTCCATTTTTGAGATTTAGGGTATGTTTCATTACCACTTTTGGCTGTTACATGGTATTTTTTTATTGATCTTTAATCCTCAATCCGTGAACCTGGGTCGTTTTCGTCCTGCCCAAAATTATTTTCTTCGCAGGTTGCTTAATATTTAAGGGGTTACCCCCACTTGCGATTTTGAAAAAATCGATTTTTTTAATTGCATTTTTTTGAAGTGCAATTTGAAGTGCAGTTTTTTTTATGTCCGGAATAGATGACTATGTAAGTTTACAAAAAAAAATATTTTCTTCGTGTAAACTGAAATTGAAACTTTAAACGCGTTTTTCTCAAAATGGCATTTCTGAAGTCGGTGACCAAGATTACTCGAACACTAATGAACCGATCTTCTTGAAATTTTGCAGGCTTATTTAATACATAAAAATGTAGTCTTTAATCGTTCGATTTTTTTTTCGAAAAAAATGGCCGTTTTATAGCCAACAAACGGCCGTTTTTTTTTCGTTAAAATCGAACTATTAACTTTGACTGTGCGCCATTTTGTGAAAAATGAATATTATTTAAAATCCTTCGATTAAAGACTAGTTTATACTTATATTTGACTAAATCCATCCGCATTTTTTTTCAGATGATCCACTTCGCCGCAATGTTGGTCACCGCAAACCGTGTATATAAAAACATTATTTCATTGACGGCCATTTGCCACTAAACAATGTAATATTTTTCAATAAAAAAATTACTGAAAGTTCTTCAAGATGTGTTCTTTAAGATGGTATATTGATCGATTGAAAAAGTTTTGTAGTTTTCTTTAAAAAAAATCATGAAAAAGGCCTTTTTTTGCGCTACAAGTGGGGGTAACGCCTTAATGAAAACAAAATTAAAAATAAGAAAGAAAAAACCCTATTTTTCCTTGAGAAGATTGACCATTAATTTTTTCTGACTTTTTTTCATTGACAATTGTTGGTTTGGTAGTGCAAAAACGAAAACGACCCAGGTTCACAGGATTAAAGTGGATTTTCAAAACTGTCGTGACGTATAGCTATAAAAACTAATCGACCGATTCTGATGGAGTTTGGTATAAATCTTTCTAACCTTATTGTCTAAAACATGGCCGGGCATTTTTTTGAAAATGAAAAAGTCTTTTTTTACAGACTGTAGCCATTTTTTAGGAAAATTCAGCTTTTTGTTCCAAAGCGTACGATTTCATCGATTTTCAACATTTCTCACTTTTTCTTGGTTCATATCCGGCGTATAAGTGTTAATGAAAGAAACATTTCCGATGGTTTTGTGTTCAGATCAATGTCGCCGACGCTACGTGACACGCCGTCTGACAACATCCGCCGCAACCCATTTAGAAGACCGGGCCAGACCTCCGCATTTTTACAGATTAATAAAAAAAATAAAAAATACCATGTAACAGCCAAAAGTAGTAATACCCTAAATCTCAAAAATAGTGAAGAATAGTTTCCTTTTAAAAAAATCGCGAAAGTCAGCAATTTTTAATGTTTACCCTTAAGGTATTCCTTTTGCAGAGGGTCGCATTTTGTGGGGGTCTGAATCATTAGTAAATTACAGTGGTGCTTAAAAAAACAAAAAAGTCACAATCAATTATTATACCCAACAATAAACTGGAATAAAAAAAACTTCGCGCAAATTTAGTAAATTCAGACCTTTTTACATTTTCTCTAAAAAATCGCGGCTATGAAAATTTTTCTGCTTGTCACATTTGAGTCTTAGCATTAATATTTTCTTTAAACATTCGGTGACCCCCCGTTTTTTTGTCATTGCGGAATCTTAAGGTATTTTTACACGTGTTGAGTAATTTTTTTCGTGTATAAATGATTAGATAGAAATTTTTCGTTAAAAGTTCGGTCAATTAGCTTGGAATTTTACTTGATTGTAGATGAAAATCAGCAAAGTGTTAAATATTCGGGTTCGTGAAAGAAGTACTTTGAAGCAGATAGGGCTTGTGAAAATGCAAGGTATGTGCGCGAAGAAAGGAGCGATGTGAACGTTTACGGAGGAAGAACAAGATGCATCTCCCTGTTTAGTTATATGGCTGCCGTTTAAATAGTTGCACGTGGAAAGTAAGAGGAAGACTCATTCGCGGTTCTCACGTGGAAAGTATATATAGCGACCGATTTTGTCCCTTGCATTTCGCTATTGGCCACTGCATGGGAGCGATCTCTCTCTCTCTCTCTCTCTCTCTCTCTCTCTCTCTCTCTCTCTCTCTCTCTCTCTCTCTCTCTCTCTCTCTCTCTCTCTCTCTCTCTCTCTCTCTCTCTCTCTCTCTCTCTCTCTCTCTCTCTCTCTCTCCCTCGCCATCTCCTCATCTGTCTCTCGTTCTCCGTTAACCGGATGTCTCGAGACCCGAGCAATGACGTTTCCGTTATTTGTCAATCGTTGAATACGGCCGTCATCGCAGCTCGCAGGATGTTACAATTTTTTTGCGTTTTTTTGGTAATTTACGAGCGCAAGTTTCACCGAGTACGTCGTGAGAGTGATCGAAGAGCTGGGACATCAAATACGCCAGCTAGCAATGTTGACACACATACAGTCTCGCTACGCCGCACTTTATTCTCCGGAGAATCGTTTTCTACTCTGGTTTTTTGACACTACTTGGCATGGGCAGGTAGAATCGCGTTTAACTTTTTCATACGTGGCGAAAGGAGGAGTCGATTGGAATGGATTTTTTTGTCGCGTAATTTAACGGTGTAATAATTGACACTTTATATGACGAATTTTATTAAAATGTTGTTGGTTTTTTTATTGCCGAATTTGGTAAGAGAATAAGTGGGGTTTCCATTTGTTGAATGTGATATATAATAAAATTCATTGATTTTTATATGCAGAATTTGATATTAAAATCGCCGAGACTTTTATAAGGGAAATTGTACGTAAAAATATTGCGATTTTTATTTGTCGAATTTTATGGAAAAATGATTAAGAATTTTATTACCGAAATTGTACGTAAAAATATTGCGATTTTTATTTGCCGAATTTTATATAAAAATGATTGAGATTTTTTTGCCGAATTTTTATGTAAGAAGGATTGAGATTTTCATTCGCCGAATTTGATATGAAAATAATTAGGATTTGTATTCGTTAAATTTTATATTAAAAATCATTGAGACTTTTTTCACTGAATTTTATATAAAAATGATTGACATTTGCATTTGCCGAAATTCATTTTTAAAAATGTTCAGAATTTTATTCACTGAATTTGATATAGAGTATATTAAGATTTTTATTCACCGAATTGCAAATATCAAGATATTTCTCTTCTATTTTTTTTACCGTAGATTCCATTGTCCAGGATCTTCCCCATTATTACATTTTTCTCTTCTGTTTTCGCTATGAAATATTGCGATTTTTATATGCCGAATTTAACCTCAAAATGATTAACGAGAATAATTAGCTGTGAAATAAATTCGTCCAGGAAGTAGCCATCATATGTTAGCGCCATTCGAGTTAATAAAAATTAACTCGTCTGCGAAGAGTTACGATTATGTGCGAGCTTCTTTTCATGTATCTTAGTCCGCCTAGTTTGGCGATTTCCTCGGCCTCTCGATCACTCGATCTTTCCGTGCTCCGGATGTCGGTCGATCTGCCTGTCTCTTAAAAAGCCTCGCCTCGTTTGATTCTCTCTCGCTTACTCTTCTCTCTCTCTCTCTCTCTCTCTCTCTCTCTCTCTCTCTCTCTCTCTCTCTCTCTCTTTGCTGCTTCGAGATATCCTCTCATGAAATATTCACGCGATGCTACGAAATCATCGGATTTTCTTATTCAACTCTCCATCGTTGGTTCGTTTTGTTTCTCAAATCCATCGCCGTCCTCGTCATTTCTCTCCCCATTCTTCAATCTCGCGTGCGCTCGCGTTCGACTCTTAACTTTTCTTTTCCGTCCCTCCCTCATTTTCTTTCACGGTGTGTACTGCAAATCGGTTGACCCATTTCTCCGGGCGATAAACTCTGTATCGGAATCTTGTGCAGCAAATCTCTCAACTTTTGCGAATTCGTTTGCCCCATTACGAACATAGATATGTGCATGTTGTGTTATCGCTTTTTACAAATAATTTTTTTTCCATCTCTCGCCAAACTCAATTTCATTCGATTCAAAAATAAAAAAACGATTTCGTTCGTCACTCTGTCGAATGGCCGAACTAATCCAAATTTTCGTGTGCACGGTCCGCTGTCGCTTTTTTCTAAATTAATCATTTCATTATTCTGTCGAGAAAAAAAAACTCAAATTCAAATATAAACGCGCACACACTCTTTTATCATGCTGTCGAAAAGTGGAAAAAAATGTATAGATTCACGCGTGGAATCATTGTTTTGATTTTAAATGATGTATTTCATTATTTTGTCGAGAGAAAAAAATTAATAGAAATATAAATGTGCACAAATGTTTACAAATGACCACCCCGTTTACAAAAAAATGTATCACGCTGTCAAAAAAGTGAAGAAAAATATGTCGATGTGCGTGTAGCATCATTGCTTTTTTTAAATTATTCATTTCATTATTTTGTTGAGAAAAGAAACTCAAATACAAATATCATTGTGCACTATCGTGTTTTTGCGAAAATAATTTTTACCTTGCTGCAAAAAAAAAACCAGAAAAATATAAATAGAGCTGCGCTTATCATCATTCCTTTTTTTCAAAATGATTCATTCAATCATTTTCCCGAGAAAAATAAGTCAAATACAAACATAAATGTGCAGTTGAAACTAGCGCGTTCTTTCAAAATTATTTTCTTTGATCCTGCCGTAAAAAAAAACTATGAAAAATGTATAAATGTGCGCGTATCATCATTGCCTTTTTCCAAATAATTTTTGCATCATTCACTTAACGTTTCCATTTCATTCTACTCTATTTCCATTATGCTCAAAAGATCATGTATCTCTGGATCCAAAATTATTTTATTATCAATATAAGATTTTTTTTCATTTACCTTTTCCGTTATAGATTCCCCAAAATCCCCCATAGTGCAGAGTAATTATTTTGTTATCAACCTTAGACGCCTTTTTAATCAGAAATTATCCGATTGCGAAATATCTATTTATTTCGTCATCAATATTAGAAAATTCTTTTATTTACCATTTTCGTAATAAATTCTCCTGATTGCGGAGTAATTATTTCGTTATCACTATTCCACATTCTTGTCATTCAACCTTTCCGCAATAAACTACCCATATTTCAGAGTATCTATTTTGTTATCAAAATTACCATTTTTTTTCATTCACCATTTTCGTAATAAATTCTTCATATTGCAGAGTAATTATTTTCTCATCGATGGACCGCATTTTTTCAATTCACATTTTCCGCAATATATTTCCGATATTGCGGAGTAATTGCTTTGCACGAATGGGTCGTTAACGCGTGCACACATCAGGATATAGTGCCACACATAAAACTCCGTACATGACTTTTGAGTAAACAGAGTGTTAACTTTACAGGCTCTTGTGTAATGTTTTTCCTCGACATCGCGCTTTCCTGTATTGCTCCGACGACGAATATACGTACGTACGTATACCTCCTCGTTCGTATAAAACGAAGAGTGTTTGCATATTCGCCCATGATATAAAATAACCATTTATTTATTCCTCTCTTTGGAAAATCTCGAATAACACTTGGATCCTTACACGAGTCCAATTCAATCGAGTTTCACGTGAATCACGCTCAACGACGTTATTATTACTCCGACACGTACGCGAATTCGCGCATTAGTGTCAATTTATCAACCCACGCGGCCTGAGAATGCATAATACACTTAATACACTCACGTATATGTATACGACTGCAGATACGATGATAATATCTGTGCAACGTTGACTATCAGCACATCGGGCTATTTTGAAAACGGTTCGTGATTTTTTTAACAACAAATTATCGATTTTTTGCCTCCAGGATGGTCCTTGAAATGATCTTTGTATGAAAATGGTTAAATTTGTCCAGAGGTAATTTTGAAGACGTTGGCGTTAACGTAATGTTGAGTATGGGGACTATTGGATTCGAATGTCTTTGAAATAACATTTCCGTGAAATGGTTGCATTTACTCGAAGGTAATTTTGAAGACGTCGGCGTTAACGTAATGTTGAGTATGGGGACTATTGGATTCGAATGTCTTTGAAAAAACATTTCCGTGGAATGGTTGCATTTACTCGAAGGTAATTTTGAAGACGTTGGCGTTAACGTAATGTTGAGTATGGGGACTATTGGAGTCGAATGTCTCCGAAATAACATTTCCGCGTATACGTGCAATCTAAATTACCTCCCTGCTGACTCAAGGCATACACAATATAATCAAACGATCAACCCATCCGAGATGCACAACTGCAGTGCGACAAAACGGCATATTTCTATAGCGACGAATGACGCACAGCCGCGCAACTTCGTGCGAGCTTTTTTACTCATTATTTTTCTTCGGGAAAAGATGAGCCAGCGAGCAAGCAATCGGATCGGTGGATTTTTATGGTGCGCCCGATTGCATCCTAGGCTGAGTCATCGAGCTGCACGACTAGACAAGATTTTTCGCTATTCTGCATGCGGATCGTCGCGACGATAGGAAATCGGACTGCTTATCACTCTTTTTCTTCTCGAGGATTATGATGTGCGATTGTACGACTTGTTTGGTTTTCTCCCGTTTTTTAAAATTGTTCCTTTTTCGGTAAATAACTTTTTGTTTTTCTAATTCTATTCGTAATTCCTATTTTCTTTTTTTTCTAGAAATGTCGTTTTTGACAAAATGTTCTTCCTCTTTTTATAATTATTAAAAAAAAAATGTTTCCTATTTTTTTTTTCTAAAAAAGGGTCTTTTGTAATTGTTTATCAAAAAGGTTTTCCTAATCCTTAAAAAAGGGTTTCAAAAACCGTTTGCCTAAAATTGCCGCAGAAGCAAGTAATTCACGTGAAGTTGGGGCAATGCACTTTTCTTTTCATTCTGAGATGTGCGAAAGATCGAAACATCAGGGGCCCGAATTTTCAGATCCCAGCATTTGAATTCGATATAGGGTTTTCCGATTTCCTTCCAAAAAAGGCTTTCCTTATTATTTCCAACAAGGGGTTTTTCTGATTATTTCAAAAAAAGATTCTGAAAACAGTTTGACTAAAGTTGCCTTTTTTTTTCTAAAATTGTTCTTTGTCTTTTTCGAATTAAAAAAAATCTGCCAAATCTCTTTAAAAAGAGTTTTTCTAATTCTTTCCAAAAAGGGTCTTTATAATTATTTATAAAAAAGCTTTTTCTAATTGTTCGTGAAAAAGTTTTTCCTAATTATTTATAAAAAAGATCCTAAAAATAGTTTGCCTAAAATTCTACAAGTAATTCACCTGAAATCCTAATGAAAGGAATTCCTAATTATTTCTAAAGAAGGGGTTTTTCTAATTATTTCCAAAAAATATTCGGAAAACCGTTTGTCTAAAAATGTTTTGTTTTCTAAAATTTGTCTTGCTTTTTTCTAATTAAAAAAATGTCTCCCAAAGCTCTCTAAGAAAGAGTTTTCCTAATTCTAACTAAAAAGAGTCTTTATAATCATTTATAAAATATATTTTTCTAATTATTTATAAAAAAGCTTTTTCTAATTATTCGTGAAAAAGTTTTTCCTAATTATTTTTAAAAAATATCCTAAAAATAGTTTGCCTAAAACTCTCACAAAACCAAGTGATTCACGTGGAGTTGGGGCAAAGAATTTTTCTTTCCGTTCTGAAATGTGCGAAAAGTCGAAACGTCATGCCCCGGATTTTCAGATCCCAGCATTAGAATTCGATATGGGATTTTCCGATTTTTTTCTAAAAAAGGAATTCCTAATTGTTTCTAAAAAGGGGTTTCCTAAAGAATTCTAAAAAATATTCTAATAATAGTTTGCCTACAATTATCGCATATCCAACTGATTTTCATAAAGATAGGGCACGATTTTTTTCTTTCGCGAGATGTGCGAAAGATCGAGACCTCAAGGACCCGAATTATCGGATCGCAGCATTCGAATTCGCCATCAAACGTAATATCAATTATCCGTGAGCACGAACACGTCCCAAGTAGCCGAAGTACCAGAGATCGAGAACCCACGCGTTATTTTCTTCCGAGTCAATCAGGCGTAAAGAATTTCGCACCTGTTGACTCGATTGTCAGGATTTGTCCCGAGATCAGGCAGGCTGGAAGGTCCAACCGATGGACCAAAAGAGGCTAATCGCGATGGCCCAATTATCATGTTCAATTCAGATGTGAATTCTGTTCACCGCGATTATTCCATTCCCTTTATTCTCTTTTGGGAGGGAAGATTTTATTGCCGCTTGCGTCAAGTCAGCGCTAAGGGTGGTGAAGTCAGCTGCAGAGGGGAATTGAGGCCTTAAGGGGTTAGGCCACTCTAGAGGCCGAAAAAATAGGCTTTTTGGGGATTTTTTTTTTCAGAAAAATTACAAAATAATTTGAGATTCACTTGAAATTTTGAAATATTGAAACATTGAAAATCACTCGAAATTTCGAATATATCTTGAAAAATACATTGTCTATGGAAGTACGTAGGATTTCTTTTTTATATTGCATACTTCGTTTGTTTTTAACAATTATCTGACGATTTTTTAGGCAAATTTTTCACTTTCCAAAAATTTGCCTAAAAAATCGTCAGATAATTGTTAATAACAAATGAACTATGCAATATAGAAAAAAATCCTACGTACTTCCATAGACAATGTATTATTCAAGATATATTCAACATTTCAAGCGAATCGGTTGAAAATTGTCTGAGTTATGTTTCCGGCCAACTTAAAAAATGCAGTTTTGAGATAAACGCTGCACAGCCGCCATTTTGAAAATAATCGCTTAAAAAAAATTTCTGTATACAGTCACTGATATGTATGATAGACACCCTTTTTGTAATCTCGATTTATTTTGTAGTTTTTCTGGAAAAAAAATTCCAAAAAAGCCTATTTTTTCGGACTCTAGAGTGGCCTAAGGCCTTAAGGTTTTCGCAGTACGAGTAAGCGAGAGGAAGTGCGAAAGAATGTTGGGCATACGTGGTGGCCGGCATTGTTCGAACATCCCGCGAATTTCCTCGTCTAATACTGGAACGAGATATTCCTCCTTCGCGATTGCCCTGGGAGTCTCTCATGATTGTCCCGTTCCCGGTCTCCTATGCAGCGTTCTCGTAATAGCCGAGCTATTGAGACAACGTTTGCCACCACGAGGCCAAACGTGCACGCGTTTACACGCGTCGTTGAGCAACCGCGTGTGGAAACGCGCCCGGGAAGACTCGGCCCGAGGGAAAAGATCGGTACACGACGAAGACCCCGATCAAAGGATCAAAGGATATCTCTATCACGCGTAGCTGCATCGCGAGCCCACGATGCGAATTGGCACCTCCAACATCCTGATCATCATCTAAAACTCCTCCCAAGGGACCGGAACTTCCCCTGATCGATCGGTACCAAAGCTCGTTCGACCTTCCATGTCACCAGGTCAAACTGCCGGACTGGTGGTTCTCATTACAGATGTGGGAACCTTCGCGTCCAATGATCCAACCCAAGCCTGCCAACCCGGAAGTTCCAGTGACGGAAATCACTGGTGATCTGGTTGCCGATCGCCATTCATCGGAAGCGTATGAGTCCAAGCTAAATAATGGCCGACGGATTTTTGCGGTTGGCAGTTGGAGGTAGGTTAAGGGGCTATACCAATGTGACACTAAAAAAATCTATCTTTGCCTTTTTCGACAGTTTATACTTTCAAGAATATCCTGTACAATTTTCAAGGCCGTATCTCTATCATTTTCTCTTGCAAAAATCGATAGTTAAATTTTTGAACGCGTTTTTCTCGAAATGAGATTTTTCAAATTTGCTGACATTGTAACTCAAAGAGCAATTATCCGATTGACATGAAATTTGAACTGAGCACTCTTGAATATATGTTCTCTACAATGCCGTAGGATATTTTCGATTGGATGGAAATTGACGACTTGGCATTGAAAAAAAACGACCATTTTATAGGCAAGAAAATATACTTTTTTGATAACTACGCTATTTGGTTAGATTTTGATATTTTTCGAAAATCCTACGTCATTGTACAGAAAATACCTTCCAGTTTAACGACATTTTTCCTTTTTCGGTTTCAGCTACTCAATCGGCCGGAATCATGTCAGCAGTGGAGGAACTTTTTTTTGGCGCCTCCGAAGGCAGCGCATAAGTCGCTTGGATCTCAATATTTTTCTATGAAAAAATTATGTAACATAGGTCAAATATAGCTAAATATATTGTTAATTTTCCGAAATATTTAATTGAGTACTTTTCTTCCAAAAAATTCCCGAAAATCACCTAAATTTGCAGCGTTCATACTGGTATAGCCCTTTAAAACCGGAGATACGCTTTGAATTTATGGCCGAGGAAACGTCATCGTGATCTCGGTGTGCCGCGGTATCACTGGCGAGGCGACTTTTGCCTCACCGCGATTGTGCGCACACCCGATACAGATGTGCCCCGACCGAGTATTCTCGCCAGGGGCATACACACGGCACACAGACACGTAGGCTCCATCGGGTGATATAAGGATGAGCGTGGGTGGAGTGATTTTTTCCCTCGTGCGCCTCTATAGCTTTAAATGCGTGAAGGAATAGAGCTTGGGAAACGACGACACCGAGACCTGGACGACGGGAATCACCAATACAGGAAAACGTCTCGCTGTACCCTGAGTTAGAGCTTTACCGTCGTGTTCCTATCCTTGCTCAAAGAAAATAAGAAATCCAAACATATACCGTACAAACACACAGATGTATGTATATACACGCGTGCGGATCGCTGATCGGTATAACTATACGCAACGAACGATCGAATGATTAATAGAATTCGTGTATGCGCGAAGATCGACGATGGGTGTACGTATCTAGGCACCTAATGTATTGACGTTTCGCGTGGGCGTGGGTTACGATAATACGAGAGAAGGAAAGTAAAGTCGCAATTTCAGCGTACACATAAATCGCAACACTTTGTTACGGCACGTAACGAACAAATGCGATACGGAAAATTATCGAGAACGGACTCGGGGTTTCATGACGAATTAATCACTTTTCCCTTGTGAAGCAAGCTTGGAGGCTCGAGCCTGCGCGATACCGATATTGGGAGGCTGATCGGTAAAGTTGAAGGAGAGATTGCGAGATTTTGAGGCTGATCGGTAAAATTGAAAGAGAGATTGCGAGATTTTGAGGCTGATCGGTAAAATTGAAAGAGAGATTGCGATATTTTGAGGCTGATCGGTAAAATTGAAAGAGAGATTGCGATATTTCGAGGCTAATCGGTAAAACTGTAGGAGAGATAGCGATATTTTGAGGCTGATCGGTAAAATTGTTGGAGAAATAGCGATATTTTGAGGCCGATCGGTAAAATTGAAGGACAGATAACGATATTTTGAGGCTGATCGGTAAAATTGAAGGAGCGACGCCGATATTTCGAGACTGATCGGTATGATTGAAGGAGCGATACCGATATTTTGAGGCCGATCGGTATAATTGTAGGATATATTTTTCTAGACTGCGCGATACCGATACTGAGAAGCTGATCGGTAAAACTGAGGGATAGATTTTTCTAGACTGATCGGTAAAACTGAAGGAGAGATAGTGATATTTTGAGGCTAATCCGTAAAATTGCAAGAGAGATACCGATACTTTGAGGCTGATCGGTAAAATTATTGGAGAAATAGCGATATTTTGAGGTTGATCGGTAAAATTGAAGGACAGATGGCGATATTTTAAGACTGATCGGTAAAATTGAAGGAGCGACGCCGATATTTCGAGACTAATCGGTATGATTGAAAGAGCGATACCGACATTTTGAGGCCGAGCGGTATAATTGTAGGGTGGATTTTTCTAGACTGCGCGATACCGATATTGAGAAGCTGATCGGTAAAATTGAGGGACAAATTTTCCTAGACTGATCGGTAAAATTGCAAGAGAGATACCGATATTTTCAGGCTGATCGGTAAAATTGCAAGAGAGATACCGATATTTTGAGGCTGATCGGTATAATAGAATGAGTGATAGCGATATTTCAATTGGATATTCAATTTCTCTGATTGGTACTATTAAAGAAGCCCGCGCGATACCATCATTTTATGGCTGATTGGTATAATTGAAAGAGCGATACCGATATTTAGAAGCTGATCGGTAAAATTAGAGGATAGATAGCGATATTTTGAGACTGATCGGTATAACTAAAGGAGCGATACCGATATTTAGAAGCTGATCGGTAAAATTGGAGGATAGATTGCGATATTTGAGGCTGATCGGTATAACTGAAGGAGCGATACCGATATTTAGAAGCCGATCGGTAAAATTAAGGGATAGATAGCGATATTTTGAGGCTGATCGATTTAACTGAAGGAGCGATACCGATTTTTAGAAGCTGATCGGTAAAATAAAAGGATTGATAGCGATATTTTGAGGCTGATCGGTATAACTAAAACAGATACCGATATTTTGACGCTGATCGCTAAAATCAAAACTACTCGTGACATTACGCCGTGCTCTGAATGACAGGTGGCAATCAACGTTACTGGATCAATTACCAAATCAAGTCACGTTCACCAAGACCTGACTAATTTCGTCCAAAATGGACCTGCAAATTAACCAAAGCCTTCTTCACCCGCAATAATAGTCATCGTAAGCTGATAGACAACAAGATTTCGCAACTAGCACGATTCGGTGATAGCAAAACTCGTTGAAACTTTACCTTCTTTGTCATTCCATTAGTTTAACGTCGTGGTAGCCTGCGCACTCGTGCACCGTTCCCGGATAAAGAGAAAACAACAAGTTGTAAACTTGGTCAAAACTGCGGTCGGCTGCGATGCACATGGGGCACTTTTATTCACTCATTCCACCCGGAAAGTCACCGCGGAGTCATTGAATCAGCGTGATCGCGATGTTTTCGTGCGAGAAGGGAAAATCGGCGCGCCAGGAAAGCGCGAGATGTACACGAGGGACGGTGATAGTAGCGGTAACGCGCGTATCCAAGAACTTCCCGAGGGAGTGAGAGAGAGAGAGCGCGCAAGCTCACGCGCGTTCTCACAGAGAGCTGTCAGTAGTAACGGTCGGTTCTAGCCAGCCTCGTGGCGCACTGGCCACGTGTTCTTCCCTCATGTGCGATCCACCACTGCACTTAAGCGTCTCAACCGATTTGCTATTCTTACCGAGCACTGTATTAGCGAAACTATCGATAAATCCACTTCAGGCTTCGACGTCTCACAACAACGCGTGAAGAACAAAACGTTGGGATAAAAATCCTCGGGAAATCTGTTCGGCGAAAGAGTCACTGTCACTGGGGATCTCCAGGGTCGCAGTTGAGGGTTGATCGGCTATAGTTGGGACAAGTTTGACAAGACTTCTAGTTCGGCTTTCCGCCGTGTTTATTTGTACGGACGCTTGACACGGCGTGTGTCGTCGACGGGACAGCTGGGTCTGGACTGTCCGTTTGGACCGTGAGAGGGCGGTATGCCGATCCTCGCGTTCGCCAGGCTCCTTCGCATCAGCCTGTGATCTCTCTCTCTCCGGTCTCCTTAAGAATCTCAATGTTGTCCTGGCGACGTCTTACGCAGGGTGGTGATGGTGGTGGAGGTTAGGTAGTGGTGATCGTATAGTGAACCCGCAATGACCGAGGGTCGAGCGGAGATGGCAAGCGTGCGTATGGAAGTCGCGAGGTGACAGCGTCGGCGATTACGAGGACTACGACAAAGACGCGAGAGGAGCCGGCACGCGGACCGGGCGAGTCCAGAAGATCGAGTAAGGAGGCAAGAGTGTATGAAGCGTGGCGTTACCGGTGAACCACGGCAAAGTAAGAGTAAGAAGAGTGAGGAGGAACGGAGCGCACCACTTCGGGGCACACCGCGCGCGGTGCGGCCACAGTGCGAGCATTCGACTGGGCGGGGAGACTGAACCCGTAGGTTGGGTTGGGGTATAGGTAGGTAGGGTATGGTTCGTAAAGTAGGTAGGTAGGTAGGTAGGTAGAGGTGAGTTGGTGAGTATGGTACAGCCGCGAACGCGCGAGGCGCGGTGACTCCGCGTATATAACTTGGCCGTGGATGAGAGCGGGCGCCCGAGTTAGCAGAAGCACACACGTAGATCGGTGAGAGACGCAGAGCACATCGAAGCTGCGAGGAAAGATCTCTGGGTGTATGTGAGTGTGTGTGTGTGTGTGTGAGAGCAAGCGCGGAGGGGCCTCACGGTCCACTGCTTAGAGGAATAACCGTGAGAGATGTTGGTAAGGTAAGTACGGCGAGCCTCACCTCACCAACCTCTTACGGGAGTAGCACCACGCGGCGGCACGCGACCTGCCCTCCCTCTGCTCTCATCCGTTTCCTCTCCCCAAGCTCGTGCTTCTCTCTTTCTCTCTCTCTTCTTCTCACTCTTTTACCGTCTATACCTCGGCTTTCGCCGTCTCTCTCCCTCTCTTGGCCGATCTCTACTTTTCGTCCATCGGGTGGGACGGCAACGGCACAGCAACATCGGGAACGCGGCATCAACGAGATCGCGCTCCGTCGAACGAGAAAGAGATTGTGTGCGTCGAGCAATACCACTTCTACGTAGCTATTATGCCAGCCGCGTCCGTGTCCGATAAAGTGAGAGAGAAGGATGAACGGATACCTCTAGACTTCTACCACTCCTCTTGGTACTCTGGACAGAGAGCAAACGGCCCGAGAACAGGCCTACCTCTACCTCTCCACGCAGCAGCAGCAGCAACACGTACATCGCAATGAGATACTCCTACCACGACAATTTTAGTTGGAGCCTAGCTGGGCTACTCTCGTTCCCTCCGCGTGTAACCTCCCAGGCACTAATTCACCTTTGCAACTGTACCGACACACCCCACCACCACGTACACAACGTCTCATGCCTCCTCCTCCTCCGCTTGCCTCGTCTCTACCACCTTCACCGCGCTGTACCATCCAGAGAGCTCCAGCTGCTGCGAACACAACTACTCGCGATCACTCGTCTTTGGGACCACCGTGCACCATCACTGTTGAACCAGTCGTTGTCCCGATGCCACCACAGCGGGGCTTCAACAAATTGCCTTCGAAAATCGGGCTAATAAGCTCGAGGGGTCCTTTTTCTCCCTTGGCTAGCTTGCCTTTTATGATGTCGGCTTAGCTGCCTGGATCTGCGGTTAGCCTGCAACTTCACTCTCGTTGCAGCCATGTTCTTAACGATGGTACCTTAGGCAATGGGACTTTGACGCTCACCGGAAGTCATGCTCGTTGAAGACACGGACAGTTTTTCACAGTCTTAGACCCATCGGCAATGTTTGTACCACTATTCTTAACTTAACCAGCTATCTAGCTGGATGACATCTATGCAGTGATAGCGTTGAATGATGATTTGGGTGGTGTTTTGTTCTTTTCATGGCTGCTTTTTCAAATTCTTTCGTCATTGACTGGTTTTCCGTGACGGGAACTTTGGAATGAAAAGTTGCTGGAGGATTCCAAGAGCTCTCGGTTTCCGGATCCGTCCATTGCAGCATAGAAGTCTGCTCCAATGCAACAGTCCTCCTCCGCGATATTCTAGACCCGTCTGAGCAATTGAGATTGTAAATTGAGGAGAGCTATAAGTATACGATACGGCAAGAAGGTGATCTTAGAATCGGATCATCGTGGATCCCGCGAGCTCTCGCTCTCTCCTTCTTTCTCTCGTTCTCGCTTCTGGGGGCCCGGAGGCAGCGCGGGAGCACAAACTAGTTGCGCAATACTGCGGAGTGGCACGTCGGGATATCCAGAACGTCTTGACACAGTTATCCGTGATCTGGTCACAGGGCGTTCCGAGAGAGCAAACCGATCTCGGTTATGGTGGAGGAAAAAAAACGAGATAGCTGTGAGTCGCGCAAGAGCAGCTCTGCTTTTACAACAGTCTCTCGTACTTTTTTCCATCACTTTTTCGACACCTCTTCCGGATTCTTCATCTAACTTTGTAGAATCGAGGGAAAAAAAGAGATTGCCCGGAAAATTGAGGACACTTCGCCAAGTCAACATCTTCGTTCACCAACTGAGTGGATCTCTTGTTCGTCTATCAGCCGGGAAAAGTCGCGTGCCCGTCCATCGAGCCGTTTCCAGCCGCCACGCGTTTGGAGGGCGACTGTTGGAATTTGCATTGTCGTCGTGGCACGAGCGCGCGAAACAAGACAAGGAGAACAAAAGTCAACCACGACTTTCTTCGGTTTGACATGCTGGAGACACTCCTGGACACGTGTACGTACACAATGTCAGGCTTGGTGTGTGCCTTTCTCGCCCGACCGAGGAAACCCATCATTAGTCGCCCACGCCGAGACGTCACAGCTCAACTCCAAGTAGCTTACGCGAGCCAGAGGCATTTTGCGACGGAGAGATGTATTGCAGCATCACTGAGGGACGTACGAGGGTCGTTATCATGTACGAGTGTCGCAGAAGCGTGGCCCACCACCGTAGGAGACGAGACAAGTCGCGAGAAAGAATGCCAAGCGCGATAAGATGAATGATGGAAGACCCTGGAAAAGGTGTGCTAAAGACCGGAAGACCTATCATTATCTCATAAGTCGTTGAATGTTGAGCCACACTTCGTCCTCCGTAGATTATTAGACGCCCCGGAATTCCTCTGTCCGCAATTATTTGCAAATTACCACAAGACCGGTTTATCAATATCCACGCTGGCTTTGCCAACAGCAAGGCACCCAATGTTACACGCCGTCGGATGATGCCCGGGTACATGCTCGTAGGCGAATCGCGCTAGCTTGATACCGGAAGTCGACCAGTCGAGGCACACAATGCGTGCGACAAGAATGAATCTCGTTAGTGGTGTTGAGCAAATGGGATTTGTGCACACGTATGCAGGGGTATTTAAATGGAGATCACGTGAAACGGGGTCATCAAGGGTCCTGGCTGCCGCGCCATTCGAGCCTCCGCGGGGATTATTCCACGTCTCGGTCTATCCCCGGCGAGCACTGAGGTGCTATAAGGACTATACGGTCTTGGGCAAGAGGAGGATTGAGTTGCGGAACACCCGGTGAGTGTTCCCCTCCTCCTGTCGAGACTCCGTAAATACTGGGAGCAACTCTGAAATAGCAGTTTATACGCGAGCGCATATTCCTCTACGCTCTTGATGCACTGTCCCAACGCGGCTTTTTAACGCCTTCCTATACACGTTTCTTACGTTGCCACGAACCAGTATCTTGTCGTAGACTCGGGGCCCACCAGAATTCTAATGGAGATCGCAAAGGCTTGAGAAAAGTGGGTCGCGGCTGGTTGCCTTTGTGCCAACTTCATTCCACGATTCACTCATTTCGGCAACACCATTTTAACGATACCGTGATCGCAAAAATATAAATCGAAGACAAATTGGGCGAGGAGCGTGAAATATCGACCTTTATGAGGCTGCGACCAGGGTGATACGTCATCGGGACCAAAGAGCCCAACGGGCTGTTTTATGTCCCGATTTTTTTATGTCCCTTCCAGTCCCAAATCGTTCCGAAATCGAATCACGATACCTACGTACTTTTGCTCTACGTCAGCCGCTTCACGGATGCACATTTTTCATCCGGTCATCCTGTGAGAGCTCCGAGCACTCGAGCTACATCGCTATGCATCTTGAGTCTGTATACGTCTGGGAGAGCCTTCGGGGCCGCTTTAAATCTTTCTTCCAACCGGATTTCGACCTATCCAAAGCTTCGTCAGCTTGCTAGCGGATACCTCAGAAGACGGCGGAACCTTTCGGCTGAATTTCACAATCTCAGGGTCGAAAGGTCGTCTCCGAATTGCCGGATCGTTGCTCGCTGAAGAGTGACTCCAGCCGCGACGAAATCGAGATCGGGATGGAAATCAGATGATGAGAAGTCATCTCAGCCTTCCTAACACCTCCACGAGTGTCTCAAACCTAATCGATCGCATCGCAACCAACAAAGGCCTTCAAAGAGCGTTCTCCAGGAAGTTTAATGTCCCAGACGAGACTGATTGATTTCAGTACCAAGTAAAAAGAATGAGCAAGTAACATTGGTCTGTCTGGACCCAATGATGGCTGATGGGCTCCGCAGCATCGATTCCCAAGGTGGGACAGTTGATTCCAGTAGGAGGAGCACTCTCGTGATGTTCTCTGCACAATACTCACACGGGAATCGGATGATGAGACATCATCCCAAGCTTCCTAACACCTCCACGAGTGTCCCAAACCTAATACATCGCATCACAACCATCACAAGACCTTCAAAGAGCGTTCTCCAGGAAGCTTAATGTCCCAGACGAGGCTGATTGATCTCAGTACCAAGGAAAAATAATGAGCAAGTAACGTTGGTCTGTCCGGACCCAATGATGGCTGATGGGTTCCGCAGCATCGATTCCCAAGCTGGGGCAGCTGGTTCCAGTAGGAGGAGCACTCTCGCGATGTTCTCTGCACAATACTCACCCGGAAATCGGATGATGAGGCAACATCACAACCTTCCTAACACCTCCAGGAAGTTTAATGTCCCAGACGAGGCTGATTGATTTCAGTACCACGAAAAAAGAATGAGCAAGTAACTTTGGTCTGTCTGGACCCAATGATGGCTGATGGGCTCCGCAGCATCGATTCCCAAGCTGGGGCAGCTGGTTCCAGTAGGAGGAGCACTCTCGCGATGTTCTCTGCACGCATATGTATCTCACACGATAAATCCATTCCACAATACTCACACACATGTACACATGTGTGTGTTTAAAACGACATATTGCATCGCGAGGAAAAGACATGCCTACGTAATCGACAGGGCGAGAGATGCACAGCATCGTGATCCACGCAGCAGTCATATAACCAGAGACGGAAAAAAATGGAAAGAGAGAGGGAGAGAGGAAGAAGAAGAACGCCCATTATGCCCGTACGTTCACGGAGGATACACGCTTCGAACTGGGCGCGTAGGACACATTGACTCTCATACAGGTACACTTACGTGTGCATACCTTGGCGATAATAAAAGCTAATTCAACCGACGCACGACGATGGGAAGGACGTTTGCCGTTCGAGCACACGCGAGGCCGGGTGTCGAAGGGTTTGGCACGTTCGCGAGTTTGTCGCTACAGAATTACATACATATAATATATCGAATGGCATTAAGGTGACGGGAGAGAGAGAGAAAGAGAGGGAGAGATAGGGAGTGAGCGAATAGAAGGATGTCACTTATCTTCGAGATTGCGCAAGCCCCCGAGCTCTCGGTGCTTGACGTTTCGCGCTGACAGAAGAATCGACGCCTATATGTCGAAGTATCAATGATGCCCACGTTCTAACTCCGTCGTCTCCTCGATGTCACCCCTCCGTACTTCTATTTATAATTGTGTCTAAGTCCAATCGCACGCAGTCGCGCAGACACGCGTAAGTTTGTACCTCGAAATCGAAACTTTGGGCCCATCACTTCGAGGACTTTTGCCATATTTTTTTAACAGTGCCTGATGGCAGCTGATGGCAGCCAGGAATCATGAAGTCACAAATGGTCGATACGTTTCTTCCTAAAATTCGTCAAAATAGGCCCGGACGAATTTGGCGAGATGTTGAACAGACTTGATCCACTTTGTGGCGTTTGAAATCATCATTACGTATTTGTTGATGTTCCGTGACTATTATTTATTCAACACACCTCGAGAACTATTATTTCACGTCTTTTTTTCACGCTTTCGCTTTTCACGTGCCTTTGCTCGGTCTCTATTTGGAGGCTTGATTGTTCGTGTTGTTTTTTCCCCCCCGAGCAAGTCGGGTATCAATCTTTTGAATTCCTGATCGCAGTGCATTATTCACTGCGCACATTGTACCTCGCGATATGGATCGCCTTCTCCACGAAGCCAGGTGGCCGTTTCGTTGCTGCCGCCAACACCGAGCTGATTTTAATTCGACTTTGAACTTTGCATTGAAATGAGCTCGATGATGCAGGCGCTGAGAGTATTGGCGATCACGGCAAAGCGAACGACGCTTAATCACCGTCAATCGATTATTGTCAGATGTTCATGTCGACGCTGCTTACGAAAAGTAGCATGTTTCAGAATTCTTACGAAAACAGGCACGTTCGATATCATCGCGAAAACTAGCATGTTTCGGCTTCCGATACGAAAAGTAGCATGTTTCGGTTTTCGCCACGAAAACTGGCACCTTTCGATATTTACCGCGAAAACTAGCACGTTTCGGCTTTCACCACGAAATGAAGCAGATTTCGATATTCACCGCGAAAATTAACATGTTTCAGTAACACCGGAATTGTTTCCGACTTTTCTTCCATGCTTTTTCACGCCTCACCTCTATTTTTTTACTCCAATTCCTTTGACCGCAATCGAAAATTTACGATATTTTAGACCTCTTAAAATGTTTAATTGGACGTCAATTAAAATTGTAAGTATTCGGGAAATATCCATTCAACCTTACGTCGATACAATCCACGTTAAATATGATTTAGACCAAGAAGGACGAGAGACGAAAATCTTTAAAAAAAAACAATAACATGGATAATATTCGAATGTTCCAACTAAAACAGACGTCAGATAAAAAATTGCGTCTTGCACCAAGAAAAAATAAAGATTTACAGGCCATGCTTGACAGAGGTTTAATTCCATCAGCAAGACTTTTCAAACATATTCGACGATAACCATCTGTAAGATTACAGTAAATTTGTTGAATGATATTTTCAATAACGTTATTTTTTTAATCGAAAATCACAATAAATATTTCGTTATATTCGGAATTTCCATATTCATTTTTTATAGAAATTACTACTGTCGATTTTAATTGATAATTATTATAAAAATATTAATAAAAGCAAGGAGTATAAAATTTAAATGTCATTACGCAAAAAAAGTCGCAATAAAAAAAACTAATGCTTTATTTTTCCAGATGTTTACCTAAGCACGGTGGACTTTAAATTCTCACCAAAATCTTTTTGGTTAGATTGCACGAGTGATGAGATCCTTAAGGTTTTAAACTTACTCCTGTTACACTAGTTTGTTTGTTTGGGTATCAAACCAGCTAGTTTTCGCGGTGAATATGGAAACGTGCTAGTTTTCCGTGCCGAAAGCATAATCATGCTAGTTTTCGTAAGAACTTTGAATCGTGTTACTTTTCCGAGCAGCGTCGATATACCAGGTGTGTAAGTATGAAACCGGAATTTTTGTACAGAAAAAACACGTTTATTGTAATGATATGATACAAAGTAACTTATTCAAAGTATTGTCCGTCGCTATCTATACATTTTTCCCATCTTTCTGGCAATTTGTGGATTCCGCGCCAAAAGAACTGTTGCTCTTTTGAGGCAAACCAGTCATCGAACCATTTTCGTACATCTTCGTAAGAAGTAAAGCGCTGCTCAGCAAGTGCGTGTCCCATCGATGCAAACAAGTAGTAATCGGATGGGGCAAGGTCCGGTGAGTAAGGCGCGTGCTGAAGAATCTCCCAACGGAACGACTCTATCGTTTCCTGGACCTGTTTTGCTTTGTGTGCTGGTGCATTGTCATGCAGCAAAATCACCTTGTGTTGTCTTTGTTGGTATTCTGGTCGTTTTTCACGCAAAACTCGATCCAAATCGGTCATTTGTTGTCGGTAGCGTTGAGTATTGACAGTTTCCCCAGGTTTCAGCAGCTCGTAGTAGATTACGCCCTTCTGATCCCACCAAACACACAGCATTGTCTTTCGTCCGTAGCGGTTTGGTCTTGCCGTCGATGTTGATGGTTCACCCGGAGTAACCCATGACTTTTTGCGCTTAGGATTCTCGAAATATATCCACTTTTCATCGCCAGTCACAATTCGATGGAAAAATGACTTTCTTTTGAACCTGGCGAGCAGCATTTCGCATGATGTTTTGCGGTTTTACTGCTGTCTTTCGTTGAGTTCATGTGGAACCCATTTCCCCACCTTTTGTATCTTTCCCATGGCTTTCAACCGAAGGGAGATGGCTTCTCGGGTCACCTTTAACTGATCCGCCAGTTGTTGTTGTGTTTGAGCGTCGTCTTCGTCCAACAAGGCTTGCAGGTCAGCGTCTTCAAACTTTTTCGGTGGTCTTCCACGTTCTTCGTTCCTCACGTCAAAATTGCCACTTTTGAACCGTTTGAACCACTCGAAACACTGTGTTTTACCGAGAGCATGCTCACCAAACGCCTCCACAAGCATTCGATGCGATTCGGCTGCGGTTTTCTTCAGATGAAAACAAATCGTAATTTGTTGGCACAAAACTCGACATGTTTATCTCTAATAAACTAATGCTACTGAATGAAACTCGTGTTATTGTGAGTTGGAAATCTTTGTCGGATATCAATACAATAACAAGACACCGCTGACGTGATGTGTCGGTAACTGCATCGACATCTAGCGCCACCTATGGGCAAATTCCGGTTTCATACTTACACACCTGGTATACATCGCTACTTCTGTGCAGGTCCGTTTCAGTGTTATTGGATCGTTGCTAAATAAACGCGATGCCGAAGTTCCAGAAGTCTCGTGCTCCTGTTCGGTGGATTCTTAAGATCCAGGCAAGCGAAGAACATGCCTATATTGATGATTGGAGAACACGTTGTGTTCGAGGTCTGCTTGATCGATCATTGCCTCGGCAATGAATTTCGAACGCTATTGTGGCATACCGAGAGAAAGGTGGATTACCCAAACTATGTGAAACTCGTGACAGTCTAGGCAGAGATAATACCACTTTCTTGGCAATCATTTCTCAAACGTCGTTCAATGAGGCACGGTAGGCAAGTCGAATCTCACCTTCGCATAGCGGTTATTGATTGATGAAGATCATGGAATTTTTTCCCTGTATTTGCTTCGAATGTCAATCATATTTTCGGGAAGAATGGATTGCCCGTGTCTGTTTACGGAGTATCGGAATTTCGGCTGGCCTCGGGGCGAACGAGATGGAATTGGACTCGAAAGAACGGTAACTTTGATAGGCTTCGGTTGTCCGATCGATCGCGTGGGAGAGGGGTAGAACGAATCGTACGGATTAGATTCTCGAAGATAAACCACGAAGATAGCAGAAGTATAGATGATGCTCAGACTAGCAAGAGAGAGGATAGAGTTCTCTCTCTTCTTTGGCTCTCGTCTATCGGAAGAGGTGAAATTTTCATTGGCCGATGGAATGACTTAGGAGAGCCGCGCACATGAAGTACGAACGCCATACGCGCATCGCCCATGGGCCTCAAGAGAAGTAATCTTGAGAATCTGGTATACCTTATAACCGAGTGAGTGAGAGACACGAGGCTTTCTTATTAACCGGGACAAATGGTTGTTGCGCGCGCCAGTTCGTTCTATGGCGGGAGGCAACGGGGCCTCATCGATAATATATCTCTCACTTGGATCTCTCTTTCTCTCTCTCTGTTCGTGAGCTCTGATGACGGGTTCCAACAGCAGCAATAACAGCAGCACCGATGAAACAGCAGCATCGCAAGGCATCGCCTTGAAGTATATATCTCTCTCTCTTCGAAGAAGGAGGGCCTTGAAATAACATGATCGCCAAAGCTTTGGGTGTAAGAAGCCAACAATGGCGCAACCGTTTTGGACATTGCCAGCAGCTACGGCGATGACTCTCATCATCTCTTCCATAGTTACACATCGCGATCTCTCTCTCTCTCTCTCTCTCTCTCTCTCTCTCTCTTGTACCACCCACCGTCATGGGAGAAATCCAAATGAGGATATATAGCGTTCGAACACGTCTCTCCACGAGAGTGCGCCAGAAGAAATAAAACGCCAGAGAGAGAGCGAGAGAGGAAAAAGGTTTAGCGTTTGCCCCCCATACGCCCGCGACGACTCCTAATCCAGATCGGTCCTCTTTCGGTAATTATATCGGCCATAGCTCGAAACTGGGCCACTTCTCTCAGATTTCACCTTCCACTCTCCCTCCTTCTCTCTCTCTCTCTCTCTCTCTCTCTCTCTCTCTCTCTCTCTCTCTCTCTCTCTCTCTCTCTCCTCCGTCTCTCTTCCTCAGCCTCCCAGTTGGCTCCTTCTACCGCGTTGATTAGCCGGTGTTTCAGCTTGCCTCGAGGATAATTTTGCCGGGTCCTTCGCCCGTTCGTACCGGATGCGCCGGTAATTTAATTGCAGCCAGTTCTGGACAACCGCATCAATGTGATGGAGATCGCCCCGAGAGCGCGGAACTCCAAAGCCCACCAATTAAACCTGGCATTTTCATAATCCCCGGATACGAGTCCGCCTCTCAAATGGTTTCCTCACGAAACGTGAATCACCTCAAAGCTCGATACATTCAAAATCCGCAATAAGGCTCTCCTCGCGGGTCAGGATACGATTAACGAGATCTACACGTTAATATTGTTTTGCCGCATACTCGTGAGCATCTGTTCGTAGTGTTGCGACATCGAATACGAAAAAGAAAAAATAGCCTCATAGAAACGCAATTCGAGACACGTCCCGTGAGATTCATGTGTACAAGGATCGAACAAAAAAAAGTCGAGCAAGCATGAGGAAAAACGAGGAGTGGAGGTATTTAAGGGGTTATACCTAGTTGTGAAAGTTAAAGAATCACTTTTTCAAAACCAATATATTTTGACAGTATATCATCGTATAAATGTTCCCAGGAAATTTCAAGGCAATTGGATCAAAATTGACAGATTTATAGGCTGTTTGTTGACGCCCGTCGGCACACTCGGAGCGTCGTTTGAAACTTCAAACGCTTTTTTTCTCGAAAGTTCGTTTTCAAAGTCGGTGATCAGAATATTTGAAAACTACTGCATCGATCGTTCTCAAATTTTTAGGGCTTTTTTCTAGATGTAAAAAAATAGTATTTGATCGAAGAATTTTTTTCCGGTGTATACTTTCGATTTGATGGATGAAAAATTCCAATTTCCTTCACAAAAATCAAGACTCTGAACACGCGCTTTTTTTAAATTAAATATTTCGGAAATTCCTTCAATTAATCATGGGATAAACTAATATACTAAGGAAATCTGTTTGATTTTTTTACTTTAGATAAGCCGGTTAAGAAGGGCATTGCTCACCGCAAAAGACGTTTTCAAGAGGTGATTGGAAACATTGGCTGTGAATCGATTATAATTAAGTATTTTGACAAAAAAAATGACAGTGTTCCTAACATGATACTTTTTCTAATACCTAATTTTTGTCGGAGTTTATCATCACGATTTTCTATTTGGGAAAACCGAAAATCATCTGTTTTCCACTGTTACCAGTAGCCATAACTTATTAAAGTTCTTTCGATACATATGTGACTTTACCTCTGGGAAAGGCCTCTGACGCCACATGTGCTTGGTCTCGCTACCGAATCCCTGATGTTCAACGCTTGTTCTCGTTATCCTCATTTCGCTTGTGCTTGACCAAATTAAAGTTAGTAGTCATAATGCCTACTAACTTTAATTTCTGTATATATACATACATACATACATACATACATATATATATATATATATATATATATATATATATATATATATATATATATATATATATATATATATACATACACCTGCATAATGTTTACCAACATTAATTTTGCAAATTCCAAAGCCCACCCTTATGGGTTTTTATGTATTGCCCTCGCCAATAGAACCCTTTCCTATCAGTCCCTACCCGCACTTGGCTAATCTAACCTAACTTCCGTCGCGTCCACAGCCGTGTTAAGCTACACTATACCGCATTTGCCGAGGGTACGGAGCAACTGGAAAACCTGTACCGATATAGACGGTCCCATATTCTTCTGATTCTCCGGTGCACAGACGTTTCACTCAAGTATACACACCGAGGTCTTTGAAGTATTGGCCTTCCGCTGAGTGGTTGATGTGCCAGCTGGTGCACAGCTAAGCGGTCACCACTCCGAGTATCGGCCATGCACAACGCCGCTTATCTCGAAGGAGCGCCGGTGCCGAACCCCGACCGCCCATCCACCAGAGGCAGTTGCATAATGCCTACTAATAAAATATATATTACCCCTGTATGTTTACACAAGTGATTATAACCTGGTGCACATTTAAATTGTGTATATTGCAAAATGAGCACTACTCGAATCTATGGTTTACATATATATATATATATATATATATATATATATATATATATATATATATATATATATATATATATATATATATATTTATATATGAGCATACTCTGGGTGTATGGAATTCTGGGTTGCTTCATTCCATTCGCGATATTCCACATTCTTCCCACACGTGTTTATAAGTCACATACCGCATCGAGTATGAGTACATATTAGTCGGCTGAGACGTAGAACAAACGTACGTGGACGACTTAAGCACACGTACACAGGAGCATGCAATTTTAGCGTAAAAGTGTACGGGGAGAGCCCATATCATAGAGCAGCGGGGTACTTGAGGGCTATAATACGAGAAAATGCAGCGAGAGAAAGAGAGAGAGGCAGCCCCCTCGGACCCCTCGCTGCTTCGACGAGCTCGGAAAGATGCCACCTCCTGATATGCTCCTTTACTACGACACCGAGGCTATTGCCGTTTCTGCGAGTTTGCCGGCTGCTGGGCATCCCATTTATGGTCCAGAGAGCATCCGAACCGTTTACGGGATAGCCCCCTTACGGAAAAGCGCAAGGCGCTATCGTTGCTTAGCTCCCTGCCCCGTTCCCGTCTTTCTACTACAAGATCTTTCTCTCTCTCCTCTACACCCCTCTCTTTCTCTTCCTGTTCAGTCTGCAAGAATCTATTCATCTTTGTCCGCCGATTCGGATGAGCCATGCCTGGCCTGCAATGACGTAACGTGGAAATCATTGGAACACAAGGGAAAGATCCTTGCTAAAGCCTAAAGAACGGCGATTGTGCTTGTTGGTTCACAGCATCGCAATGTATGGTTGGAGACTGAAAAACAAGACCTCGGCTGACCCGACCGGTCATTGGGGGATGCTGACGAATTATTTACTGAAAAAATGGTCATTAGGTCATTGTAAGAATTGTTTGTTTCATCCAACTAACGAATTCTTGGAGTAATCAAAGATTTTAGGGTTTCATCTCAATATTTCATTAGCCATTTGTGAATTAACAATTTCGTTGATCCAAGGGACTTTTTTCTACGTGTATGAAGGAAAAAGGAGCTGGGAAGTTTTATTTTCGTGACCCACCTGTTCATGGTGGATGCAGCTGATACAGACTCGTTTTCTAGGATCTATGTACATCATAAGGGAAAGAGGATATTTTGAACCCGACATATCTATGTATTGTTGTCTATCAGTACATTTAGCTGTTTTGAGGACGAGCCTACATTTATTGAGACTCGTTGATTCGGCCACTGAACAGCCCTTGAAAAGACCATAGAACCCTTACATTGGTCTAAAGCTGATGATGAAGACATTGGCGTTTACATAGTGTTGAGTATTGAGACAATGACGATGATGAGGACGGTCCTCGAAGTCGAATATCTTCAAAATCACCTTTCCCCAACTGTGATGATGTATATTCGTGGGGATATTTGTTGCAACGTGTGCACAGGTGCACAAGCCACTGGGAAAGAAGTGACCCATTTTCACACCTGCGTCAGAGCAAAAGATGACTCCTCCGATGAGGCGGTCGTGCTGCAAGTCCCGATGTCTCAGCTTCTCCGCGAATTTTAGGTACAAACTCCGCAACGAGCAATACGGCAGTTCGATAAAACACTCATTGCTTCGCCATAATGGATTTCGTAGTAGCAGATTCGATGACTGCGACGATCCCCAATGGACTCGTTGTCATCGTTCTTCTTGTTCCGTTTGCCGGACGGCGTGTTCATGATCAACGTGCAAGTTCTTCTTGGCGAATGACAAAAGAGATTGCTGGCTGACCTAACGTGTCACGTCAGAACGACACCTACGAGGATAGGATTGAAGGATTCTTTTGTGCACCTAGCGTCGGGCACTTTCGGACCGTCATCATGGGCCAATCCAATCAAAGGCTCTATCGAAACTGTGCTGTAAATAGGCGAACTTTTTTGGGGTATGCGTAATTGAGGTATTTTTGGAAGTTTGGAAAAATGGACACTAGGCGATGCCAAGTCTCATGCCAAGTCTGAGATCATTTATTTCCGTTGGGGAATCGTCGACTGATTGGCGTATCCATTCGGACTGGTGCTTCAGTTGGAAAGTAGCAGTTTCTATCACAACTAGTACTGCAAAAAGGCAGACTTCGTGGGGTTTGTGTAATTGAGGTATCTTTGGAAGTTTGGAAAAATGGACACCAGGCGATGCCAAGTCTCATGCCAAGTCCGAGATCATTCATTTCCGTTGGGGAATCGCCGACTGATTGGCGTATCCATTCGGACTGGTGTTTCAGTTGGGAAGTAGCAGTTCCCATCAAAACTGGTATTGCAAGCAGGCAGACTTTTTGGGGTTTGCGTATTTGAGGTAACTTTGGAAGTTTGGAAAATGAACGTCAGGCGATGCCAAGTCTCATGCCAAGTCCGAGATCATTTATTTCCGTTGGGGAATCGTCGACTGATTGGCGTATCCATTCGAACTGGTGTTTCAGTTGGAAAAAGTAGCAGTTCCCATCAAAACTGGTATTGCAAGCAGGCAAACTTTTTGGGGTAACTTTGGAAGTTTGGACAAATGGACACCAGGCGAAGCCAAGTCTCACGCCAAAGTCGAGATCATTCATTTCCGTTGGAGAATCGCTGACTGATTGGCGTATCCATTCGAACTGGTACTTCAGTTGGAAAGTAGCAGTTCCCATCAAAACTGGTATTGCAAGCAGGCAAACTTTTTGGGGCTTGCGTATTTGAGGTAACTTTGGAAGTTTGGAAAATGAACGTCAGGCGTCAAGTCTCATGCCAAGTTCGAGATCATTTATTTCCGTTGGGGAATCGTCGACTGATTGGCGTATCCATTCGGACTGGTGCTTCAGCTGGAAAGTAGCAGTTCCTATTAAAACTGGTATTGGAAGTAAGCCAACTTTTTGGGGTTTGCGTACTTGAGGTAACTTTGGAAGTTTGGAAAATGGACACCAAGCGAAGCCAACTCTTATACCAGGTCCGAGATCATTTATTTCCGTTGGGGAATCGTCGACTGATTGGCGTATCCATTCGAACTGGTGTTTCAGTTGGAAAGCAGCTGTTCCCATCAAAACTGGTATTGCAAGCAGGCAAACTTTTTGGGGTAACTTTGGAAGTTTGGGCAAATGGACACCAGGCGAAGCCAAGTCTCACGCCAAGTCGGAGATCATTCATTCCCGTTGGGGAATCGCCGACTTATTGGCGTATGCACACGCACTGATGCCTTGGTTGGAAATTAGCGCCTTGGAGAGCGGAATCAAGAGAAAATGAGGTGCTTATAGCAAAGGAAGAAGATCCCGTCCAGTACGGAGGAAGAAAGTTTCTCGAAGGCCGTTCCACTTTTACTCCAACATTCGCTACAAATAAAATCCTCTCCCTCTTTCTCTCTGCCTTGAATCTTCCGAGGATCGGGCCGAATCACAAAGCGACAAAAGAAAAAAGTAAATGAAAAATGGCGATATTAGCGAAACGCAAAAGAGAAGGCACAGCTGCATACCTAATGTGCAGCTCTTGGATCTAGATTCAGCTCCGTTATTGCGGCTTGCACTTTCCACACACGTGTGCGCGATGCAAGAGCGCGGGTTGGCGAGAAGCTCCGCTTACGTCTACCTATCCTAACTAACGTTGCGAACTGGTGTACACGAGACTTTGCAGGGTGGGGTCCTCTCTTCGCGCCTCGCCCGTTCTGCTCCATGTCTCTCTAAGTCTTCGGTTTTACTTTCTAAGAATCCCTCCCTCGCCCTCCTACCCCTCGGACTAGGACTCTCTCGAGCACTCCATACGTATCGATGTACCTACACCCATACATATATGTCCATGGGGAAAGGACATGTCGATCGCGCTGTATCCGTGCAACGTTGACTATCGGGACATTCGGCTGATTCCAGGACGGTCCTCGAAACCGGGTGTCTCCAAAATCACACCGACTACATGCTGTACGTATATATTTGTCGCCCCAACAGGACTCGATCGAATCGCTTATTATACCGAGCTACGGAGAGGCTGCGGTGATCTCCGCGGAGCGACGGACACGCTTCACTGAGACACCTGGAAAAGACGAGTGGTTTGGCCAACTCGATATACGTGATTGAACGGACGAAAAAAAAGCGGCTGTACAAAAAAGAAGAAAATCTGTCTTCGATGGCAATCGATAGCGGTCGCAGTCGCACCCTTCCTATTTGCCTCGACGAGTCTCACTCCTGCCTCGATCTTATAAACATTTATATTCGATAGACCAACTCTTGCGATACTTATTGCCGCATATGTTGTGCCATACGCGCGTATATATACAGCCTGACAATTATAAGGTGGCCATGTGCTTTTTAACGGGTTACACCTACCTTGTGACAGGAAAAAAAGAGGAATTTTCGCGATTTTTTCTGGGAAAAGAGATGCAGATTTTCAGGTTTTTTTTACAGGGTTTTATGGACCTTTTGCGATTTTTGTATTGAAAAATATTTATGAATGTGGTAGGTACAATGGTTTGTGCACATTGCGTTCGAAAAACGTTCGCGGTGACTGCTGCTCGGAAACGAATCATCGGGAAAAAACACAAACTCATTTAGTTTTTGCATGAAATTGTCTAGGGATTGGACGAAGGATTCAATAAAATATGGATGTTTGACAAAATTGCCGCAGTGAAAAGTGAAAGTATCGATTTTGGGTGAAAAAATTCTTCGTTCGAGCACTGCTTTTTGAAATGTAAAAGAAGCTTGTAAAATTTGGATCGGTGCAGTGATTTATGAGATATCGTGGTCAACGATAGTGAAAAAGACTTTTTGAGAAAAACGCGTTTAAAGTCCGCCGGTTCGCGGAACTTACATATGCACGCCCGCAACTTCCTCAATTTTTCACGGATCGACTTGACATTTTCAGAGAAGATTTTTGAAATGTTATATTTTGACAATCTGTCGAAAACCAAAAATAGATAAATATCGATGAATAATATATAATATACGATACATATTATATAGGTGCCTTAGGGGATCTAGTTGAAATTTGCGAAAACTGAAAAATTTCGACTAGATCTCTTAAGGAGATTTTCCGACCGGGACAAATATGATTTTGAAGGGCTTTTCAATTCTTCTTCGAAAAAGAGTATTGCACATTTTTGTGATGAGCCAGGAGAAATTGAGTATTCTGGAAAAAGATCAAAATTCGATTTTGGGTACACCAAAATTAACATGACTAAATTCCGAATACGAAACACTCCTGAGAAAACTTTTATCGTGCATCTCGTCAGGGAGAAAAAAAATTATCAAGATCGGTTTCGAAGTGGGCGAATGGAATTTCATTCCATGTGAAAACAAGTTTTCTGTAGGAGGGTTTTATATTTGGTATAGAAAGACCTTCATTCTGCCGAACTCAGAAGGTAATTTTCATTCTTTTCCGGAATGCTAAATTATTTCTGCCAAATACGACTTCGCACAAAAACTCGCTGTTTTTTCGAAGAGGACTTGCAAAACTATTTAAAATGACATTTTTCTCCGTCGGAAAATCGTCACCTATATATATATAAAGAAAGAAAAGAAAGAAAATTGTCGCGAAATCTGCGAGCGGTCAAAACATATTTAGAGGCCGCTCAAGCCTCCCAAAAATTTGAATTTTCATTAAAAAATCGATTTTTTTTTCGTTCACTGCTCAACCATGAATTTTCCACTTCATAATTTTTTAATTAACCTCGCGAAAGCTCTAGCCGGTCAATGAATATTTAGTGGTGGCTCAACAGCTTCGAAATTTCAAATTTTCGCCAACTATTTTGTTACCCTCATAAATTTTGTTACACTCATAAATTTGACGCTTTGTAAAATTCTCAAAACAATTAATTGTTTTTCTTTAGAAACAGATTTTTCAAGATTACCTCACACTACTAACTCAGGAATTATAATCTTTGTTCTCATAAAATAATTCTTTAAAGCTCTTGTCCATAAACAAAATTATAGGTCCCCCGTTTTATCGAGCTAGAAGTGTGACAAATTTAAAAAATCCGTTTTTAAAGAAAAAAAAGGGTTAATTGTTTTGAAAATTTTACAAAGTGTTCAATTTATGAGTGAGAAGAGAAAAACAAATTCGCGACAATTGGAAATTTCGAAGTTCTAGAGCGATCACTAAATATTCATTGGTCGGCCAGAGCTTTCACGAGCTTAATAAAAAAATGATAAAGTGTAAAATTCATGGGTAAGGAGTGGGCGAAAAAAAATGATTTTGTTAAATGAAAACTTGAATTTTTAAGAGACTTGAGCGGGCTCTAAATAATTTTTGACCGCTCGCAGATTTCGCGACAATTTTTTTTTGTTTTTTAAATAAAATAATTGGATGGCGAGGAAAAGGAAAAAAAATAGAGCTCATATTTTTGTCACCCATATATATATCCAGAACAAAAAAATCACATCAGTCTACTACTCTACAGCATTATTTTATAATGTCAAATGCATTTTTTTCTTCGTTACTCGCCTATGGTATTACTTGTGTTTAAAGAGGTGAAAAACAAAAAAATTGGTTATTTTTACTTGCAATTATATCGGAGGAGCAATGGTGAGAAGAGAAAAAAAATTCGCGACAATTGGAAATTTCGAAGTTCTAGAGCGACCACTAAATATTCATTGGTCGGCTAGAGCTTTCACGAGCTATTAAGCTCGTGAAAAAAGCTCGTTAAAAAAAATGATAAAGTGTAAAATTCATGGGTAAGGAGGGGACGAAAAAAAAATTGATTTTATAAAATGAAAACTTGAATTTTTAAGAGGCTTGAGCGGGCTCTAAATAATTTTTGACCGCTCGCAGATTTCGCGACAATTTTTTTTTGTTTTTCAAATAAAATAATTGGATGGCGAGGAAAAGGAAAAAAAGAGCTCATATTTGGGCCACCCATGTATATATATAAATAAATAAATAAATAAATAAATATATATATATATATATATATATCCAGAACAAAAAATCACATCAGTCTGCTACCCTACAGCATTATTTTATAATGTCAAATGCATTTTTTTCTTCGTTACTCGCCTATGGTATTACTTGTGTTTAAAGAGGTGAAAAACAAAAAAAATTGGTTATTTTTACTTGCAATTATATCGGAGGAGCAATGGTGAGGAGAAACAAGGATCAACATGGAGAGGAATAAACCTGAGGGGGAAGACAATCGAGGATCGTGAATTTCTAATCGAAAAAAAATATCGCTGTGCTCCAATCGCATAATTATCGTTCGGTATTAATCTTGTGAAAGATTATATCAGATCGTGTGCTCATGTGCATAGAAAACTCGCGAGCTGTATAGATGCATGTGTGTGTGTGTGTGTGTGTGTATTTGCGACGATTTTTCTTCGGCTCGTACTCTCGTCTCACGTATATACTAGAGTCGCCTCGTGTGCTGTCCGTGTGTATGTGTGTGGACCGTACACGAAGATATACGGAGGCAGAGTAACAACGGAGAACGGTGACCACGCCAGGGTGGGGTCGACGAGCGGCACTCTCGCATCCGACTTGCCGACGTTGCTCTCCGGGTTTTCAGTTTCACTTTCTAAGTCTCCCCCGTTGCGGCCTTATAGCCTGTCCCGCGACTTCGCCGGCGCGATACGACGAGAGCCCGCGGAGACGACGCATGTGTGTACCACCTTTTATACATGCGAGCCAAAACGAGAGATCGAACGACACGGCTGATCGTTATTTTTAATTAGCTCATAAACGCACCCAGCCGCTAAATTATTGCGAACAATCTTTGGTCGACGAAATATTTCGAGGGAAAATTGCGTTTTTTGGTCGCGTGCCTTAAATGGGATTTTGGGCTTCATTTGGTCGGATGTGGTGAGGGACAAAATTGCCATTTTCATGGGAGGTGGGAAACGGGGGAGACTGGAGTGACTAATTGAATGTTTAGATTTATGGTTAGTTCAATTCGATCGAGTGAAAAAATCGATTTTGCATTTTCTCAAACCATACATATTCAAGAATATGTGAAAAAAAATTCAAGGTAGAATATTGAAAATTGACCAAGTTACAGACGATTTAGTGAGAGCAGGTAGCGCAACGATTCACGTACACTGAAACTTTTAATCGCGGTTTTCTCGAAACCAATTTTTTTTACCTGGCTGAAATTAAAACTCTATCTATGATTGCTGGATTGTTGATTTAAAAAAAAAACCAACATTTTTATGATTTTGTAGCTATCGTTGTACGTAGCCGATTTTTTGTTTGACATTTGGTATTTTTTAAGCCCCCAAATATAAGTAAACATGTCGCCAAAATGACACTTTTTTTAACACCCGCCATTTGAGAATTTTATTTCGAAAAATTGCTGTGTACAACGAGAACTACATTTATATAGACAATAAAACTTTTTATTTTTATTTTTCAGACCAACTATTGTTTTTATAGAGGAGCTCTATCATATCGCAATAACGTTAATTTTTAATTTTTCTAAATAAAAATTTACACGAAATAAGTTCAATATATGGTTCATAACATACCTTTTTTTCCAAATCGCAAATAAATAATCTAGTAGACCAATAAAAATCGGAAAAACGACCTTTTCGGCCGGTCACAGGGGTGTCCTTCCTTAAGTATTTTTTATATTTTTTTGGGGGGGTTCGGAAAAATAGATCCAATGGTTTTGGACTTTAATGGTTTAAAAAAAATTATAGTACTTTTAATATTTATAGTTACGAGGCAAAATTAATTTCGGCAATATTCGGTCAAATCAAAGATTACATAATTTAATTCTTATTGTACCAAGTTATTTTGAGAATTTAATACCGAGAATTTAACATTTATATTCATGCTAGTTTAATTTAATGCAGCTGCCCTCAATTTTTTTTTCAGAATCAGAAAAATGGAATGACATTTTTTTATACCCAACATAAATTCGGAGTGCGATCTGTCACAGATTTTACAAATTTATTAAACATTTTTCACCCCCGCACTTACGTGTTCGTACGAAATTATATTACGTTTGATACAAGACAGTAGGACCACGAGAATTAATTCCCCAACGTTTTGATAACCCGAATACTATATTATTAAATTTATACTATCGCGGGTTAATGTTTGTATCGGTGTAAAACATTTAAACGGTAAAAAACTAAAGTAACGAGCCCATTCTCGCATTTATATTACAATTAAGTATAATTTCATTGCGGTCAAAATGAATTTACAAATAAAATGTATATAAATTATCCTCAGCTCCGAATAAATAAAATTAAATGTTTTTACGCGACATAAATTGGCAGTACGATCGCTGACAGATGAAACCAACGATGGAATCGTTTTTTACCTCTCTTTTCACGTTTTTTTCTCAGGAAATTATTTGACTCTTGATAAAAGATACGACAAGATTAATTCCGCCAACATTTTGTTAATTGGGAATTATATAATTAAATTTATCCAGTCCCAAGCTCGAGTACGTACGTCTCTCGGAGTCTGTCCGTTTTTCTGAGGACACACTCAGTGAAAAGTGTACCCTCGCGGCGAAAATACCGCATGATCTCCGGTATCAGCTGCGGCTCGTTTCCCCGAAGATTTATTCCCGAATCCTCGTGGTTCGTTAATTGGATCGTTGTTTCGCGAGCCGAGGCAAGAGAGCGCTCGCGGGCGGTCGGCGGACTTTCGTTGCGAGAGACCGAGAGAGAGATCCTCGAGCGAGGTGACAATTGAAATTCGACGCTTGTCCCGGGAGCGCGAGCGCCGAGGATTTATTTCGACTGTCGAGGCTGCTCGGGGGGCGGCTTGAGAAACCTCCGAGGATCGAGAAGCCGCGAAAAGGGCGAGGAGGCTGATGGTGCCCTTTCCAAAAATACATACAACTGTTCCGATGTGAAAGTTCTCAACGGGTCAAGTCTAGTTGTAACAGTCAAAAAAAGCTCATTTTTGGGATTTTCTTCCGAAAATTGTAATCATAAGATTCTAAAAAAATTAGGTATTTGAAAAATTATTATCCGAAGAAGAGTATAATTTTTTGTGCACAAACCTACTGCTGGCCAAAAGTTTCCCCTCCTCCCCTTTTTATTTGTATTCTGTAAATATACGAAATTTCACATAATAATGATTTTTCGTTTTCATTTGTATTCTGTAAATATACGAAATTTCACATAATAATCATTGTTCGTTTTTATTTGTACTCTGTAAATATACAAAATTTCACATAATAATTATTGTTCGTTCGGGGACTTTTGGCCAGCAGTATATTTAAGAGGTTACGTGGGTTTCGAAGCCAAAAAATCATATTTCCTCTATTAAAAAGAATATAATATATACATTTTTTTATTTGAAATGTGAAGCACATAAAAGAGCAACATTTTAACAATATTTTTAAAAAATTCATCCAAAAATTTGGGAAATTCAGCCGGTGGGACCTGTTTTTCGGAGACCCCTAAAAAAGCGTCCTCGTGGTGGTCAGGATAACTCATGATAGCTTTATCTGAAATTGAAAAACCAATTTTTTCTGTTAGTATATAGGTACAGCTCGTGATTGAACAAACGATTTTTAACAAAATTGAATTTTGAATTTTTGGCAGAATTGTATGCAAAATAGTCCAATTTTTGGTACAATTAACACTACGTATAGCCTTGTAAAATTAGTTGTAATCGAAAAAAAACTTCGTTCGATCACTAGTCAATGCTATTTTGAAAAAGTGTGCAAAATTTCAATAAGATCGGTGCATTAGTTTTTGAGAAATCGTGTCCACCGACTTCAAAAATCGTGTTTTGAAAAAAATTCGATTAAAGTTTTAAGTGCAAATAAAATGAAGATTTTTTTTTAACTTACATAGAATCGTCGATTCCAGCTCCACGAAGTGAAGAGTCTGCTGCAGCTGCGATGTCCAGGGCAGTCTTTTGTGACTGCATTGATTTTTTGAAATTTTCAAATCCACCTTAACCCCTTAACCATAATAGATTTACATCCGATGCTCGGGAAGCACCTCTCGAAAACGTTTTTGAACCAGTTTATCTAACATAAAAAAATCAAACAAATTTCGTTAGTATATTAGCTTATCCTACGATTAATCGAAGGAATTTCCGAAATATCAAATTAAAAAAAAAATGGCGCGTGTTCAAAGTGAAAGTTTGGATTTTTGCGAAAAAAAATCGGAATTTTTTGTTCATCAAATCGAATGCATACACGAGGAAAAAAATCCTTCGATCAAATACTATGTTTTTACATCTCGAAAAAGCCCTCAAATTTTCAGAAACATCAATGCACTAGTTTTTTAGATATTTTGCTCGCCGACTTTGGAAACGTACTTTTGAAAAAAAAGCGTTTGAAGTTTCGAACGACGCTCCGAGCGTTCCGACGGGTGTCACCATAACAGCCTATAAATCGGTCAATTTTAATCCGATCACCTTGACATTTTTCGGGAACATTTGTAAAATGATATATTGTCAAAATATATTGGTTTTGGAAAAAGTGATTTTTCGACGGTTCGACTAGGCATAACCCCTTAAATAAACATTACTCATCTACGACCGAATCTTCAAGATGTATTTTTGCTCCAAATAAATCGACGCTCGATTTCAAAACTTCTCTTCTTTTTGTTTTCGCTTCTCGTGCTCGCTGATCCATTTCGTGAGATAATCCCTCGAAAGTATCGCGCGTCGATACTCGACACAATTAATCGCACGTGTTTAGAAACCTCCGAAAAGTTTCAACGTCGCTTCGAGGTCCCCTGCGGTTTTGTTTTGTTTTCTTTTTTTTTTTCCGGTACACACAGGCAAGTCTCACGTAAACTTCGATCGACCGACTTGTCACGCATCAGGAAACATCTCTGGCAGTGATGTTGGTTTTTTCTATTTTTTTTTTCAATCGTTGGAGGGCACACGTTAGCCTTCGCGCAGAGCCGCGCGAGGCGAGAAGTTGTCTCAAAACGGTTTCTAATTCCATTGGAGCGTCGATCAAGTTCGATTGGGCGAATTCATGTGGGTGGGGCGTTCCCATCCGCGACGACATCGGCAATTGCGTGAGCAGAGGATTAAAAACGTACAAGAGGGACAAGCTATGATAAGTAGGTAGTAATACAATGAAAAAAGAGGCCGTCGTGGATTCGCCGAAAAGATGCGATTATTTTTTTTTTCGATTTTTGGTGTGTTTTGGGAGTTTTTTGGATGGGAAATTTTCAGCTAATTACGAATATTACAGAGTTTTTGTGGAAAGCTCGAAAATATGTCGACTAAACGCGAAAAACTTTTTTTTTCACACTTTTGGGGATTATTAATAAAAATTGAGGGTTTGGGGAAAAATGAATGGTGAATTTTAATTGAGGGGGTAAAAATACATCGATAGGGAGTCGTAAAAAAAATTTATTTGAACATTTTTTCCCCATCTCGGCCAAACGTAAATAACTTCACTGAATCATTGATCATTTTTTTTTCGTTCCGATTTGGAACTTCACTTCATGCTTATTCTTTTCTTTATCGTTTTCTCTTTGAAATGCCCCTTGATTAATTGAGTTCCCATGATTTTTAGATTTTTGGCAGAATTTCAAAGTCGGACCATCGATTTTTGCGAATTTTTCTATTTTTTTCCATAATTTTCTTTGCCGATTTTTCGGCCATTTTTCAAGTGCACTTTCCGGAAGAACAATTTGAGATATCGGAATGAATCCAGCGGCATTCTCTCAATCGACGGAAATCCTTCTCAAAACACTTCGATTAAATCATTTGTCACTCGGATAGAATGAAGGCTACAGCTGTGTGAAATTTTGGGATTTTGACGATTTTGAAAAAGTGGCTAAATGAGCCGAAAAAAAGTTTTTTCGACTGGTCAACGAAATTTCCGAGCTCAAAATTACGCGGACTAAACGTCAAAAACGTATTTTCACGCACTTTTGAAGATTTTAAAATAAGAATGTTGGTTTTCTGGAAAAAGTAATGGTGAACTCGTGATTAAGGGGTAAAAATACATCGCTATCGATTTAGACGAAAAATAATAAAAATTCACAATTTTCTATCTCGGCCAAAACGAACTGTATTTACTCAAACGCCGCTCATTGCCTTTCTTTTTAGATGTTAAACTCCACATTGCTTGCACTCTTTTCGGTATCGTTTTCTTTTCCAAATGCCGCTTGATTCATCGAGCTCCGATTATTTTACGATTTTTGGCAGAATTTCAAATTGGGGCCGAAAAATCGTCCATTGACATTGGCTAAAAAAAAATTAAAAATCCAAATTTGTTCTTTTAAAAGTGGGCGACTTCACTGAAATCATCAGCGTAACTCTCGCACTACAGAGCTGTGTGCACCAGCGAGGAATACACAGCCAATCGCGACGAGGTCGGACTCCCTCGATCCGGGGTCCTGTTAATTAACTCTATTGTTCACTGACCCGTGCGTAATTTATTCGATTCGAACAGGACTTTTTCCATCAGCGGTAATTCCACCGAGTCGACAATTTTTCCCCCTCTCTTATTTTATTATTATCTTTTTTATTCAATTCGCGCGCACGTAGCGCGAGCTTGAAAAAGCCGTACGGCACATTCCTCGGCTCGGATCGGTACGGTATGTGGCACATATAGGTTGGATTATTCTACACGAATATCGCTGCATCATCAATCCTGACGATCGCGATGTCCGTCCCTGGCGTGATCTTCGCTGTCGTGTCGTCGTCGCTGCTGCTGTCATTGTCGATCTTCCTATCAACCGATTCTCCTGCCGATCTTGTTCTTATCGTATTCGAAATCTTGTAACTACAGGACTACCGTTCGGGCAGCAAGGATCCGTTGTCCGTGCACACGAAATTATTCAACACCGATCACCACCCCCGCTCCCTTGCTCTCGATTGCCGGATCTTCCAACCGGAGACCGGAATTATTCGGATCCGCCTAAGGTCCTCGGAAGACAGCAAGATCGAGCAAACCCTTTTACCCTTCGCCCTTTGCTCGCTAGAAAAGTTTCCAACCAGGGTGACCGCCACCGCTGCCGTCTTGGGATCATCAATTTACTCAGGGATTGTTCATTACGATATCAAAACGAAATTGGACGTTAAATTTTGCCGAGCCTCATAATAGCCACTATGCTTAGGCAACGCTCGTTGAAAATATCTGCATCGAGATATTTGTGATGTTCTGCACTGACAGAAAAATTCTATTGATATTAACTAACTGCGGCTATTTGATTTTTTTAAATTTGAAGCAACTACATTTTTCGTGAAATCAAATTTTTCCTATTGCATTCCATTATTGGAATTATTTATTCTAAATGTATTCATTTATTCAAATCAAAATCTATTTAATATCGTCTTTAAACAAAATCTTTTATTTAATCCTTTTAAATCGGTGACTCGGTTTAGTTTGTTCAAAAAACAATTTAGTTGAATCCACGAAATGTGTCTATTTAATTTAAAGAATTTAATTACATAGCATTTTTGTAGAGTCAACCATCTTTCGATTTTATTAAACTAATGGTCTGTCATTATTGCAACGCACACACCAACGGGGGGTGGGGGTAGAGGGGTTGGAGAGAGAGGAATTATTTATATATATAAATATAGGTTAAATTTTAAAGGTTTATTTGAGTAAAATCTTTATTTATTCAATTTGAATATATTTAATACTTAAAAAGAATAGCTGAAATACATAAAAAAATTATTTGAAACAAATAAGATCGTAGTAGGCCGTGACACAAAGAAAAACCCTATTTCATTAAAATAGATTCTACTTAAATTAATTTTTTTTGGCAGAGCAGGGGGGGTACTTTTAGGAGAGGAAAAAACCGCTGATTTTCATGATTTTTTTTAAAAGGAAACATTTCTTCACCATTTTTGAGACTCTTTTTATTACTCTTTTTTGGCGGTTACATTGTATTTTTTAAATGTATTCATCTTTAAAATTGGCGAAGGTATGGCACGGTCTTCTAAACGGGTTGCGGCGGATGTTGTCAGACGGCGTGACACGTAGCGTCGGCGGGCTTAATCTGAAAGAAACCAAAGAAAATTTTTCTTTCGTTAACACTCATACACGGAATATGAACCAACAAAAAGTGAGAAATGTTGAAAATTTAATAAATGGTACGCTTTGAAACACAAAGATTGAATTTTCTGAAAAGAATGGCGACATTTTTCGTTAAAAGATATTTAAAAAAAAAATTCAAAACACTTAGGGTCATAACCACAAAGATAGAACAAAGATAGAACAAAGATAGAAAGCTTCATACCAAATTTCATCGGGATCGATCGACTAGTTTTTCAGTACCACGTGATGCCAGTTTTGAAAATGCAGTTTAGAAGATCGTGCCATACCTCCGCCATTTTAAAAAATGAATAAAATAATACCACGCAACATCCAGAAGTAGTAATAAAACACACCCCAAGTCTTAAAAGTTGGTGAAGAAATCTTTCCCTTTTAAATAATCATGAAAATCAGCAATTTTTTCCTGGCCTAAAGGTATGTGCCCCTCAAAACACGTTTTGAAGATAAATCATATAGGAAGCGTCAAGTTCACGTGTACAATAATAAAATAGGAATACAGAAGTTTGCAATAGACATAGTCGGGGCCCGGTTGTGCATGGCCGATACTCGGAGGGGTGACCGCTTAGCCGTACACCACCTGTCGCATCAACGCGTCAGCGGAAAGCCAATATTTCTGAGACCTTGGTATAGATACGTGAAAAAAACATCTGTGCACCAAAGAATCAGAAGAATATGGGGCTGTCTATACCGGTACGGGTTTTCCACAGTTTCCCCGTACCCTCGGCAAATGCGGTATGGTGTAGCTTAACACGGTCCTCTAGTTTCTCGGCTGTTTTTTACGGCTTTTTCACTAATTTTTTACGGGCAAAGCATCGAAATAATCAATCTCATTGTTTTTGCATAATCTTTATTAACATTTAAATAAGCTTTACAAATTTTTTGAAGTCAAAATATATAATAGAATAAACGTTATAGTGGCCAACAGGAAGACATCCAGTAAAAGAGGTGCTTGACGGTGACCAAGATGGCGGCTGTTCTGCTTATCTGAAATCAAAAAACCAAACGGCATTTTAATCTTCATATTTAAGACTAGCGATTGAACTAGAGTGAATTCTAAATTACAAAAAGTCACTTTTTTATACACTTTTGAAAATTACATTCTATTTTTTACTCATTTTTTCTTAAGTTTTTCGCTCGTACAAAAAAAACTGTCGAAGCAATCATGATAATCCTAGTTCAATCGCTGGCTTATAACATATTAAAGATGCTGTATAAATTTGAACAAGATCGGTGCAGTAGTTTCTGAAATATCGTGGTCACCGTTTCGAAAAATGGTGTTTCGAGAAAAACGCGTTTGAAAGTATACCTGCTCCGTTCCAGGGCCGTAACTTGTGAACCACTTCGAATATCGAAAAATCCTTTGGCACACATTTTCTACACATGTTGTAGATGTGATTTATGAAAAAAAATCGTTTTTTTCGACCCGAGAAACTAGAGGACCGCCTTAAGACGGCTGTGGACGCAATGGAACGTTAGGTTAGATTAGCGAAGTGGGGGTGGAGAGTGATAAGAAAGGGCTTAATTGGGAAGGGTAATACGTAAAAACTCGCAAGGATATACGTTGGAGCTCAAACATAATGGAAAAAACATATATACCTATATTTATACATATATTCTTTCGTTGATACACAGATATATATGGGAAAAGACATGACACATGACTCCAATATACATGGAGCAAGGTGGCGAAGGCGCTTTACTGTGTCCTGACACCTGGACGGATGATGCATCGGTCCGTACAGGGCATTTCCTGCATTAGTATATCATTAACATCCTTTATATGTATATACATATCCGATGTCATTAGCAGAGCATGAGTTGCATGTTTGTTCATTTGTAAACTTAATATTGAAAACAGGCCTACGCAGTTTTTAATTGAAATTGAACTATTTACAGTTTTTGAATACCAAAAAGCGATCTTTCTAAATCTCGTCTACGGAAATATTCATTAAGACGTTTAGATAGCCACATTGGTATCTGCGAGCTTGTTATCAACTATCTTTCTCCTTTCTTCGGGTTGGTTGGGTCATTCAGTTACTCTACAAATATATATATATATATATATATATATATATATATATATATATATATATATATATGTACACATCAAATATAAAAAATATACATGTATACGTGTTTAGGGTTCGCATGCAAAGCACCGACAATGTTGTACATCTGGTTCCTTCGTTGCGTGGTAAGCCCGCAGCGATGGTTGGAGGCCGCTACAAAGACGGTAGTTCATTTAGCGATGAGTACTCACGGCCTTTCGGCCGACAAAGGCGCATAGGACTCACGTCGCTTACCGTATCTGGCTCGCATCTCGTGACGAAAACGCGCGGATGTAAAGATGACTTTGACGATTGCTCCAAATGGGACGACACTTCAGCAGATTCCTGCCAATGAAAGACCATATTGGTCAAGTGTGCCTTGGTAGACGTTCGCGCCATCGTGTCTAGTCTTCCGATTCCTTGGTTTTTGGGGTTAGCGCGAGGTATTTTTTCTGATTCGCGAGGATTGCGAGGCGGATGTTTTGTTTGTGGGAGGGGGAGGGGGGGCGGAGACTTTTGCAAAATCGCGGAAAATATGGAAGTCTTTCAGAGAGGAGCCTAAGGATGAGGTCCGGAAGTCCGGAATTTTCGATAGAGAAAGAGAAAGAGACAGAGACAGGTACAGAGACAGAGGCAGAGACAGAGGCAGAGACAGAGACAGAAACAGAGACAGAGACAGAGACAGAGACAGAGACAGAGACAGAGGCAGAGACAGAGACAGAGACAGAGACAGAGACAGGGAAAGAGACAGAGACAGAGGTAAAGACAGAGACAGAGACAGAGAAAGAGAAAGAGGCAGACGCAGAGACAGAGACAGAGACAGAGACAGAGACAGAGAGAGAGAGAGAGAAAGAGAGAGAGAGAGAGAGGGAGAGAGATGCCTCTCTGAGACATCTGACTGACAGAGAAAACAGACACAGACAGATAGACAGCCAGCCAGACAGACAGACAGGCAGACAGACAGACAGCAACACAAACAGACAGAAAGACAGAGAAAGACTGCCAGACAGATGAACAGAGGGGCAGGCAGACAGACAGACAGATAGAGAAAGACAGGCACACAGATAGACAGACAGATAGAGAAAGACAGGCACACAGATAGACAGACAAACAGGCAGGCGGATCGACAGATAAGCAGATAGACAGACGGACGGGTGGACCGACCGACAGACTGAAAAACGGACGGACATACATCCAGACGGATGCACAGACAGGCGGACAGGCATTTAGACAGACATGCAGATAGACAGACAGACAGACAGATAGACATACGGACGCACAGCGTTACCTGGTTGCGACTACATTTACTGTCGCAATATAACCGCAATATAGCTATTGTCATAATACAGACAGACAGATAAACAGACAGACAGATAGACAGACAGATAGACAGATATATAGACAGACAGATAGACAGACAGAAAGACAGATGGCGGACAGACAGATCGCAATATAGCTATTGTCATAATACAGACAGACAGACAGATAAACAGACAGACAGATAGACAGACATATAGACAGACAGACAGGCAGAAAGACAGATAGCGGACAGACAGATGGGCAGATAGACAGATAAACAGGCAGACAGATAGACAGATAGACAGACAGGCAGATGGACATGCGGGCAGATAGGCGGACAGACATACACACAGATAGACAGACGGGCATGCGGACAAACGGACAGACGGGCAGAGAGACAGAAATACAGAGGCAGAAATATCTCTACCTACAGTCATAGTCTCCCTGATTGTGCGATACGTACCGGTTCCTATATATGACCCGAGCGATCGCGAGCTGCGGGCTTTGTCTCCACACCTGTTGCTGTCACAGTCACCGGACCAAGTACACGAGGAACCTCGTAACGATTATTCTTATTGTCTTGTATGCCGACGCGTATCTCGCGATTATCCCAGAGGGATCGAAGTTTCGAAACCCCTATCGAGTGTAAATAAGTCAGCGGGTGCTTCGTAACTTTGGCCAACGAGAAAAGTTCACCGCAAATATGTGCATATGTGCACGTGTAAACATAAATCGTCATTATCAACGCGGCGAGGGTGAAAAGCGTTGGACTACCGACGCACGGTATATGTATTCTGGTGCATTGCTGCAATTAGAATGTACGCTACACTCATTCTAAACTGTCATATATGTATATTCGTGTATGTACGTTCGTACATATATATTCTCGTTGCTTATCGAGCGTATCACAGCCGCCCATACGGAAATGTGTGCAACAAAATAACGTGTTTCCGTTGCGCAAGCCTCACGCGCACAATGAGTCCGCGGCCATTGAGATGGCATATTGACCATTCTTTCACTCTCGATTCAATGAACCATTATACATTCGTGGAATAATTACAATGGCGAAAAATTGAGGTATCGGGGAAACAGTGTCGTGAAAGCAATTGTTGTTCTGCCTTTTGAATTGCCGATAGAATTGATAAAAATTGTATTGTTGATATGAGATTGAAAGAATTTTTTTTCGGCCGTATAGTGTCCTTATGAATATATTGAGTACCCTTATTGAGCTTTCGTGATTTTAGTTATTTCTGTTTACTGTCGGTATTTCTTTTTGTCATTTTTATTTACTGCCAGTCTTTGTTTGTCATTCTTACTGACGGCCAGTATTTTTTTCGTTATTTTCATTTACCGACAGTATTTTTTTTGTCATTTTTTATTTTCTGTCAGTCTTTTTTTCGTTATTTTTAATTGATGCCAGTATTTTTGTAATTTTAATTTACTGCGATTCTCCCTTTTTCGTTATATTTATTTACTGCCGATCTTTTTTTTCGTCATTTTTGTTCACTGCTAGTTTTTTTTCATTATTTTTATTTAATGCCAGCCTTTTTTTGTAATTTCTATTTGCTGTCAGTCTTTTTCGACGCAATTTTTATTTGAAGCTCTGGCAGAAAATAACAATAACGAAATAATTGATGCCAGTATTTTTGTAATTTTAATTTACTGCCATTCTTCATTTCTCGTTATCTTTATTTACTGCCGATCTTTTTTTCGTCATTTTTGTTCATCGCTAGTCGATTTTTTTTTCATTATTTGCGTTTACTGCCAGTCTTTTTTCATTATTTTTATTTACTGCCAGCCTTTTTGTCATTTACTTTTATTTACCGCCAGTCTTTTTTGTCATTTTTATCGACCGCCCGTCTTTTTTTTGTAATTTTTATTTTCTGTCCGTCTCTTATGACGCAATTTTTATTTAAAGCTCTGACAGAAAATAACAATAACGAAAAAAAAACGATATCTCTGTATACCCACATTTTTCTCTTTCAAAGCCTGTAAGATTTTCATATATGTGCGTGTGCAGAATAATATCGATACGTATCGCGAACGTCATAAAACTACAGGTATCCGTACCCGACGGCCTATGTACGAATTATTATTAATTTAAAGCTAATATCGTTGCTGCCTGGTATCTTATTGAATTATGTCAGAGCAGACTTTGTATTGTTTATTAACGTAGTTAAAAAGAAGACCTGTAATTGATCATTAATATAATTAAATACAATAAATTGAGCAAATAAGAAGACTACTTGATTTACGATCATTGTGTTCCTCGTTGTACTCTTCGTCGCCCCTTTTCTTTCGGTCTAATGATAGAGACTGCTCCACAATGGATATCGACATAAATAATAGACACGTGTGTAAAGTATCTTTACATTAGTATATGTGGTATATCGTTTGGAACGGCGCGGCACAAAATCTGCAGCAAAAGGTGCACAACCCAAACACACACACACACAGGCATAGACACGTGCATCGCTGAATGCAGAGTTACTGCAGTGCAGCATGCACGTATATACGTCGCCCGGATTGCGAAACTTCTTCACGGGACGCACATCTATTAATGCCGATACATAGAACGTTCTGCGGGGCCTCTTATCTCGGCTGGTGTGGGTGTTATCAGAGCAGGGCGTGTCGCCCCGGCGCTCGACGTTTCTGCTATAAGCGGCAATAAGCCACGAACATCCACGGATAGAACGGATCGGGAGTACGTAGAGAGGAAGAGAAAGAGCGCGGCACGGAGGCGCGATTGCACCGCGCGAGTGCAGCCGGTCTCAGCTGCTCGCTCCTGTTCGAGTCCTGCACGGCCAGCTCGGAGAGACTGTGTGTATGTGCGAAAAGGATACTATGAGCCCTTCGTATCTAGGAAACGGTGACTTTAAGGGGCTATACCAGTGTGAACGCTGAAAAATTTGGGTGATTTTCGGGAATTTTTTGGAAGAAAAGTACTCATCTTAATGTTTCGGAAAATTAAGAATATATTTGGCTATATTTGACCTATATTACATAATTTTTTCATAGAAAAATATTGAGATCCAAGCGACTTATGCGCTGCCTTCGGAGGCGCCAAAAAAAAAGTTTCGCCACTGCTAACATCATTCCGGCCGATTGAGTAGCTGAAACCGAAAAAGGAAAAAAATGTCGTTAAACTGGAAGGTATTTCCTGTACAATGACGTAGGATTTTTGAAAAATATCAAAATCTAACAAAATGGCGTAGTTGTAAAAAAAGTCTGTTTTCTTGCCTATAAAATGGTCGTTTTTTTCAATGCCAAATCGTCAATTTTCATCCAATCAAAAATATCCTATGTCGTTGCAGAGTAAATATATTCAAGAGTACTCAGTTCAAATTTCAAGTCAATCGGATAATTGCTCTTTGAGTTACAATGTCAGGAAATTTGAAAAATCTCATTTCAAGGAAAAGGCGTTTAAAGATTTAACTATCGATTTTTTCAAGATAAAATGACATTGATATAAATGATATAAATGATAATGATATTCTTGAAAGTACAAACTGTCGAAAAAGGCAAAAAAATGGAATTTTTGAAAATATCACGCTGGTACAGCCCCTTAAGGACGTCTGGCTGTTTCGGGGACACGCTCGCGTTCAAAGTTCGCCGGGGTTTTTTTCTGGACCCTTCGCCCGAGCGCGATTTGCCCCCGTTTCGTTTTTCTCCGTTCTTCTCCCAGTAAATTCCATTTTTCTCCGAAGTAAATTAACTTTTCGTCGAAAAAACGGTTTCAGACCCTGTTGGATTGAAGGGCACAGGGCACGAGACTCGGCATTTTCGCAAAATCTCAAAATCCTTCGAGAATAATTGATCACAAGTTGACGCGAGCGAGCGTTACCTCGGGAAGCGGCTCGATGAGTCTCGGCGACGAATTCCCGTCGCGGCTTTTCCCTCGCTTTGGTTACCGGAAATGGCACGACTTGTGCGACGAAACGACATTGCGAGGATTCAGAGAGCACTCTCGCCTTTTATCGCCGCGGAGCCCGCCACAGCGTGCGGAGCGAGCATACGATGCGTGGGCGTTATCGGAGCAGGGCGTATATCGCCTCTCCAGCGGAAAGTGGCTCGCTCTTATCCCGCCTCATAGATCCGCGAGAGCGAGACGGAAGTCCCTCGACAGAAGCAACAACGCGACTTAAGGGGGGTACCTTTAGGCGAGAAAAAAACGGCTCATTTTTTTCAAGGGGTCTTCTCACTTTACACGCTAAAAAGGCTATTTTCATGAATTTTTTGATAGGTTTATATTATAGATATCGATATAAAAGTTGTTGCACTCAAAAATACACTTTCTAAGTACTTAAAAAAAATGTATGCATTTATGTAAACCACACAAACTTTAAACACGTTTTTCGACGGCTTGTTGATAAAATCTTCGAAACTACTGAACCGATCCTTATGAAATTATAACCACGTATTCTTTACAACTATAGCTATAGCGCATATCAAAGATTTAAAAAAAAGTTGATATTTACTATTTTTTGCCAAAAAAGTTGATATTTACTATTTTTTTGCCAAAAACGGTGAAAAAACACGTTTTTTTTAATGTCCGCCATTTTGTTATTGTTACATATATAAAAAATCGTATGATATGCGCTATACCGTTTGATTTTTTTGCTTCGGATGATCCATCCCCGAGATTTGATCAACAGCGCAGGCCTACAATTTTTTTAGGACATTTTTTAAAATACCATTTCCGTCTATAAATAGTGGCGTAAATGATTAATTTTTTTTTAAATGTATTTCGAAAGTGTATATATTAAGTTTAACAACTTTTATATCAATATCTATAATATAAACCTATCAAAAAATTCATGAAAACAGCCGCTTCTAGCGTCTAAAGTGAGAATACCCCTTAAAGGATGATTTCTTCGCCATTTTTTAGACTCAGGGTAGGTTTTGTCACTACTTTTGGCTGTTACATGATATTTTTTATTAACCTTTAAAAATGGTCGGCATAGGGCACGGTCTTCTAAACGGGTTGCGGCGGATGTCGCCAGACGGCGTGACACGTAACGTCAGCGGGGTTAATCTGAAAAAAAAAACCAACGAAGATTTATCTTTCATTGACACTCATACGCAGAATATGAACCAAGAAAAAGTGAGAAATGTTGAAAATCGATGAAATGCCGCGCTGTGACACAAAAATATTAAATTTTCCGAAAATAATGACTCCATTTTGCAATAAACAAATACTTACATTTTATTTTCAAAAATATGTAAGCACATTCATACAGTAAGGTTTCATTCTAAAGTTAATTTAAGTTAATAAAGTTATTTTAATAGTCTTTTATTCAAGTTAGTAAAGGAGGAGTTAATAAACTTATTTTAAAACTGAAGTTTTATTTAAAAATATTTTCAAAAATATTTAGGTTCATTTATACAGTAAGGTTAGAAAGATTTAAACTAAATTTCATCAAAATCGGTCGATTAGTTTTTTAGCTATACGTCACGCCAGTTTTGGAAATGCAGTTTAGAAAACCGTATCATACTTCCGCTATTTTTAGAGATTAATAATAATGAAAAAAAATACCATGTAACAGCCAAAACTAGTAATGAAATACACTCTAAGTCTCAAAAATGGTGAGAAAGTCTTTTCTTTAAAAAAAATCATGGAAATGAGCAAATTTTTTCCTCGCTTAAAGATATCTCCCCCCTTAAACTTCGAGTCTCTCAATTTTCTCTCCCTCTTTCTCTCGGTCTCGCTCTCTGAAGGATTTGCTACGTCTCGTGTGCTCTTTAGGCCTGTTTTAATCCGACGTTCCTTCGAGTTCCGTTCGATTATTCAAGCACTTCGATACACGTATAGGCACATGCAAAAGTGTATGTATTTGTGTTCATGAATATTTTGCGGATGTCGCGATTGTCGTCACGGTTCCTCGACTCGTCGTGAACTTGTCCGCTCTCGGGACGAGCACGGACGGACGCGCAACAATACCTGACCCGGGGTTATCAGGATAACCCCCATGGACCGTTCGTTCTGCTGCTCTTCCTCATCGTCGATCCTCACCGATTCTTCCTAAGCGCCATGAATACATTTGTTTATTTCGCTGTTTTGTCTTTCGTAAAAAATGACAAATGTAACATTTGTTAATTTAAAAAAATGTTTTTTCGTTCGTAAAAAGTTATAAATTCAACATTATTTTCTAGTGCTTTTTCGGTCCTAAAAAATGTTGTCATTTTAACATTTAATCAATTTTGTTGTCATTTAACATTTAACAATGTTGTCATTTTAACCTTTAATCATTTTTATTGTATTTTTTCTTTCGCTGAAAAATTACAAATTTAACATTTGCTTATTTTTGTTGTCTTTTTTTACTTTCGTAAAAATGACAAACGTAACATCGGTTTATTTTTTCGTCTTTTTTCATTCGTAAAAAATGACAAACGTAAAATTTGTTCGTTTTTTGTTTCTTTCCTTCCTAGGCGGCACGGGTTCATTCGTTTATTTTTTAGGTGTGTGCACTTTCGCCAAAAATGACAAATGTAAAATTTTTTTCTTACGTGGTTTTTTATTTGTCGTAAAAATAACAAATTTAGCATTTATTGATTTTTATATTTCTTCCCTTTGTAAAACATGTCGAATGTGTGCATTTGATTGTTCTTCGTTTCTTTCGTAAAAATGACGTGACCTAGCGCCAATTTCGTGATTCCAACTACCCCAATTATCTTTCACGTGTATAAATAGTAAAAAAAGTCGGCAATTTACCATGCGGGTAAATCGGAATACATTTGTGCGTTATGTAATGGCAGAGGGGGTCGAATATAATTATGCAAATGTCTCTCTCTCTCTTTCTCTCATTCTCTCTCTCCCCTTATACCGCTAACATTTGTCTTCAGCTCAGCATTAGGTACGTAGGTATTGCTAAAAAACAATGGATATATATACGAGCAAGAAGTCCAAGAGGAGGGACGTCGTGCATGTGACAGTACATATAAATAAATAAATAAGTAAATAAATAAATAAATAAATAAATAAAAAACAAATAAATAAGTGAATAAATAAATAAATACATAAATAAATAAATATATGTATATATAATTTAATTAACTTAAATAAGTTCCCGTACTCCGTCTCCAAATCAAACATTCCACTGCTACTACCACTTTATCAATATAATCATCGACAGGACCCAACCATTCGAAATTAATAACACCCAAAAAAAGCCAAAAAAAAATTGATTTCGCTCTCGTGTCGTTCGAAATTACGTGGCGTTCTTTGATACACATATGGAAGGTACGTTTAGGTAAAGAACGTTGCATATAGATAGAGAAGGTTGTGTCTGGGTATAGGAGGTACATATCCTAGGCGATTTTCCGATTACACGCAGGAGTGTTCCACGCAGAGACGCCAGTGCACCGCCGTATAGCACGTACGTAGTACATACGTGTGTATGTGCATACGGTATATTTTCGATCGGACCATGTGCATTTGCACCGCTTCGGCGGTATGTGCCCCTATACATACGTTATGTACTAGACCTCTCAAGAGTTCTCTCGGGAGATTATCTATTGCACGTATATATCTATATATGCATATAGATAATATAATAGGTATATCGCCGTACCCCGAGCGAATATATGGAAATACAGGCTGCATCGACAGACTCGAGTCTAACCGCAGGATTCGTCTAAGTATATATATATATACACACACACACACACACGTTCGCAGGATACAACGTCCTGGTCGCACGCGTGCATAGAAAGTCCGCCCACTGCGTACGACACGCAGCTCACGCTGTACCGCTAGCTCGAATTTTCCGGCTTCGATTCCAACGCGATCGCACGTGGTTTCCAAGTTTCGACGAGTCTGCACGCAGATCCATATTCATATTAAGTGAGGGTAAATATGGATCTGGTGAACTTTTGGATTTTTTTTTACGTTTGACGATGTGTGCGATTGCGCCCCGACTCAGCTGGTCTTGCACGTGAGACATTTAGTCCTGAGGATGATGCTCGTGAGATAGTTTGAAAAACTTCTCGACTATCAGGCAATGGGAAAAATGAGCTGTAGGTTGCGATGTTCGATTTGTTGGTTCGTTTGGAGGAGTGATTTAACGTGGGTGTAAGTGTGTGTGTGTGTGTGTGTGTGTGTGTGTGTGTTTGAATCGTTTGTTTTTATATTTGTAAATTTGGTTTCGCAAATACATACGGAAGCAGTTATGCTAGATCCCGTCGTTGAAAAATCTTATTAAGGGGTCAAATAATCTCGATTAATTTTCACAAACTAAAAATCTGCTGAAAATAAAATAGTGATTCTTCCAAATCGTGTTGAGATTTTTATCTCGATAATTTTGATATACACTAGTGGAATTAATTCTGTAAACTTTTCAAATTAAAAAAAAATCGTTTTCATTGACCATTTTTATGTTATAATCACGTATATTTTGTATTCTTAACTTAATTTAAGGCTTATTAAGGCAAATATTACGTAGGAACATTATAGATTAAAATAAAAATATTACAGTATCATTTCGGTGTAGCAGAATATGCACTTTTTGCGTGAGATAAAAAAAACTAATTTCTATTAAAAGTGTCCAGAAATAATTCCACATGTGTAGATTGCAATTTTCAGAAATAATATATAGAGAAATGAAAGCGATCTCTATTTAAATTATTATTATACAAGTTATTATAAAAATTATTTACAAATCATACAAATTTAAATAAATGTATGTAATTTATAAATAATTTTTATAATTATATATATCGATATATATCGATATATATATATATATATATATATATATATATATATATATATATATATATATATATACATATCGACGCGTATCAGATGCACTCAATCGTGTGAGTGTGTAGACTGCGGCGGGTGCGAACGTGTCGCAATCGAAACTCCGCCCCAGTTATACCCACACGAGCATGCACAAACTTCGCCTAGGTTAGAGCGATAGAGATCGCCCTCCCCCCTTCCCCTTCCGACTTCTGCCAGTTATTATTGCATCGGCGCGCCGAGTGCCGCCGCATACAGACGACCGACGAATCGATCCGATATAACAACGTATACCTACACGGGATTTCGCTGACCGTCGTCTGTTGCAATAGCTTAACGCCCGGTTCGTCGATTATTATAAATATACACACGGAAACTGCAAGGTCGCTGCGCTCCACCCGAGAATGCACTTTTCGCGTAGCGCACGAGGCGCGCGATACCCTTTTCTCGCCTTTCTTTCCGAGCGTTCGAATTCTACGAGTTTTCTCGGTTAAGTGGCGATTCTTTTTTTTTTCTTATTGCATATTCGTTCGGTTTTGTTTGTCGTCTTTTGAAAGATTCTTTATTTGATTACGCAATTTTTCAAACGGAACTTTTTTATTGATTTTTTTCGAACGTCTGTTTTAATTAGGCTCTTTCATTTTTCTATTTTTTAAATTACGTCTCTGTTATTTTTTCATTCGTCGGAAAAGTAATAATTCAAACTTTTTTTTTTACTTCAGATATTGATCCGGTTGCTTTAGCAATTGGGCTCGATTGTCGAGGGGGACATTTCTTTTTTGATGAGACTTTTTAATTGTTTAATGTAAAGAAAAATTGATTACGATTTTTCTGATTAGGCTTTTTTGTTTCCAGTTTTTTTAGTTGCGTTATTTTTAATTACTCTTTTTTATTTTTCGTTTTTTTTTTAATGACATTTTTTACATTACGAATCTGATTTTGTTTAATTTGTGCGAAAACCTATTTTTCGAAGGATTTTCCTTAATTTCGGGTACTGATACGTTCGCTTTGGAAACTCGCCACGATTGTCCAGTAGGGAATTTTTTCAATTAAACTTTTTGATCGTTTAGTTTCTTAATTTTACAATTACGTTTTTTTATTACGCTTTTCGATTATCTTAATTACCCTTTTTAAAATTACGATTTTCCATACATTTTTTAAAAATTGAATCATTCTAAAATTTACGCTTCTATTTTCTATTATTACGTTTCTGTTATTTTTACTCCAGAAATTGATACGGCCGCTTTGGAAATTGGGCTTGATTGTCGAGAAGGGCACTTTTTTCTTAATGATACTTTTTAATTGTTGAATTTTTATCACTTTTTTTCATTAGTTTCTCATTCATTTCATTTTTTTTCACTCTTTTATTCTTATCACTTTTTTCATTAGTTTGTCAATTTTTTAAATTACGCTTCTGTTCCTTAAGGGGTCGTTATTTCGTAATTTTTTCGCTGTTTAAAAAACATAAAATGTAAATTATTTTATTAAAAATGTTAAGCACATAAAAGAGCAACAATTCAACTTTATTTAAAAAAAAAAAATCATCCAAAAATTTGGGAAATTCAGCCGGTGGGCAAATTCAGGATAACTCATGATAGCTCAATCTGAAATCGAAAAACCAAATTTTTCCTGTTAGTAGATAAGTGTAGCTCGTGATTGACCGAAGGATTCTTAAAAAAATTGAAATTTGAATTTTTGCCAGCGTTGTATGCAAAATTGTTCAATTTTGGGTACAATTTACACTACGTTTAGCCTTGTAAAATTAGTAATCGAAAAAAAACCTTCGTTTAATAACTAGTCAATGCTATTTTGAAGAAGTGTGCTGAATTTCAATCAGATCGGTGTATTAGTTTTTGAAAAATCGTGTCCCCCGACTTCAAAAATAGTATTTTGAGAAAAATGCGATTAAAGTTTTAAGTAGAAATAAAACGAAGAATTTTTTTTTCATACCTTTGTTGCTGCCTTAATTTTTTTAATTTTCAAACCAACGTAACCCCTTAATTCATGCGAAAAGTAATGATCCAACCTTTTTCTAAAACTCCAGACATTGATACGTCAGTTTCGGAAACTGTCTAGTTTCCGTGTCGTAATAACAAGAATCCATGGTGCATTCTCATTCTACCGACAATTAATTGCACCGAGAAACTCCGGTCAGTACAGGCGGAAGTGTAAGTATCAGTCGATATTTCACCAACCAAATACCATATTCCCCTGCATCCACCACCTATAAACACACACATTCCACCAAGTTCCACAGCCAGTAAGAAATAGCGTTTTTTTCACCGTCCACCTCGTCGGTTCCTCGCCGAAGGGCGTACACGATTTTGCGAACCTGTTGCATAAGTAGATCTCCTTCGGTTCGAAGCGTTGCTTTCGTGAAAGAGGAGAGTTCGAGAGGTCGGCTGTGTCTTCGTTTCCAGGGTGAGTGAACGAAAGAAAAAGTTTCCCCTAGCTCTGAGGGCGCAGCTCTCCGAACACAAACACGCGTTCGGACGTCCTCGACTCCAAACAAAAGTGATTTCGAGGACTCTGGACTTCGAGGACGGTCCCCAAAGTAGCCAGGCCCGCTGGAAGCACCCGTTACGTATACGAGGCTCGAAATATCTCCCTGTATACACATAAATTTATGTATTACGTCTATGGTGACTATGGTGCCTGCGTCTAGCTCGGAAGATGTAGGCGGTTATTGCAGACCGAATGAGAATCCGTCGAGTTCGCGAACGTATATTCGACCACATGCAAAATGAAATTCAATGTGTGCACAGTCAAATACTGTAACGCCGGTTCTCCAGCAGACGTATTTACGTGTGTGGTTGAGCGCGCACGCGCGCAAAGCAGTAAAGGAATTTAGCCTTATAAATCAGCAACATGACTGCGCCGTGTGGCGGTTGTGGCTGTGGCGGCGTGCCACACCTTTCCCTTCTTGGGGCAATCACGAGAGTCGTCACCGGGTATCGGCAACGGCATCCCCAGTAACGCTAGTCGATCTATCCTACTCTTTCTTGTGCTTCGAACCTATACATGTACGTCGATAAACATGTATATATATATATATATGCAGATACATACACATATACACATGTATGTATGCGGACGATAGCCCGAGTAAGCGCCGGATCAGTCTCTGGTTCGTTCGCCTCTCCTGTTACGTGATGAGCCGTAGGGCACTCTTTCGTAAATAGCGTTATATACTCTTAGATCTATATATATATATATATATATATATATGTGTATTGGTATAGTGTATGTTTGTAAAAAAGGAAAAAAGCTTTTTTTCTTAGATAATATTGCCCAGCTGGTCCGCCTTCGGTTCGTCTATCGATCGCTGACATGTTTCGTGGCTACAACAAAATCCCGCGATTCCACAGGGATCGGCAAAAGTTCACGCCGCAAACTGATCCGCAACCCCGAGAGGATCGACCGCGATCACCCGCAACTTGGCAAGGTGCGAGAGCGATCCACCGAGCAACGAATTCCTTTCCCAGGAGATTCCTCAGGAACTCTATCTTGTATATATATATGTGTGTGTGTGTGTGTGTGTGTGTGTGTTTGTATAGGTATAGTTAGGTACGTGTAACGTAAGTAGTCGCGGTTGAACGGAGCCACCATGGACCGTCCCAGTTGATAAAAGCCCGCTTGCTTTACCGCCTCGCAGCATACGGATAATCTTCGAGCGAAGGTTACCGCTAATTAATTAACCGTCCCGAAGATTATACAGACTGCTCCCATAGCGCGCGATATCGAATTTACGGCTCGCGAAGTATACGCAACGTTGGTCAGTGATCTGCCACTTGTGCGAAACTACACCTGCAGGGAAATAATAACTGGACAATAGTGGATGTTGTCCCGTTCAGACGTTGTTGTGGGGTTCCAATTGGATTCTCGTACTTGTCGGTACTTGATGATGGAGTTGATGGAGATCCAATTGGTCATCGCATTGGATCCCTGCACTAAAACGTCACAATCCAATTTGAATCCTGCACCGAAACGTCACAATCCAATTTGAATTTTACACTAAAACATCACAATCCAATTTGAATCCTGTACTAAAACGTCACAATCCAATTTCGATCGTGTACTAAAACGTCACAACCCAATTTGAATCCTGCACAAAAACGTCACAATTCAATCTGAATCTTGTGCTAAAACGTCACAATCCAATTTCGATCCTGTACTAAAACGTCACAACCCAATTTGAATCCTGCACTAAAACGTCACAATTCAATTTGAATCTAATTTGAATCCTAAAGGATTCCCACATTATCGAACAGAATCTGATACGATCTGGAGAATGGAGATCCAATTGAATTCTCAAACTTGTCCCTACTTACTGATGGAGATCCAATTGGTCATCGCATTGGATCCCTGCATTAAAACGTCACAAAATCCAATTTGAATCTTATAGTAAAACATCACAATCCAATTTGAATCCTGTACTAAAACGTCGCAATCCAATTTCGATCCTGTACTAAAACGTCACAACCCAATTTGAATCCTGCACTAAAACGTCACAATTCAATTTGAATCTTGTGCTGAAACGTCACAATCCAATTTCGATCCTGTACCAAAACGTGACAACCCAATTTGAATCCTGCACTAAAACGTCACAATTCAATTTGAATCTCATTTGAATCCTAAAGGATTCCCACATTATCGAACAGAATCTGATACGATCTGGAGAATGGAGATCCAATTGGATTCTCAAATTTGTCCCTACTTACTGATGGAGGTCCAATTGGTCATCGCATTGGATCCCTGCATTAAAACGTCACAATCCAATTTGAATATTACACTAAAACGTCACAATCCAATTTGAATCCTGTACTAAAACTTCACAATTCAATTTGAATTCTGCACTAAAACGTCACAGTCCAATTTGAATTCTGCACTAAAACGTCACAATTCAATTTGAATCTAATTTGAATCCTAAAGAATGCCCATATTATCGAACAGAATATGATACGATTCTTGATTTTACCCCACGCATTCTGTATAGTATGCAAGTATAAATCTTTTGTTAAAAAAGTATAAATTGCTTAGAAACGTATATCTTAACAATGGTTTTGAGTCACATCACTGAAAATCCAATGTAATTGTCGTTTGTTATTTGTTTCACTGCACTTGCACATAGTATCACCACGTAATTTTCGATTCAAACGTAGTAAGAATTCTCAAACGGCGTTCATCAGGGAATAGTGCGGAATCCATTGACATCTCAATGAGGACTAAGGGCGGTGGCCCTAACAAATCCCTATGGAGATGTGGGTGCATCTTGAGAATCCCCAACAAATGTATGCTCGCATCACGAAAGGATATTTTCTTCTGGGAGATCCAACATATTCCGGTTGAGAATTCAAATAAAAAATTCTCAAATGATGTCAATTGGGAAACAGCCCGAAATCCACCTGGATTTCAATGTGGAATCCCTACGTGCAGTGACCCTATCAAATTCCTATAAGGATGGGGTAGGATCTGGAGACCCCCAACCAATATCTGCAGGGGGTTGCCAGATAAGGACAAAAATGGCACTTGATCAAAATTACCCAATTTTTAAACATACCATTGTATGCGCAGGAGGGCACAGGGAAACTGAGCAAAACCCTTGGGGATCAGGGTGGCTATGATTTACCTGGATTTCAATTGTGTTCAGGATCGGAAAGTCCGTCGATAAATTCCAGAAACTTCAGAACAGCTGTATGGATGGGCCTTCTGATTCTTTGGTCCCGTCTCTTTGATTGAGCAGGTGAAAAAAAGACGCCCAGCGCACCGTTAAGCGGGTTCCCCCCCGGTGCAGTCTGGATGGCGTCGGACCCGTCGAACAACTTCTCTACATAATCATCCACATACATAGACACTTGTATCTTATCGTATCTCTTTGGGTATCAACCGAATCCCCGAGATAACGCGCGCCCGCTCTTTGCGCTTTGGTGCGCACGGCGATTTATTTGCTCCTCTATTTTTCCACTCCCATTACCGTTTGCAGAAACATTATTAATTATGGGCTGGTTATGTTTGGGCGATTGTACGCGAGCATTAATTGCTTGTCGCCGAGCCGCGGGTGTTTAGGCGCGGGCGCTTTGTGGACTTCTGAATTAATGTGACAGGTAGACTATGGGCGAACTGTTTGTGTGCAATAACGATTATGGTCGGAAGTTCTTGCAAACTCTAGTTACGTGATGTACTACGTAAAGCTTTCCACGTATACGTTGCGCAAATGGATTATCAAAAGGCAACGATACTTTCGAATTGGATGCGTACAATGTGGTGTCGTTTTTCCCTCGTGATCAACAGGTGTGATGACTTGCACATGGAGGCGATCATTTTTGAGCGGAAGGAAAGATAGTGGTCCGGTGGCAAATCAACGAACTGCCAATCGGAAGATTGGCAATCGAAAAGGACAACCTGGCTCCATCTTTTGACCAACAATTGGATTCCAACCAGGAAGGATTAGGGTTCTTCAGAGGCCCGGTGGCAAATCAATGAACTGCCAATCGGAAGATTGGCAATCGAAAAGGACAACCTGGGTCCATCTTTTGACCAACAATCGGATTCCAACCAGAAAGGATTAGGGTTCTTCAGAGGCAATGTCAGGCATCCAGCCATTTTTGGACTCCTCCCCGTACAAGGTGGAGTGCTGAGCCGGAAGCGCTGACTGCAACGACTAAAACAAAAGACAATCGAAGGTAGCGATGCGTAGGGAATATGGCGGGTGGGGTAGGATTTCCCAGTTCACTTCTTTCAAGTACTTCTTAAGGGGGAAGATACCTTAAGGCTTAAAAAACATTGCCGATTTTAATTTTTTTTCCGGAGAAACGCTTTCTTTACATTTTTTCAGATTTAGGGTATGTGTTATTACTACTTTTGGTAGCGCTACTGTTGGTACATGGTATTTTTTTTTATTTATTAATCGTCAAAAATGGTGGACGTATGGCACGGTCTTCTAAACGGGTTGCGGCGGATGTTATCGGACGGCGTGATACGTAGCGTCGGCGGAATCAATCTGAAAAACAATTAACGAAGATTTTTCTTTCATTAACACTCATACGTAGAATATGAACCAATAAAAAGTGTGAAACTTTAAATATCGATGAAATGGTGCGCTTTGAAAGAAAAAGATTGAATTTTCCGAAAAATTGGCTGCATTCGGCAATAAAAAAATACATTCTTTTGATTTTCAAAAACATTTAGGTTCATAGTTTAGACAATAAGGTTGATAAGATTTAGAAACAAATTCATCAGAATCGGTCGATTAGTTTATTAGCTACACATCACGCCAGTTTTGAAAATGCAGTTTGGAAGACCGTGCCATGCCGCCGCCATTTTCAAAGATTAAGGGGCCAGTACACTTTGGAGCCACAAAAAAGGCTATTTTGGCGATTTTTTTGAGGATTTTGTAAAAGATATGAATCTAAAAGTTGTTGGGCTTGATAACTAAAGTCTTGAAATACATTTAAAAAAATATTTAATTCATTTTAATTCATTTTTAAGTACAAAAACTATAGTTTAACGTAACGCCTCAAAAATGGGTGGGCTAGGTAGCTCCATCACAACTCGGCAACGGCTTGTCCGAAACAAAAAAAATCAAAGTCCATTAGATTCAGTATGACACCAGCTACAAAATGACCCTCGGATATAAAGTTTTATCAAAAAATAAAAAAATGGCACATGAAAAACGAAAAAAGTAAAAAAACGCGTTTTTTCGCAGTTTTTCGCAAAAAAAAGAGCAAAAATCAAAATTTTAAAACCATCGAGGGTCATCTTGTTGCCAATCATGTTTACAATATGTGGTTCAAATTTCAGGAGAATCGGTTTATTAGTTTTAGAGACACGATGGAGCTAGATTTTGAAAACGTTGTTTCGAGAAAAACGCGTTTGAAGTCTATACTATGAAAAACTCTTACCTAAACTCAATCGGCAATTCCTGCACCGAACAAAATCCCTTCTGATTGCTCATCATCATCGATTTCTTCAAGTTTTGCTTGCTTTCGATTTTTTGAAATTTTCAAAGTGGACTGGCCCCTTAATGAATAAAAAAATACCACGTACCAGCAAAAAAAAAGTAATAAATCAAACCCTATGTCTCAAAAAGGGTGACGAAATCTTTCCTTTAAAAAAAATCAATGAAAAATGAAAAATCATGAAATTCAGCACATTTTTTTTCCTCGCCAAAGGTATCGCTCCCCTTACAACAAGATAAATAGTCTAACGCCGTTTACTGCCAGCGGACGGTTTCGTACGCCATCACCCAATATATGAATATACCCAGGTAGGAAATTAAAAGGCTGACGATGGAAACAAGCTTGTGCGAGCCTTGTTTCACCGAGCCTGAGTGAGACAGACCTGGCTAGGTTCTAGGTTTCATTTCATCGTTTGGAGCAGCCTGGAACCAAGACTGGCTGCTTAGCCTAAACTCAAGGTTATTTCAAGCTTTATTCAGCCGGTGAATTTTGAGGCTGAAAAATCAAGGCTGGATGCAGGCTTGTTTCAGGTTGTGATAAAATAAAATAAGTTTAAAATAATATTTTTTCTGTACTGTTATGAAAAAAAATTAGCAATAAATTTGTCGGGTGCGAAGGCACGAAAAACGAAAGCGAAGGAGGCAGTTCAGAACATTTAAACATATGCTCTTATCGATATTTATGAGGTACACAAAAAAGTATATACAAAAATAAAAGTACGCAATAAAATAAAGTATTGTTTTTTAAAATATTTTTTATATATATTTTGTAACAAATAATATAACAAATAATAAATATATATATTAAATCAAATGAATTCTTTACAGATTTATTAAATTTACCCCAATGTAGAATACAGAAAACTAAAAACAGGCCTCATATAGCCTCGGGAAGAGTTTGGGAAAAGCCTGGTCATAAATGCTCGTGAAGGCTTCATTAAGGCTCGTTTTGAGCCTTGTTGTTTCGTCGTTTCAGGCTTAGTACAGGCTTTTCTACCAGCCTTTGGTCAAGCCTGTGTGCAAGAGCCTGAAACCGCGTTATCATTCAGAGATTCAGCTAGGCCTGAAATCAGGCTGGTGCTCAGCCTGAATTAAAAAATGTGAGCCTTATTTCAGAGCTTGGCGAGGCCTTTTTTCATCGTCAATTCCTACCTGGGTCGCCCGATGCAAAAAGTTTTTGTTTATCGAGAACTCGCGAACTTCTTTTCGTCCGGGGAAAATTGTTTCTTGTTACCTCGCTGGGGTAGGTACATTGCGTCTAGCGATATCTGTCACACGGATCGTATATATCCCACCTACGATCACCCAAATCACCGGACAACGACGTGCCAATGACGACACTCGTCTGTCTCTCTCCCTCTCTCTCTGTCGCGTCGTAACATCACGCGGTCGCTCTCGTATGATACACGAGGTGTATGGGACCACCACGCCTTTCTCAGCCCAGGGGCATCCGAACTATCGGATTCCGGGTCTTCTAATGTGCGCGCGCGAACTTATTCCACAAGCGATCGGCGGGCTCCGAGGCGAAACTTTGACAAACGGATGTGGGACCATTGAAATCGATATATTTCAACGTAACGAGCGCGAATTATTATTCCAGCAGGGTATTAATATTCATCACCGGGGCAACGATTAGTCCGGATTACTTTTAATCGTTTAATAGACGCGCTGATTTTTTTTCCGTTTTTTTATTATTCGCGAAATGCGAGCGCGTTGCGAATTTCGAAATTCGTCATTATTATATATGTGTAGGGGACGATGTTCGGGGTAGATAAGAGGAGAGAAACATGACGGATGTGGCAGAGATTAATAATATATGTATATACTGTATCCCGGTTGAACAAGCGATTATTATCGGACGAAAAAGAAATTCGGAAGACACGCTGTCGATACGACTAAATATATGCTTTGTATACAGGGCCACCCGAAAAGTGACGTCCAAAAGAAAAATCTAGATGCCTCGATACCTACCTCAATCATCCCCGTCTATGTTCTACGACTTTTTTCAGTTTTCGAGCTAAAATACATTTTTTAATATTTCTCTCTTCTGTATGTACTTTCCTCGCGATTTTTTTACTTGTGGTATCGTTACGAATTGCACCGGTGAGCGCTAAATAAATGATCGACTGAACACTAACGTAAATGGCTTGGATATTGTTAAAAAAAATTTTTAAATAGGTTTGAGAGGATCAGCCCCTAAAGATGATGAAAAAGAATACTTATATACTAGTCTAAAAAACTCGCAATTACTTTTAAAAACTTCCAAGAGGAAAATACATACATAAAAGGGGAAAAAATAAAAACTATGCTATAGGAAAACCTGAAAAAATTCTCTCTTCACCAAAAGTAAAAAAGATTTTTAAATAAAAAAAATATTTTTTAAATATTTCTCTTGAAAAGTGACGGCTAATAGGAAAATCTAGATGCCCCGATACCTATTCAAATCATCCCCGTCTATGTTCTACAACGTTTTTAAGTTTTCGAGAAAAAATACATTTTTAAAAATATTTCTCTTTTGTGTGTGAACTGTCCTCACGATTTTTTTGCCTGTATTATCGTTATGAAGTGCACTCTTGAGCAATAAACAAATGACCAACTGAACATTTACGTAAGTGCCTTATATATTGATCAAAAGTCGGAAAAATATGCTCGAAGGAAACTAAATATGATGAAAAAAATATACTTATGCCAGTCTAAGTCACTCCCAATTGCTTTTAAAAACTTCAAAGGGGAAAGTACATACACAAACGAGAAAAAAAACTATACTACAGGGGAACCCGAAAAAAATTAAAAATGCTTTCTTCACCAGAAGTGAAAAAGATTTTGAGAGAAAAACGTTTATTTATTTCCCATTTTGTGTATGTACTTTTTCACGATTTGCATTACTGTTTTTATCGTTATGAAGTGCACTGTTGAGCAATATACAAATTAACAACCGAATTTCAACGAAAGTGCCTTGGATATTGATTTAAAAAATTAAAAATAAGCTTGGGAGGATCAGTCACTGAAAAAGTCACTTCAAAAAACTTCCGAAAGGGAAGAACATGTACAACATATGAAAAAAACATACCAAAAAATAAAAACCTATGCTACAGGAGACCCGAAAGAATAAAAAATGCTTTTTGCTCGAAAACTAAAAAAGATCATACATAGATGAGAGTGATTCGGTTACTCTTGAAGTTCGGATCATTGGAATGCAACGAAAATTGTTTCTCTCGTTCCATCTCCTCCTTTTCCTTATCTCCAAAACTTTTTTTTTTCAAAATTTAGATGGTTAATCTCTAGATAAGTGAGCTAAAAAAGTCGTCGAGAGCTTTTCGTAGCTAACATTTGCCAAAATAAATTGGAGTAAAAAAAATCATAATTTTCGTTACATTCCAACGAGACAAATTTCAAAGTCATTGATTCGGATAGAATACATCTAGATTTTCCTTTTGGACATTACTTTTCGGGCCACCCTGTATACATATATACACATTTATAGCAGGCGATCTTGAATGCCTTGGAAGATCGCGATCTCGCTCAGGAGAAACATCATCGTGACGTCGATTCAAGATTCTCCTCCTTCTCATCCTCCTCCTCGTGGACCTGACCACGTTCTGCGTATATACACCAATATAAATCTATCATATCTCATATCCATAAATATTAATTGACCCGAACGTCATCTAACTCGCGGGATCTCGAGCATGAGAAGCGAATAAGTCTAACATTGAAATAACGTGTCGCAAATTTGCATGATGCGGGAAATCATTTTTATCACACTATGCGCCCGAGTACTCTCGTGCGTATCTCCGCGCATCGACGTGTTTTTCTCCTGAGTGATGACACGATATTAAATGCGTATCGAGAGATCGAGAAAATGTATAAACGTCGATCCAATTATGGCTGACCTCCGAGGCCTCTTCTCGCACAACTATGTGCTCTTCGATACCAATACATATATATATATATGTGTGTATATATATATATATATATATATATATATATATATATATATATATATATATATATATCGAAATCTTCTCCAGGGTCCTCGGGAGCAGCTCAAATTATCCTGTCACAATATTTTTATAGTTGTGCGCCAGTATATAAAAAAATAATAAGCTACAGTAATAACGTTGAGAACGATAATTGGATGATTTCTGAGAAAGGTGAAGACTTTTGGCTCATCAATTATGATTTTTACGATGCGCTAGGGCTCTCTCGATTTTCTGTCGCCCGAAAATCGCTGCCCATACCACACAGCGAAAAGAAAAACTGCGATCTTGGGCGTGGCTACTCTAGAAAAAATTGAAAAACGTATCCTACATAGGAGCACTCATTGAGAATAAATTTTCGCACACCTCAGCTTTTGGGTCATCCCATAAATAAAGCGGTTTTGTTTTGTTCCTTTAATTTTTTAAATTAAGATAACGGAAATTCTTTTACAATCTCCAGTGTGACGAGTAAAAAAAATCGATTTTTTTGCATTTTTTCAAACAATACATATTCAAGAATATATGAAAAAATGTTCAAGTTTGAATATTGGAAATTGACCGAGTGACAGACGATTTAGTGAGAGCAGGTAGCGCAACGATTTACGTATACTAATTGTATGGCTTTCAATCGTTTTTTTTTTTTTTTACAAAACGAGTTTTCTCGACCTGGCCGGAATCATAACTCTAGCTATAACTATCCGATTTTCAATTAAAAAAAAAACAAAATGTCCGTAAGTGCAGTAGTTATCGTTATAAGTAGCTTTTTTTAAATTTAGTATTTTTTAAGTCCCCGAATATGAATAACAATTTAGCCAAAATTACACTCTTTTAACACCCGCCATTTTGTGCATTTTTTTCGCGACACGGTTACGTACAACGAGAACTAAATTTATGTAGATTATAAAACTTTTTTATTTTTCAGACCAACCATTCAGTTATCGATCAGTTCGTTGGACCACCGTTTTTATTCAGGGGCTGTATTATACCTAAATAACGGTGTTCATTTTCAATTGTTTCAAATAGAAATTTACATGAAATAAGTTCAATATATGCTCAATAACATACTTTTTTTGCGAATTCCAAATAAATAATCTAGTACATAAAAAAAATCAGAAAAAATACTTTTTTTCGGCCTGTCACAGTGGTCCTCCCTTAATATAAAATATACTCCTAATGTACTAAAATATACAATATACTCCTAATATACTAAAATAATGGAGGTTTCATTTGATTTTAAAAATAATTTTGTTTATCTCAATTTTGAAAAATAAAAGAATTATAAATAACCGCATTATTTATGAGATGACCTAATACCTATTGCGGTTCCCATGTGCAGGTCGTAGCTGCAACACATTGCGGTTCAAAATCTCAACAATTGTGGCAAAAACAAAACGGGACCCAAGAAACCAAAGTGGACCTCGCAAGGACGCGTTTTGAGGTCCTCCAAGTGTCATCTTCTAAGGGCGCAGATTTTACGTACTCGAATAACCTAACTGGGTTTTTATTGATTTTTGTTCTTTTTTTCGCATATAAAAACGTGAGTAGAGTTGAGGTTTAAAAGATCGACAATAATCAATCATACCAACACAACGACGTATATACGGCTATTTAATTTTGGTCGACGTAGGTGTAAGTATTGTGCATATAACGGTACGTACGTGTATAAGTGTGCACTTATATCAAATGTGGCGAAACTCGAATTGTAGTCGCAGAAGATCTCGAAAAGAGCAATCTTGGAGAAAGACCAATGTGGTCACGAAGCCAACAGGTTGCTTAGATTTCTTCGAGTTGGATTAATGATAGCTATAATAATAATAAGAACGGGCTATGTTGAGGCCGAGGGATCTACACGATTCGAACTAATAAAAACTGACCCCGTATTACGACCTCATCGTCGCAATTCACCATGTACGTATGTACACGATTATCCTTATATATATATATATATATATATATATATATATATATATATATATATATATATATATATATATATATATATATATATATATATATATATATATATATACATATATATATATATATATACATATATATATATATATATATATACAATTTTTATTGACAATAATCCCCCTATCGATAAAAATAATTATTGCTCGTTTCTCCGGGCAATTCTCTTTTCTCCCGTTGTCACGATCATCAACGAGACAAATATACCCTATAAGTAATCGCAAGAGCATAACCCTCAACTTTATTAACGGGAAAAAAGAGAAATTTTCGTGACTTTATTCTGAGTTTGTTTGGGTTAGGAACTGAAAAAATTAAACGCATTTAGTTTGCGCATGAAATTATTTAGTGCTTGAGCAAGGATTTTATAAAATATTGATTTTTGTTTTAATGGCCACCGTCCAAAGCAAAAGTATCGGTTTTCGGTAAAAAAACGCTTTATTTTCGTTCTTAAGGGGCTAGTCCACTTTGGAGCCACGAAAAAGGCTATTATCGCGATTTTTATTGAGGATTTTATAAAAGATATGAATATAAAAGTTGTTGGGCTTGATAAATAGTCTTGAAATACATTTTAAAAAAAATTAATTCATTTTTATTCATTTTTAAGTACAAAAACTATAGTTTAACGTAACGCTTCAAAAGTAGGTGGGCTAGGTAGCTCGATCACAACTCGGCAACGGCTTGTCTGAAACAAAAAAATCAAAGTCCATTAGATTCAGTATGACACCAGCTACAAAATGACCCTCGAATATAAAGTTTTATCGAAAAATAAAAAAATGGCAGATGAAAAACGAAAAAAGTAAAAAAAAACGCGTTTTTTCGCAGTTTTTCGCAAAAAAGAGTGCAAATAAAATTTTTAAAACCATCGAGGGTCATCTTGTTGCGAATCATGTTTACAATATGTGGTTCAAAATTTCAAGAGAATCGGTTTATTAGTTTTAGAGATACGATGGAGCTAGATTTTGAAAACGTTGTTTCGAGAAAAACGCGTTTGAAGTTTATACTATGAAAAACTCTTACCTAAACCCAATCGGCAATTCCTGCATCGTACAGAATCCCTTCTGATTGCTCATCATCGTCGATTTCGTCAAGTGCTGCTTGCTTTCAATTTTTTGAAATTTTCAAAGTGGACTGGCCCTTGAAAGAAAACTAAGCATCGAAAATAAAATTCCTTCATTCAAGTACTGCTTTTTGATACGTGAAAGCAGCTTGTAAAATTTGAAGTTGATCGATGCAGTGGTTTTGAGATATCGTGGTCACCGATTATGAAAAAGTCATTTTGAGAAAAACGCCTTTAAGGGGGGATTGTCTTTTTTTTCGCAAAATTTACCGCTTTTTAGGAATTTTTTTGTGAAGAAAGTATACAACGGAAAACTTGTGAAACTTGGCATATAGTTTTATTGATCTGTTTACTACATACAAAAAAATTGTTAAACAATTTCATCAAAAAATCCGCCTTCCACCCCCCTCGACGCGCGATGGTCCTTTTTTGATGGTGTGCACGATTTCTCAAAAACTATTCAACCGATTGCCTTCAAATTTGGACAGAATGCTCAGCTGACATCCTTTTATCGTTTGATGAAGCAAAAAAGCAATACGTTTAATAGTTTTTTATTTATAACAAAAAATCGATCAATTTTTTTCGAAAAATCGATACTTCAAGTTCAAAACGTCACCAAATCGTCAATTTTTTTCCCCTTCATCGAACGATAGCTATATGTGTCTAAAGTAAAATGCTTTTTGGGTTTTTGTTGCAGGATGAACGTGAAGGCTGTAATCGTGCACACCATCAAAAAAGGACCATCGCGCGTCGAGGGGGGTGGGAGGCGGATTTTTTGATGAAATTGTTTAAACATTTTTTTGTATGTAGTAAACAGATCAATAAAACTATATGCCAAGTTTCACAAGTTTTCCGTTGTATACTTTCTTCACAAAAAAATTCCCAAAAAGCGGTAAATTTTGCGAAAAAAAAAGACAATCCCCCCTTAACGTTCGTCGGTTCACGGAGCCTACCTATGAACGCCTATAACTCTCAATTTTGAACGGATCGACTTTTCGAAATTTTCAGCGAATATTTTTGCATTTTGTATTTTGACAATCCATCGTAAACCAAAAATCGATATTTTCAAAAATATCAGGTCTAGGTTCAAGCCCTTAATTACATGCGAATCGTATCCTTCAACAAGCCCCTCCTTTTCGCTCTCTCGTGCGATCCTCGTCGACGATTTGTGCTTACCGCTTTTTTCGCTGGACCAAAAATGGGTACAGCATTTATAAAAATAAAAATGAAAATATAACAAAAAAGTAAAAGGGCCTTGATGTATCCGTCGTTCGATACGAAGCATACAAATTGCTTCTATGAAGCTCGAAAAAAATAAAAATAAATACGTCTGTCATCTCGACGGGATCCCGTTCGGTATTTTTGTTTTTGTTTCGAGGCCCAGCCTGAATTTTTTGCATATCTTATTTTTCACTTGGTACACTCGATATGGAAATTGCCGATGGAATATTCCGAGTGCGCGTTGCGTCGCTGCGGAATAATACCGCGGTCATTCGTTGCTCGCCGATTCAAGTGGGTGAAAAGGAGTTGGCTGGAACGGTGAAATGATGGCCTTAAAAATAACACACCGCGACATGTGTGTTTGTGTAGCGCGTAACAAAACATCGAGAGAAAAAAAAACGAAAAACAGGAACACGGTGATACAAGTGCGCGCGCGAGAACTTCGGTTTGTTACCATTTCGATGTGAGATGGTTGCGCAACCGACAGGCGAAACGATGCTCGAGCCCCTACCGCTTCGCGGTAGTGGTAGGGCTTGATTGCTCCGGATCCTTGCACCAGAGTGCGCTCGCGGCTGTGGACGATTTTCCAAGATAGCCTCTCGTATCTCGAGCCCCAGCTGAGAACTGTTTGTTTCAGGCTGTTGGAACGAGAATTACGCCGCAGGGAAGCAAAGACGTGCTTCGATCATCTCAATGTATATATACAGGGTGATTCACAACTGATAGGGGTCCCTTGGCGAGCATACAGGTCGTGGCAGTGCGAGCAAAATGCTTTTCTCTTTAAACGTCAAGCGACAAAAATTTGCTGAGATATTGGCGTTCAAAGAACGACTGAAACAATGCTAGTTGCTCTAACGCAATTTTTTTAGGTATTTAAGGGATCGTCTCAGTGTGACCCTCCGAAAAATCACTGATTTTCGCGATTTTTTTTTTAAATGTTCAAATAAACTAATCGGTCCGGTTTTTTTTAAATAAATAAATACATTCATGACGAATACAAAATGATTTTTTTATGTTTAGTTATTGGATGTACAATAGTTAAAGAAATTGTTGAAATGACACGTAATAAAAAAGGTCCTGTACGGTTTCCACGATTGCGGCCGCAATTTTGATCTGAAACAAAAATTTCAAAAAGATTATTAATCTGTAGGAAAGTCGCTATCGCGCTATGGAAGGGTTTTTTTTTTAATTTGACGAAATGGCGGCGGTTTGAACAAAAAGTATCGAATTTGGCCCTTTTTCTCGACAGTTTTTCGTAAAAAAAATAGGAAGATTTCCAAAAAAAAGCTTTCATAGCGCTATAAAGAATGACGTTAAAAATGTTCTCTTCAAAGGGGAACTAGATATCTTCAAAACTCTTCCTTTGAGAGTGGAAACCGTTTTGAAAAACACTATTCTGAGAAAAACGCGTTTAAAGATTGAAGTTGGAAAATTGGAAAGTTGAAGTTGGAAAATTGGTAAGTTGAAGTTGGAAATTTTTAGATAAATCGTTTACTTACGATCAATCGGCGATGCCAGGTCCATACAATTACAGTGTATACTATCCGATAATGCAACAAAAAAAATCGATTTTTCGAAAATTTGACACTGAGACGATCCCTTAATAATACACGAAAAATATTGGATCATATTTGCTATTTGCTATTTGCTCGCTATTTGCAAAGCGAGTCACGGTGTTCATTATTTTTTGCGGAAAAACAAGTTTTAAATGATTTCCTCACTTTAAACGCTGAAAGAGGCTATTTCCATGATTTTTTAATAGGTTTATATTAAAGATATTGATATAAAAGTTACACTTAATAAATACACTTTCGAAATACATTTAAAAAATTGGTTTATGTATTTATGTAACCCAAATAAACTTTAAACGCGTTTTTCTCGAAACAACGTTTTTCGATGGCTTGTTGATAAAGTCTTCGAAACCACTGAACCGATCCTTATGAAATTTCAGCCACATATTCTTTACAACTATGGCTATAGTGCATATCAAGGATTGTTTAAAATTTTTATATTTACTATTTTTTTGCCAAAAACGGTGAAAAACACGTTTTTTTGTTTGTTTTCGAAAAACGTCCGCCATTTCGTTATTTTTGCATGTATCAAAAATCGTATGATATGCGCTATAGCCATTAACATACTGAATCTAAAACCGTTTGATTTTTTTGTTTCGGATGATCCGTCTCCGATATTTCATCAACAGCCTACATCAGCCTACTCCAGCCTCATCAACAGACCTACATTTTTTTAAGGAAAACTACCATTTTCGTCTATAAATAGTGACTCAAGTAAATCATTTTTTTTAAATATATTTCGAAAGTGCATTTATTAAGGGGAGACTTACACCTAGGAGCCGGAAAAAAGGTCATTTTTGTGAATTTTTTCAAGGAGAACTATTTGAAATTTCGGATTGGGATTTTAATTATCCAAAAGTATATACATTCAAAAACATGTTTAATTTTCTTTATTTAAAAATATTAAAAATCTACAAGGATATTGTATGATCCTTGGAGCGTCGTAAAAAATCTGCGTATACGGTACCCACTGGCGTTTCTTCAAAAATCATCTGAAAAAAAAAACCAAAAAGATTATTAAATTAGATACCATAATCTAGTACTAGTCATAGCCGATTTTTAAAATATCCATTTATGACAGAATGGCGGACGTTGAACATAAATAGTGATTTTCGGGCCAACAATTAGTTATTATTTTGCCTATAAAACAAAAACTAAGTAACGGAAAAAAAATCCTATGACAAGTACTAGGTAATGGTGTATAGAATAACCACAAAAAACCTAAAGGCAATCGGTTCATTGGTTTTCGAGAAATTTTGGGTACCGATTTGAAAAACGTGGTTTTGAGGAAAACGCGTTTGACAATTCGGGAATGAATAAATCATGAAATTTGTCAACTTACATGGAATCATCGATACCAGGCCCATAGTGTAGATCTTCTACGGTCGACGGAATGTTCATAGCTTCTAAATCTTCGACCTCGACCATCTAAGTGTATATCTCCCCTTAGGTGTAACAACTTTTATATCAATATCTATAATATAAAGCAATCAAAAAATTCATGAAAATATCCTTTTTTAGCCTCTAACGTGAGAAGACACCTTAAAAGAACAGTTCACTTGCCTGAAGGAGCAACTACTATTACACTGTGACTTCTCATATCGGCACAGCGGCGGGATCGGCTCCGCATCACACTTGCAAAAATGGAGGTTGCGCACCATTCATTCAAAAGCAGACTTTGCGCAGCTGGGGTAGCTGATTGCAGTATCTCTCAAAGCCCTTTCTTATTGTCTAGCATGCTTTGAGCCTGGCGCTTCTCCCACCATGCGCTACACTGATCGATGTACGACACATAGTGGGGGAGGGGGGGGGGGAGGGGGGGGGCTGAAGCATCTGTGGAGGTTGCGATATGAGAGGTCGCAGTGTACTTAGACTTTGAACGCGAATATCCAGGCCAATTTTTGTCACACATTTAAAAAAAGTGTTTTGCATGAAATGACACCTCGTAAATGTTCACAAAGGGAACCCTATTAGTTGTGAGTCTACCTGTATACGAGTAATAGGGCGAGACAGCCACTATTGAAAGTAGAGATATTTTCTAACCTATCAGACTTAAGCGAAAACGTTTTCTACGAAAGTTGCATGGTTCGAAAGGAGTCATCGAGTGGTGGCTATGAGGTTTATCCAGGTTCATCACTTTAGAGATTTCAAGTTCACCTCCATTTTTAAAAAATGGCACCGCTATTTTTCTCCAGAATTTTATCAACGAACTAAAAATAAGTACCCACGCCAAATTTCAATATGATTGATTAAGAACTAGTACAAAGAATCGATGAAAAAATAAAAACATAGTTAACCTAGAACCGATTTTAAAAACGGTGCAAACATGTATGCCTATAAAAGATGTACAATGTGATGGGCACCACTTTCCATGCACTCTTGCAATCTGATTCGCATTAATTGCATTGTCTTATTGATCACGTCAGTCTGTATTATCGAAAGCTCTAATTGAGATTCCAATAGTTTGATCATAACCAAAATCCATATGAATCAGATTTCAAGCGTGCAGTGAAAGTGGTGGCTATCACTTTGGGCACCTTTTATCGGAGTAAGTATTGGTACTGTTTTTTTTAAATCGATTCTACGCAAAAAAAACATTGAAATATCTTTTGTATCGATTTTTCAATACTGAATCTTGATCGATCATCTTGAAATTTGGTGTGTGAACTTGTTTTTAGTTCGTCGATGAAATTCTGAATAATAGTGACCTCATTTTTTTTAAATGGAGGTGACCTCAAGATCTGCGCAGCGCCTCCATCTGGATGAACCTCATAGCCACCAGTCGATGGTCCTCTTCGATCTATGCAACTTTTGTAGGAAAAGTTGTCTCCTAAGTTTGATAGGTTGGAAAATATTTCTACTGCTAAAAGTTGTTGCCTCGCCCGGTATACCCCCATGGAAATTTATGTATGTAAAATATATGCAGAAAATATATGCTACATATATATATATCGGTCGCATATATAGTGACGAAAAATAGAATAATACGTATATATTCAGTATATATGCACCAAATGTATGACGCATATATGATCCATATATTTTCGATATATTTTTCTGACCAAAAAAATATATGCTACGTATAAACACTATATATGGTGCATATATGTGCCTCATATATGCACCATATATAGTGTTTATACGTAGCATATATTTTTTTGCTACGTATAAACTAAAATAAACTAAAATAAATATATAAATAAACTAAAATAAATATATACGACGCATATATTTTTGATATATTTTCAATCTATTTTTTGTCAGAAAAATATATCAAAAATGTATGCGTCATATATGACTCATATATGTGTCATTTATGCGTCATATATCACGCATACATTTTTGATACATATTCCTGACAAGAAATATATGCTGTGTATAAAACACTATTACAGATAAACTTAATAAAACTTAAAACTTAAACTCAAAAAAACTTAACTTACAGTTAAAGTACACTATTACATATAAACACTATATACAGATATGCTATGCATATCTGTATATATGTGGCATATATGTACCATTTATGCAGTATATATGTGGTATGTATGCAGTGTGTATGCAACAAATATGCTAAATATATGTGGTATATATGCAGGGTAAATGCTACATATATCATTGATATATGATACATTGATATACAGTAATACCACGCATATACATCTCATATATAAAAACGTTACGAAAATTAGAATTTGGCACATATATGCAACATATATTTTCAATATATGGCATACATTTCACATATATTGCAATTATTAATAAAATTAATTTGCAGTATATTTTGGTGTATATAAATTTCCATGAGGGTATGTCTAGAAATAGGACATTTTGACCTCGTTATATCTACTTAATGCTGGCTATCGGCACACCTAGCTGTCTTCAGGACGGTTTTTGAAATGGCCTCTACATAGAGATGCTTACATTTGTCCAGAGGTGATGTTGAAGGCATTGAGCCTTGTGATGTCGAGTATGGGATTACGGACTACTATGAAGACGGTCTCCAAAATGGCTTGTCCCCATAGATATAGCAAGATTGACATATGTTGAGGAGCCTCCCAATCTATTGAGCAAACGAGCTCGTTCTTCTTCCTCGTCATAGTCGCCTCTCTCCTTTCTCGCCTCCTCCTCCTTTTATGCTTCATCATCTTTCCTACGGCACTTTCTTCGGCCCCATCAATCGTAATCCGGTCCAAAGACGTTACGCACAGGCAGATCTTTGACAAGTTGAAACTCACCGGAGGCAAACGAAACGTCGATTTTACGAGATTTTTTTCTCGGCCCACGCGAATCGGCGGCTCGAAGAGACGCAAGGGTTACGCGATCGGCCGATTTCCGAAGTCAACGAAACGCTCGAGAAAACGTTCGAATCACTTGGCTAAACTTGGCGGAGGCGAACACCCCGAAGATACCGCGTAATATCTCCGTTTGTGGCCGTAAATGTATTTACGATAGAAGATAAAAAGCAGCGAGATAAAAATCGCGCGAAACGAGAACTCGGTTTCGTAATTGTCGAAAGGATGCGGACAATGATCGGCTAACTGGTGTTTCGCGGAGCTATTTCGGCGACACGCTCAATTCGCATTTTGAGTTATTACTCCCGCGGGCCCCGGTGTTGACTCAATGACCAGCCTGTTGGAAAATAGTTCGAGAAGAAATTGTTCAACGAATCTCCGCAGGCGGGAAAATACTGTAGAAATATCTCGTTATTCGTGGCAGGGTGATTAAAATGAAATTATAATTGTTACAATAACACGTAAGTCATTTTCACGGGAGAGGGAGAGAGAGAGAGAGAGAGAGAGAGAGAGAGAGAGAGAGAGAGAGAGAGAGAGAGAGAGAGAGGTGTTGGGAAGAGACCGCAAGAAGAAATTGCAAGATTTGCCAGTGGCAGACACTTCTCGACAGTGGTGATCATAAAATGGAAATTGTGATAATTGTCAATGTTTTATGGCTACCGAATTCAGCAAGCGATAAATACCTCGCACGATAGAAATTGTTTGTCCCGGAGCCATTTTTTGAGCCAATGGTTTACCAAAGATTCTTTTTATAATGCAAATCAGTGAAATGGACTATTTTCAACAGGTGCAATGTTTTTGTAGTGTACACGAGTGATAATTGTCAATGTTTACGTCTGCCGATTTCAGCAAGCGATAAATACCTCGCACGATAGAAATTTTTTCAATCCGGAGCTATTTTTTGAGCTCATGGTTTACTGAATTTTTTTTTCATAATTAAATTCAGTGAAATGGACTTTTTTCAACAGGCGAAGTATTTTGTAGTGTAAACGAGTGATAATTGTCAATGTTTTACGGCTGCCGAATTCAGCAAACGATAAATACCTCGCACAATAGCATTATTTTATCCCGGAGCTATTTTTTGAGCTAGTGGTTTACTGAAGATTCTTCTTATAATTTAATTCAGTGAAATGGACTTTTTTCAACAGGCAAAGAATTTTGTAGTATAAACCATTTTCAAGCCAGTGGCTTTTAAAAGATTCTTTGTATACCTAATTTAATTCAGTAAGATGGACTTTTTTTCCAACAGCGGAAGCACTTGGGTGTATCGACAAGTTTGTAGGCTTTAAACAAATTCGCTTGCATCAGATGATTAGAGAAGATTTTTCAATGGCGCCACATCATTGTGAATGAATATATCGATAGGTGGCTCCTTTTAAGAAGGTTGACACAAAAGTTACTCGATGCGAAAGGAATTCCCTGAGTTCCAATGTAAATCATGAAACTCAGTAATTTCTTCCTCGTCTAAAGGTACACCCCCTTAAGCTACACTGCACCGCATTTGCCGAGAGTACGGAGAAACTGTGGAAAATCCGTAATGATACGAACGGCCTCATATTCTTCTGATTCTCTGGTGCACAGACATCAACTCAAGTATCTACACCAGGGTCTCAGAAGTATTGGCCTATTGCTGACTGGTCGATGCGCCCGCCGGTGCACGGCTAAGCGGCCACCGCTCCGAGTCTCTAAAGTCCGACCGCCCATCCACCAGTGTAGATCTTGATACTGATGACAACGGTATGATGTACCATATATTCCCACAGCCCTTGTTCAGCCACGCTTTTTATCTTCCCATAAAAAGCGCTGTCAGCCAAAAAGTTTTGACTCCATCGACTCAGGACTAGGAAATTCGTGATCAGCGGACAACTTCGCATTGTAGTGGACATTGGCAAGAATCAAGGAATCAAAATTGATCGCAACCGATCGGACGGAACAACCTCCCTGTGCAGATGTCATTCTAGCCGGTCCATTTTTGATTCTTCACTCAACTGGATCGCGCATCGTCCCGATCAAAGCCAAATTATTGGTCCCTTGACCAGGTTGATCCACAGTCTGAACATCACTTGCTCATCAACTGCACTGCACGCGACGCCCTGCGTCCTACTCCTTTCGACCACCATTCCAACATCATGCGCTCACACATGAGTACATGTACAATCTGCATTCAGCCTAGAATATAGGAAAAAGTTATTACGGCAAATTATTGCCTCTTTGCGACGCAGTAATCGTATGATCATTGACAAGGAGTCGTGGGTGCGACCAAGACGATCGCGATGCAGCAAGGTCGCGTATGTCGAGATCGAATGTAATACGTCTTCACACGTCCCATTATGTATCGCCCGAGAGTTATTCTCTCTCGCGCGCGCGCATACACGCGTGACAATTAAATATCGCTCCTGGCGAATCATCGCAGCGATTGCCCTGGCATCTCACGAGCTAATCGTCGTCTCATGATTACACAATATCCTCGGTGCGGTGCGTTTACGTAGACTGCTCGCGGAGATCATCGCGCGCCAACGAGATACTTCCATGCATATTTATCGGAGAGGAGAGCACACGGTGAAAAAACCAAACGATCGATTGCCCCCTCGTGCTTGTACACGTTTGATTTTTTCTTCTACGTCATTTACAGCTTGCAAGTACCGAAGAGCAATGCTGGTAGGAAACGCGAACGGCGCGAGACAATCTTGAGGAAGGTCGATTTTTCAGTTGGCGTTCATTCAGCGGTACGTAGTTTTTGAGGGATGGGCGGTGGGGGGGGGGGGGGGTGCCAGGCACTTCGGAATTTTTTGCTTGAGTTTGTTTGGGCCTTGGACGATCTGTAGGGAAATCCAGACGATTCGGCACACTCAGCGAAGATCTTGAGTTTTGATGTCAATGATCATCAGTCATATGTCAGCAAGAACCCCAGGGAGACCCAAACAAACGAAAAGAAATTGGCAATTATTTTCACGAATAATGTTCCAAGCTGCCTAGGTTTTAATCGCTTTTTTCCAGCAGCCATGTACTGGAAGTTAAGTCTGGAAAAGACGATAACGATGAACTGGAAATGCTGGAAACGATGAAAACGATGGTAATGGTGTACCAAAACTTTTGGCAACTTTGTAAAAGAAGAAATCGTTGCGCTGGAACTTTTGGAAAGTTCGAAAAAGAAGAAAACGGTAGACTGGAACTTACGAAACCTTTAAAAGACGAGACGATGCCACGAAACTTATGGAACCTCCGTAAAAAATCAAAACGAAGGCCTGGAACTTATGGAACCCCAGTAATAGACGAAAACGAAGGCCTGAAACTTATGGAACTTTCGTAGAAGACAAAAAGGAAAGCCAGGAACTTATGGAATCTCCGTAAAAGAGGAAAACGAAGGCCTGGAACTTATGGAACCTTCGAAATTCAAATGTTACTAGACATATCTCCACCTGAAAAGAACATCCATCATCATTCATCGCTGCAGCACTTGACCGTTCTTATTGAGCTGCAAAAGAAGATACAAATAATGAAGGATTTCGAGCTTCGGAACCAACATCATCTACCTGAAGCTCGAACCAGTACTTCCAGGACCCCATAGAAGATTGCAGCATGGCCTGCCCTTTGGTCCAGTCTCCACCTCGCTGCTATCAATACCCTCAGAATGGCTTGCATATAAAAAGACCTAGACCCTTTTTGCCACGTGGCTTTTGTTTGATGAGCTGGTAGCGTTGCGGTTCTCCAAAGCGGCTGGATCAAAGACCCCCCAAAAGTTGGTCGCTGTCAAAGGTCGACTTGCGACCTCTCTCTCGCTCCCTCGGGAGGGGAGTCTCTCTTTTTTAATGCTGTCACACACACACAGACACTCATACATATATAGATATATAAATTTCCACGCACATCATCTACGTATCTATTCTCGCTTCGATTCCAAAAGGGGATCCGATGTCGCGATAAACGTCACACAGCTCAAGGATACGTCGAACAAATTGAATTCTCTCTTCTCGTAGCCGGCAAAGTGTGTCTGTGGCAAGATCGCCACTGGCGAGAGTGAGAGAGGCAGAGCGAGAGAGAGAGAGAGAGAGGGTCTGCGTTTCGATATTCCACACCGTTCATCAGATAAAAAGTTGATCGTCTCCTCAGAGGATCTTGCTGGTCCCGGTTATAGAAATCTTCCGAGATTTGTCCTCTGAAGCTCGCGGCCTAGCAAGACAGCGTCATCAGTATTGGTCCATTGTTTATTCTTTTTTTTATAGTTTTTTTCATCATTTTTCCCCTTAATAACACACCTTTACCGTAGCCACAGAAGGCTGGAACGATCTGCTTTTATGACGACTAGAAACATTCGCTCTCATATATATTGCGAGCTGCTCCGTATGTAATGTATATATAAGACTCATCCTTGATTTTACGAGAACACGGTCGCACCATATTTCCCCCATTGCCTGGCCAACGGTAAGTTATGGAATACGCAGATTATACAAAACGCGCGTGCTATGGAAAATAAAAGCTTGGACGAAGGACGTGTTCTGAAGATTCTCTCTCTCTCTCTCTCCCTCACTTTCTCTCTTGCTCTCTCTCTGTCTCTTGGGTGATCGTAAAATCTCCGTGCGGCTATACGAACGATTGAGAAAACATTTCGCATCCACGCTGAGGGTTGACTGTTGAACCAGTTCTTGCCGATCATTTATACGTATATGGAACAAAAAAGAAGAAAGAAAAGAAAAAAAAAAGATCGTAAAACGTACGGTCGAGTTGAGAAAATTCGTGACGTTCGATCGTCCACCGGTACGCGATAATTGGTGGAGACCGTTTGGAATTGCGACTATACGGAATATTTTTTCTCGGTATCGCCAGTTTTAACTGTCCTCACTGTGCATCTATTGCTTTTGTTACGTATCCCATTTCTAGCTGATGGAATGTTCGTTGCTACGTGTCCTATTCGCACATAATAGTAATAATAATATATAAAATAATAACAAGAACAACAATTATGTGCCACGATGTAACGTAATATCATATAATGTAATATAATGTAATATAATATGATATAATATAATATAATAATATAATATAATATAATATAATATAATATAATATAATATAATATAATATAATATAATATAATATAATATAATATAATATAATATAATATAATATAATATAATATGATATGATATGATATGATATGATATGATATGGTATGATATATTATAACATAATATAATATAATTCAACAACCCGCAAGGGGTTACGTGGGTTTCGAAGCCAAAAAAAAGCATATTTTCTCCATGTTTTTTCGAAATATAATATATAAATTATTTTATTCAAACTGTTAGGCACATAAAAAATCAACATTTCACCAATATTAAACAAACATTCATCGAAAAATTTGGGAAATTCAGCCGGTGGGACTTGGTTTCCGGAGATCCCTAAAAAAAGTGTCCTCGTGGTGGTCAGGATAACTCATGATAGGTTTATCTGAAATTAGGAAACCAATTTTTTTCTGTTAGTAGATAAGTATTCATCGTTATTGGACGATGGATTAAAACAAAAATTGGAATTTGAATTTTTGGCAGAGTTGTATGCAAAACTTTTGGTACAATTTTGGTAAAATTTTTGGTAGAATTTACACTACGTATAGCCTTGTAAAATTAGTTATAATCGAAAAAAGCCTTCCTTCAATCTCTCCTCGACTTTTACTCCGATTGACTTAAAACTTTGGGAGAATATTCTAGACATATTGTACTATTCGATAATAAAATTGAAAGAAAACTGAATTTTTAAAAATTTTCAAACCCACGTACCCCTTTAATACAATATAATATAATGTAGTATAAAGTGACGCAATATAAAATCAAAATACAATATCATGTGATAACCATATTGATGATAATTATTATTACATGAAAATAAAAAAAACACAAATCAAATGAAATAAACTAAATAAAATAAATACGAAATAAAAGTAAAAATAAATAATGATCAGCGTGCGGACAGTCTCAATTTCCGAATACCGACACAGCGCCTCCCACTGAAGAGGAACGCTATACGCGCACAGAGTGTCCCATGAAATACCATCAAATCGTCGTATACCGAAGATAGGATCGTTTCGCAGCAATATATACTTCGGTTATACATCGTACCGGAAACTGTGCGCAGGTTCGCACAGCAATATATGCACCGGGTATACGCCATAATGCAGCACAGCCACACGTATACGTGCACACCTACGTACACGAAGAAAAAGCATGCGTTCCGTACAGAAGTGTAACGGAACGATCGTCGACGGGATCGTAACTCTTCGTCGGTAGGAACAGGGTCGATCCTCGATTATTCCGGGTCCAGTGCTCAGTGCTGCATATGTGTGTATCTGTTTGTCTGTTGGAGTATATATCGCGGATGCTGCCTGCGAGCTGACCATCTCTGGCGCAAGCTAGAGCACAACTGATAAGACTCGAGAGCTCCTGTGGCCACGCGGTATTCGGAAAATAGATCGGACCCCGATTCTTGCGGTTTTTTTTGCATTTAAATGCGCATGTGTACGTATGCATCCTCCGATGCTGGGCTGGGTGGTGAATCTAGCATTTGTGTCAGAGAGGAGGCAGCAGACAGTTTGATATATATATATATATATATATATATATATATATATATATATATGTCGATGGCTTAATATCAGAAGGGCATGGAGTTCATTCTTATCAGCACTGTATACGACTGACCAAGTATTTCACGTATCCATTTGTATATGGATATGTATGTATATAGTTACATGAAAATCTAGGTATAGCTCGCGCGTTCCTCGCGATGTCGATGGTTATCGGGCGCCTCCCGGAGCCTAGGCGTGTCCTCAGGATGGCCTTTCTTATCGCGATAACTCGAGGACATCTCGTTGAGCAACTCGGAGCAATATGGGCTCCACCCACTCATCCATGATCCGCGTTTGCACCACGTTGATATACGTATGGTTTATGTACGTGTGTTACGTGTATTATACCTTCTCTTGCTCCCTATTTCTCTTTTCCTTGATTATTTGCCCCCCCCCCCCTCTCTGTATATATATATATATATATATATATATATATATATATATATATATACAGGGTGGCAATCATAAGGTGGCCATGTATTTTTTAAGTGTCTGATGACACAAAAAATTTTCAACCGAGACAATAATAGTTTTTCGAGTCCTCTTCGAAAAACAATATAGTGTATTTTTGTGATGAACAGTATTTGCCATAAAAATTGAGCATTCTGGGAAAAAATGAAAATTCCATTTTGAGTTCAGCAAAATGAATATTATCAAATGCTGAATACGAAAACCACTCCTTTAAAAGAATTTTTTTTCGATAGACATTTCGAAATGGATCTTCGATAATTTTTTTCTCGTTGATGGGATAGACAAAAACAGTTTTTCACGAGTGTTTCATATTCGGTATTTAATTATCTTCATTCTGCTGTACTCAAAATGGAATTTTGATTTGTTTTTCAGAGTGCTCAATTTTTGTAGAATGTCAATGTCTGAATATTGGCCAGAAAAATTAAACATTCTGGAAAAAATCGAAATTCTATTTCGAGTTGAGAAGAAGAAGATAATTACATTCCGAATACGAAACACTTCTGCATAAGAACGTTTTTTTAGATGGAATTAAATTCTCTCTGACGGCTTCAAAATGCATGATTGATTTTTTTTCTCTATGACGGGATAGGCAAAAAAATTCCAGGAGTATTTCGTACTCGGGATTTAATTTTTTTCATCCGCTGTTCTCAAAATGGAATTTTGTTTTTTTTTTTCCGGATGCACAATTTTTGTGAATATTAATTTTGATGACATTCTAGAATGCTCAAATTCTTCAGCATCTTTAATTTTTGTAAAATTTGAGTGTCTCATTATTTGCCAGAAAAAATGAGCATCCAGCAAAAATCAAAATTCCATTTTGCGTTCAGTAGAATGAAGATAACTAAAGCCCAAATACGCAACACTCCTAAAAAAAATTTGTTTCAATTGAGATTAAATACCATCATTTTTCTCGAATTTTTCGTATTCCAAATTCAAAAATTTTTTCATTCTACTGTACTCAAAATCAAATTACGATATTCCTTCCAGAATGTTCAATTTGTGCAATTCTTGTTGAATTTGTGAATGGCAAATACTACTCATCACAAAAACTGCTATATTTTTTTCGAAAAGGATTTAAGAAACCCTCCAATATAATATTTTTCTGAATCGCAAAATCTCCAGACCAACCCTTAAAAAACACATTTGAACTTTACAAACGTCACCCGGTATATATAAAGTAGTCTCTCGACGTCCGTAACCTAAACAAGGAGACTGGACATCGCTAGTGGACGAGCGATCGAATCGAAAGCGCAAATTCTCCGCGCCTCGAAGGCGTCCCCGAGCGATCGCGGTGGCACAATCGTCGGTCCGGCTAATGTTCTCCAGCGGATCGCCACCGGGCGGAGGCTCTCTTTTGGAATCGCTGACGTAGCAGCGAGAGGATCGAGGTCCTCGCGGGTTGTCCTCGTTCGTACGGTGTACAAAGCTCTGCGGGTGGTGAACTCGATCACGTTGATCGGTCGATCTCTATATTATTATCATTACCATATATATATATATATACATACAGGGTGTCCTGTTATGAAAGGATAATCCTGCAACTGTCGATAAGTCAGATCATGTCCTACTACATGCTGGAATTTCAGTTTGGTAAAAGTTCCACGATTTTCGAGATTTTGGGCTTCATGGTATTTTGAAAAAAAAATCATCTGCTTTTGGTTTTTCGCATGCCATTTCTATAAATGACATGAATCGATAATAACTAAGCAACTTTTTAAAGTAATTGGCACGATATGCGTAGTACATTTTTTTTCCACTGCAGGCTATCAAAGTCAAAAGTTCGAATTGGTTTGTACAAAAATTCTGCATAAGATATTTTTCCAAAGATTCCTTAACTTTTGAGGGGCTATACCAGTGTGACACTTTCAAAAAATCGATTTTTTTGCCTTTTTCGACAGTTCATACTTTCAAGAATATCATTATCATTTATATCATTCATATCAATAACATTTTATCTCGCAAAAAAGAATAGTTAAATCTTCAAACGCGTTTTTCTCGAAAAGAGGTTTTTCAAATTTGCTGACATTGTAGCTCAAAGAGCAATCATCCGATTGACTTGAAATTCGAACTGAGTACTCTTGAATATATTTACTCTACAATGACGTAGGATATTTTTGATTGGATTAAAATTGACGATTTGGCATTGAAAAAACGACCATTTTATAGGCAAGAAAATAGACTTTTTTTTCATAACTACGCCATTTTGTTAGATTTTGATATTTTTCGAAAATCCTGTGTCATATACAGGAAATACCTTCCGGTTTAACGACATTTTTTCCTTTTTCGGTTTCAGCTACTCAATCGGCCGGAATCATGTCAGCAGTGGAGGAACTTTTTTTTTGGCGCCTCCGAAGGCAGCGCAAAAGTCGCTTGGATCTCAATATTTTTCTGTGAAAAAAATACGTAATATAGGTCAAATAAAGCCAAATATAAACTTAATTTTCCCAAACATTTAATTGAGTACTTTTCTTCAAAACAATTCCCTAAAATCACCCAAATTTTCAGTGTTCACACTGGTATAGTTCCTTAAGGTTGAAAAGAAGACTTTTCTAGATGAAACAAATAACCGAGAGTATTTTTTAAAAAACCGAATCAAAAAAGTTAACATTTGTAGAAATGGCATGCGAAAAACCAAAAGCAGATGATTTTTATCTCGAAAATCGTGGGACTAACTAAACTGAAATTCCAGCATATAGTAGGGCATGATCTGACTTATCGACAGTTGCAGGATTATCCATTCATAATAGGACACCCTGTGTGTATGTATATATATATATATATATATATAAATTTCAGTTGCTGCAGAGATATAGTTAGCAAGAGTTATCGATAGAAATCTCCGCGGCGTCTCGTAACTTCGGATTCCGATGAGGCACGAGAGTCCTCGCACGCGAACGACAGCGGCTGTCATCTCGTTGACGCGTTGACGCCTCGCCGGTGCGATTTCGACGATACTCGAAGGGTCTCGACGTCTTGCGCGTTATCTTCCGCCGTTATCGTTCCAGCGATTGCCGCGATCACTCGTTTCTCGTTTATTCAAATTGTTCACCGCACGCTCGGACATACGGGGCCGCGCCTGCGTCCGAAAGTCAAACCTATCAAGGCTTCTCGATCGAACGATATCGACTCCACTCAAAATTCCATTCGAAATAATTACAGAGCGCACCGAAACTTTGTTAATTTTCATGGAGCATTTTCTTTAAATTTTTTTTTATTGTCTGTCGCAAGACGCGTCTCGACTTCGGGTAATGAAGAAGCTTATAAATGCATACGTCAGGCACCATACGACGATTGAATACCCTACGCAACGTCAGATAAAATGAATTTGTTACGTTGGATGGTTTTCGAGATCCGCGATGACGTTGGAAATCGACCGAGCTATCGGATGTGCAAATTGCGCTGGATTGCATTCGCTATATATATATGTATATATACATATACATATACATATATGCGTATGTACGAGCTTATATCGCGGAACAAATAAAGCTCGCCCACCTATACGCCGTTTTATCCGTGGATTTAATCTCACGTGTGTCCCGCAAGAGTATGGGGTCTCTCTCTAGCTTTGAGGAAAAAGAGAGGACCGGGCGAGCCTTGTCTACGCGTAGGTCGCTCCCGATCTCTCGCACGCTCACTGCCAACAGCGTAACAACATATGTGTATTGTACTTCTTTATAGATATAGGTACATGCTGTGTAAATCCATGTACTGTTGGTCACCAACACCAAACTGTGGCAATATATATATATATATATATATATATATATATATATATATATGTTTTTATGGTAAGTGTGCATGTACGGTATATATGTGAATTTTTCTCTTGTTTAACGACTTGTCTTTGTTTTTACTATACACAGGGTGGCCCGAAAAGTGACGTCAAAACAAAAATCCAGACACCTTGTATGACCTATCCGAATCACTCCTCTGTATGGTCGACGATCTCTTTTAGTTTTCGAGAAATAAGCATTTTTTTCGCGGTTTTTTGTAGCATAGGATTATTTATTTTTGCCCTTTTGTGTATGTACTTTCCTCTGACAAGTTTTTAAAAGCAATTGGGAGTCATTTAGACTAGTATAAGTATTTTTTTTACCTGGGCTATAGTGAGAGATCCTCTCAATTTTAAGCTTTTTTAGTTTTCAAGAGAAAAGCTTTTTTAATGTTTTTTTCGAATTTTTTTGTAGCATTGGTAAACATTTTTTTTCTCTTTTGTGTATGCATTTTCCTCTTAGAAGTTTTTAGAAGCATTGGGAGTGATATAGACTAGTAAAAGTATTTTTTTTTCATTCGAACTCTAGTGCCTGGTCCTCCCCATTATAGTCTTCTTAGTTTTTTCTCGCGTTTTTTTACAGCACCGGTTCATATTGTTTTTTTCTTTTGGGCATGTACTTTCCTCTAAGAAGTTTTTGGAAACCATTGGGAATCATTTAGACTAGTATGAGTATTTTTTTTCATCTGAACTTTAGTGACTGATCTTCTCAATTTTGTTCTTTTTAGATTTCAAGAGAAGAGCCTTTTAAAAATAATGTCCGAGTTTTTCTGTAGCATAAATTTATATTTCTTTTCCCTTTTGTGTATGCACTTTCCTCTTCGAAGTCTTTAAAAGCCATTGGGAGTCAATTACACTAGTATAAGTATTTTTTTTTCATCTAAACTTTGTGGTTGACCCTATTTACGTTAGTGTTCACTTGGCCATTTACTTATTTATCAACAGTGCACTTCACGACGATAACACGAAGAAAAAAATTGCGAGGAAAGTACATGCACAAGAGCCCATGTAGAGATTGACCATTGGGCCTGGGACGGGCCTTCACAGTTAGCCTTTCTAGAATATTAGGCCATGAGTATTTACCAATGAGGTGCCTTTGTAGAAATGATAAGAACGGCCCGATATCGGCCAACAGAGCCAACAATTATTGGGCCAATGATTTAATTCATTGTAGCGCCAATGTTTGTTATTGCACTTGGCCCTATGTGGGCCCTCTTGAAGGGCCTATGTAGAAATTGACCACTGGCTCTATGATGGGCCTTCACAGTTGTCTATCTAGAAGTTAGTCTATTTAGAATATTGAGCCGTGAGTTTGTTTGCGTTTGTTTGGGTGCGTGATAAATATTCTACCTATATCGGGCCAAGATTGGCCCGATATTGGTCCTTATGGATACATATTTCATGGAATAACCTTGAAATAAATTGTGATTTGCGTATATGACAGGTTTCAAAATTGGCATATTTTACTTACTTATGTTGGTTATTCACAAATGCCAATAAAGGGCTTAGATTAATCAAATGTAATTTCCAGTATTTTAGCATTGCCAGTTTCAAAATTGGCAAATTTTGATGAACTATCACGGCTGTTTATTGGTTTTAACAGATGTGCCCGGATAGGTTTGGTAATGGGCTGATATTGTGCCAGTTCTCAATTTATAACGGAACAATAATAGGCCAATGTAATTGGCAGTATTTCAGCATCACCAGTTTAAAAATTGGCAAATATTGTTTATCTATCATGAGTGTTTGATGAATTTTAAAGATGGGCCATGATAGGTTTTAACTATGGGCCGATATTGTGCCGGTTTTCAGTTTAGAGCGGAACAGTAATGGGCCAATATTGTTTCTCTTTTGTTGGCTTATACGATGGTCCCAATATTGGCCTGATCGTAACATTGGGCAACTCATGGCAACCTCTACATGGGAGGGACAAATAAAAAAAATGTTTTTTTTTCTCGACAACTAAAAAAGATCGTAGAAAGTACGTAGGGGTGATTCGGCCAGGTATTCGAGGCTTTTAGGGTTTTCTTTTAAACGTCAGTTTTTCCAAACGTCGATAGGTCAACGTCGATAGGTCAAACGTCGATCTGTTTTTGGTTCTTCGCACGCCATTTCTACAAATGATAACTTTTTTACCCGGTTTTTTAAACATTCTTGGTTATTTGTTTTATCTAGAAAAGTCTCGTTTTTAACCTTAAATGTTAAGGAAACTTTATGAAATAAGATCTTATGCAGAATTTTCATACAAACCAATTCAGCCTGCAGAGTCAAAAAAATGTACTACGCATATCGTGCCGATTACTTAAAAAAGTTGCTTAGTTATTGTCGATTCCTATCATTTGTAGAAATGGCATGCGAAAAACCAAGAGCAGATTGCTTTTTTTTTCAAAAAATAACCCAAAGTCCAAAATCTCGGAAAATAGTGGGATTTTTACTAAACTGAAATTGCAGCATATAGTAGGACATGATTTGACCCGTCGACAGTTGCAGGATTATCCATTCATAACAGGACACCCTGTATATCAACGTACAGGGAAAGTAATTTTTAAGACCCTTGACTTCGAGGACCTTTCTCATAGTAGCCCACCCGTCCCCATACTCAACGTTACGTAATTCTCCGAGTCTTCGAAACGTCCCTCCCTCATTTATATACATAAAATAAATAAAAAATAAAAGAAGAGATAAGTCGTTGAACAACAACGAGACCTAACGAGTGAGTCGCGGGCGTTTGCGCGTAGACAGCAGTTGGGTATAAGGTTTTAGAAAGCGCGATGCGAGTCCGGCGTGAGCACCAGGTCTGTAAGATAATCCGATAATCTCGTGACGGTCTTTCCGGGCACCGGGTGCTCGACCGAGACGACGACGACGACGACAACGACGACGACGACGACGACGCAACGAAGAAGAGAGAAGCGTGTCAGATCCTCGGATGGAGCCTCGCCACAGGGCGATGCCATCATCGCCATCGAGCTGCCAGCAACTGCGACTGCGTCTTGCCAGCATCCTCTTCTCGCTTTTGCCTCACTTTCAGTTCATCCGGACTGCTTTGGAAATTCGGTAAATTCGTAAATACAAAGATTGAAAAAATAATTTAAAGGTTAACACTTTCAATTATTTCTTTAATATTTGTATTGTTTTGTGCTGTAAAACGGGGTTTAATTAACATTAAGGGTAACTTTGACAGTTTTTGGCGTTACTTTAACACAGCGCCAAAATACGGTTCAAGTGTGTGCGGTTTTAAACGTTTTTTTCTATTGTTGCTCAAATTTGTTGTTCAAGTTTATTATAATGTTGCTCAAGTTGATGCTGATCTTAATGGTAATTATAAGACTGATTGAACGAATAATTCTTCGAAATATTCGAAAATAAAAATGCGAAAATATTCGAAAATATCCGAAATATATTTAAAAATATTCGAAAATATTCGAAATGTATTCAAAAATAATAATTCGAATAAATCTTGGAAATATTCGAAAAACGAATAAGTCCATTCCCTTCCGACAGACACCCAAAACCTTCGTACAACAACATAATAATATACATTGTGCTCTAATCGCTAATTGCTTGTATAAATTGCTCTAATTTATATCTTTTTTTATCTAAAAAATATCCCTATTTTTATAGTATCTATATTTTTAAGAACATTTTAAACAACATGATCTCGATATAACGAACCTCCCTAGAGATTCTTTATATCGAGGTTCGACTGTACTTGACATTTTTATGTACAATGTTTCCCCAATAAAGATGACAACGTGATTGTGAAAAACCGTCGTTTTTCATTTAATTCCACGTAGAATGCATACAATATTATTATTTTTTTTATCAAAATGATGTCAGAGTAACGATTAATATTTGACATAAGTTGCATTTCAATTGCCTTGTCAAAAAATCCCATACTCGAGGTTACTGTGACACTTCAAAAAAAAAATTTTTAAATTGTAGGAGGAGGTCTTGACTTTTTTATACATTTGATAGCCAAACAATACATTGTTCTATTGCAGCGAAAAAAGTTGGAATTTAGGATACTAAAAAAATATACTTACAAAAAACTTCTAAAACCTGTTCAAAGTAACCCCATTTTAAGGTAACGAGTTTCTCACCTTCAGCAATTTTCGACTCGAATCTGTCCACGTGACAGCCAAAAAAAAAGGAAAAATAAAAAGGAACTACATGATGAACAACCTTCATCTCTGCAGGCTTTTTTTCCTTCGTCGGTAAACGTTTCATTTGGGCGAGTCCCGGACAATTGCGCAACGCCGAGCCGCCCATTTGACTCGATTGAGGTTCGCGATTTCGCTCCCGGCAATTAAAATTTATTCAAAATAAGCCAACTAACGCTCGTTTTAATCCCTGGCTATTGCGCCCGGAGGCCGCACGAAAAAAAAAGAAAAGGAACGGGAACCACCCGTCTTCGTACTTGAAATTACGCTCGCGTGCGAGACATCCTGGTGAATGGATTTTTTTCGTAAACTGACGCGGCATCGATATAATTTGCTGCAAAATGCCTCGTGTCGAGAAGAGCGATACAGTTTCGCCATATAGTTTAAGGGGTTAGGCTACTGCGATGGGCCGAAAATGGGGGTTATATAGAAAAATTTATTTTGAAGGAATAAGCAAGATTGTCGAAATTTCGATTGGACATTCTTTGTATGTGCATTAACAAAGTTGTGTACCAAATTTTATGATTTTTAAAAAATAATGAAAGAAGTTATAATCAATCTCGTGAAGGATCTTTGAACGTAAGGGGCTCAACGGTGTACTGGCTTTTTGCCACTTGATTGATCCGAAAGAAAAAAAAAACCATTTTTTTTCCTCAAAATAGATAATAGGTACTTGCCTAAGACTTTACCGAGCTTTTGGATGTAGTTCTGAAGAGGAACCTCCGATTAATTTGGAATTTTGTGTAGCCATTCATTTTTACAGGCTGATCATGAATATAATTGTAAAAATAACCGCGAATTTAATTAACAAGGAAAAAATTCACAAAAACTGATTTTTTAAAAGTTTTTCTACTTTATTTTAGTAAATGTTGATCTTAGAGAAAAATGTGTTCTACAAAAGTTGTAGCCTATACAAAGATTGATCTTTTATGTTCTATACAAGTTTTGTCTAAAATCAATCTGTTTCGAGAAAAATGGGATAATCCTCCAAAAAGTACGTTTTCCTAAACTCTATTAGTTTCGATATTATCTATTTACGCACTTTACCACGGGAAGGTTGCAGTTTCACCTTGAACACTATACGCATACCTAAACAACAAACAGCACATAACACAACAAACAAACCCAAACAAACTCCAACCTTCCCGCGGTAAAGTGGGTAAGTAGATAATATCGAAACTAATGGAGCTTAGCAAAATGTACTTATCGAAGCATTATCCTATTTGTCTCAAAACAGAATGGTTTTAGACAAAAACTGTATGGAACATAAAAGATCAATCGTTTTATAGGCTACAACTTTTGTGGAATATACTTTTCTCTAAGATCAATATTTATTACCGGGGTCCTCTAGTTTCTCGGGTCGAAAAAATCGATTTTTTTTTCATAAATCACATCTACAACATGTGTAGAAAATGTGTGCCAAAGGATTTTGCGATATTCGAAGTGGTTCACAAGTATAAATCACATGCGCGAACTTTCAAACGCGTTTTTCTCGAAACACCATTTTTCGAAACGGTGACCACGATATTTCAGAAACTACTGCACCGATCTTGTTCAAATTTATACAGCATCTTTAATATGTTATAAGCCAGCGATTGAACTAGGATTATCATGATTGCTTCGATATTTTTTTTTGTACGAGCGGAAAACTTAAGAAAAAATGAGTAAAAAATAGAATGTAATTTTCAAAAGTGTATAAAAAAGTCAATTTTTGTAATTTAGAATTCACTCTAGTTCAATCGCTAGTCTTAAATATGAAGATTAAAATGCCATTTGGTTTTTTGATTTCGGATAAGCAGAACAGCCGCAATCTTGGTCACCGTCAAGCACCTCTTTTACTTGATCATCTTCGTAATCAGCGAGTCAAAATACATGGGGCCACGAAATTTCAAATTAACCGGACGTGTGTCCTTTTCGGAATTACACCCGAGCTTTTTTTTCTTATCCTCTTTCAAACATCAATTGAAAATGATTGAATTTTTTTTCCGATTTTTCGAGGAAAAATGTCATTATTGTTAATAACTTATTAAAAAATGTTAAGGGGGAAAACGTCGGTCAAAACTAAACTACCATTACACTGAATAAGTGTATCAAATTGCAAGTCAATCCGTTCGTTGGACGTCGAGAAATCGTGTACACCGTTTTGAAAAACAGTTTCGAGAAAAACGCGTTTAAAGTTTTACCAGCAGTTCTATCGTGGCAGGCCTTCAATCTGCGATTCCTGCATCAAATGCTGGACCTTCCTCTTCAATTTGAGTCGCCTCGAGCGACGAACGAGTGTTTGTCATTTTCACAGTAGCCTAACCCCTTAAGTTGGCGGTGAAACTATAACACGGTGAACGAAACTATACAGCTGTGTGCATTTGACGTTTCTCGTTGACTGTTATCGAAGGAACGAAAACATCGATCGCGCTCTGAGGATCTCACGGGCGAGGAGGAAGCCACGGCATTTTCTTTTTCATCCTCTTCACGAAAGAGCCACGGCGCGTTGACTGCAAAAGTATAGCGGGTAAAACGGGACGGCTAACTGGGTGCTACAGTACTATGGGTGGTACTTGTGTATATGGGGAAGGAGTATTTTGAGCTCGTTATATCTGGGTAATGTTGGCTATCGAATCTGGCTGTTTTTAAGGTCCTTAAGCCGTGAAATGTAATAAGTGTAAAAATTATAAATAAGTGTGAAAATTAAAAGATGTGATTTTTTTATCGCATAGTTTTATAGCCTAGGGGCTTAATTTTAAATGTGCAATAAACGTTTTTTTTTTTAATTCCAAAAATCGAGTCATGACGATTTTTGTAAATGGTCAGATTGTCCACTGCCCCACGGCGAACTAACACCAGTTACCCTTTTTTTTGCGTTTTTCTCGAAATTGTTTTATGAAACGGTGTAATTCGTATCTCAAAATCTGTTCTTCCCATTCACTTTGAATTCGGACGGAGCATAGTTAACAACATTTTCGATCGTATAACCGGACGATTTTTCGACACAGTCATCCATTTGTTAATAACAAAATATCAAAGTTGTTTTTTTTTCGTCAAAAATCGCCTTTTTCCTACAGCTTGTCATTTCCGTAATTTTCAATTTTTCACAAAAATATCCGGCCTTACTATTATACTGCAAGTACATTTTTTAGTTTTTATTTCAGATCATCCTCACTGCCAGAACCACCTACACGAATTAGCCATGCAGCAACGGTGGCACTTTATTGAACTAATAATAGCTCGATTGTTTACGAATATTTTTCAGTTAAAAAAAAACTCAAACTTGGCAAGATTAAGTATCAATTGTGTGTAAAATCCCGACCTCGTTACCCCAAAATACTCTCACCAGAAAAAAATATCGAAAATCGACCTGTTTTTTGGGCCTTTCGCAGACGCGTCATGGTTTTGAAACCATTGACTTTCGGACCATTCCCGTCCTTTTAAGGGATTATATACAATCAGGAGGCCCAAAAGAATCGATTTTTCAAGAATTTTTCTTGAGAAGACCTTCAAATCTATCAACGTAAAAATTTGTACACATATTATGGTAACTTTTAAATGTCGTTTAACATTTTTTATTTGCAAAAATAATTATTTTGCATCTCTAAAAAAAGGCTCCTTGTGGTGAGCAAGATATCTCTGGACTGGATCATCTAAAATGAAAAAACCAAAAATATTTCTGTAATATAATGGATTATCATGTAATTGATCGAAGCAATAAGCAAAATAATCATTTTTCACAAAATGGAGGCTTCTAAAAAAATCGATTTTTGAAAAAAAAACTTAGGCCTTAAATTGTTTACAAAATGGAAAATATTTATCGGTGAGAAAAAACCTTCAATTTTTGCCCCGAACCACGAAATCTTGCTCATCGACTTTAAAAACACAGCTTTGAGAAAAACGCGTTTAAAGTTTCAAAAGCACTTTCGAACGTTCTGACACGTCATTACAAATGTGCGTGTAACTTCGAGAATATTCGCCGGATTGACAAGAAATTTTTTGTGTGTGTACTTAAGGGGTTAGGCCACAGTAACGGGTACAAAATCATGTGCGAATTTAACAATTTGTTTTCCTATGAAAAAGTGATTCACTCACAAAATTAATTACACATCTATTCAGTATGAATATCAAGCTGTTAGAAAATATATAGATATTTTTTTTCGACGTACAAAATGACCGACTACTAATATTTTCTTTTGTTATCTTTTTTTTAGGCGCTCCGCGGCGTGACATTTAGCATCCACAATTTTTTACCTAGAACAAAAAACAAAAATTCTCGTCAATCTACATTAGAATACGTAGAGAAGTACGTACAGAATTAATCAAATGCTGTTTTATTCAAAAGTGGTAGATATTTGAGCGTAAGAAATGAATTTTCAGTGAAAAATTTCGTTATAACTGCTCATGAACTGCTCGTAAAATGAAAAGTTTTCGATTAATCAGAAATTACGTACGTACTTCTCTGCGAAATGCAATTAGGAACATAACTTTGAAATTTGAAGTAAATCGAGTGAAAATTGTTAAAGTTATTTGTCACGCCAATTGGAGAAAAGCCGTTTCGAGAAGTTTCGAGTAGTCGGCCATTTTGTACATCGAAAAAAAAAATTCTAACACTTTGATATTCATACTAAATAGATGTGTAATTAATTTTATGAGTGAATAACTTTTTCATACGAAAAAAAATAGTTAAATGCGCACATGATTTTACACCCGTTACTGTGGCCGAACTCCTTAAGTATATGAACATAACGAAAAAGAAAATTTCAATTGATTTTTCGAAAATTTTAACTGTGTATAACCCTTTAAACGTCTCTCATACAAATATGCTGACATTCATTCATGGGGACGGTCCTCAAAGTCAAATGTCTTCGAAATCCCTCCCTCCGGACCTATATACCTATGTACATACGCACATATATGGCAGACCGGAATACACGCCTTGGGAACGTCATGTCCTCTCTCTTGTCCCAGCGGAGCTTGTACAGTAGGAAAAAGGGAACGGTGAAGAAGCGCAATGCGCGCTTTCGTCACGGTCGCGATCCATGGATCATGATCGAGAGAAACGAGCCACGTCCCTCAGGCTGACTTTGAATCCTTCTCATGTCTCGTTCGGCCCACATACGCATATAATACATACACGTACATGAATGGTGTCTCCTGAATTCGTTACGGTGAATCAGAAGGAGAACTTGCTCGTTTCTCTACATCTCGGCGATTTTAAAGAAATTCATCCGGAGAATCGCTAGCGTGCCATTACTTATCCGCCTCTCTCTCTCTCTCTCTCTCTCTCTCTCTCTCTCTCTCTCTCTCTCTTTCTCTCCTCGCTGCTTCATTTGGCTACCACCCGCAGTAGCAAGGGAGCAGCTCTTCCTGTTGCAATTCTTCTCTTTCCGCGCACGAGCGCGTATCGCAGGGCTGATACCCGGGGATGAAGATCGATGTGTCATAGTCGAACGAAGATATTTCCCTGCATTTATCTTCTCGTACGATCTCTTCCTCGGATCCCCCGTTGGGCCATACTATAGGACGATGTTCCAGCAATTTTTAGTAGCTCCAAGAACTTTGAGACTTGAATTTTAACCGTGGTCATTAGCTCTGTTGCAGACATTTTGATTGCACTCATCGTCCTTCGTAATTGCGGTTCTATTAATTTTACTAATTTTAATTACATTTTTTGGTGAATTTGGGTTAAACTCATTTTAACACATTTTTATTCTGCTGCGAGCACCATTGGTATTTAATTTTAATTACAAAAGTATTTTTAAATGTTTTTATTGGGGGTCAATTTTTTCCATAGGTAGATTTTGCCTGTCAATGATAATAGCGTATAATTGATTAATAAGTTGGTACAGAACAGAACTGCAGCCATGGACGTTTATGAATTTTATTAATTTAATTTTAGTGATAATTATTAGTTTGACAGTATTACAATGCAATAATTGATAATTATGATAACCATAAATAATTGTGATAATTATTACATTGACATTATGGTAAATGCATTACTGGACATTTTTTTTGCACGATGAGAACATTTTTAATGTAGCAGTGCATGCCATGTCGAACATCTGCGAAATGCTGCCGTATGTTTACGTACATAAAGTACCGACAATGGACCAGTGACCTGGGATCTTCAACTCAGATTATTCATATAGTCATGACCGTATATGTGTATAAAAAGAATATATCGGGCGGTGCTACTAATGTTTTGTAATGTAATTGATGTTAAAACATCGTTAACAACAATGAGATGATGCTTCAATGCTGAAAATTAAATTGTCTATTAGAGTTTCAATGTTGAAGATTACACATAGTGGCGAAATTGGCTATTGTTTGTTTGTATACAGATATGGACATACACATTTTTGTTACATTGACAAGTAAGTTAGACTCGTTGAAAATAACTCTTCATGGATTGAAATCAATAAACATTTGGCCTGTCACGTGTTTTATTCAATGGGAAGATCCTATTAGTGGCTTCTGTTAATAGCGAAATCGGTCTTGACGTTAATGCGTTCCAATTTTACGTAGGCTGACATTTCGGGAATGTGACATTTCTGGGTTATGACTTTTGCGGGTATGTCATTTTTGAGGTTTGACGTTTCTGGATTACGACAGCGTAACGTAATTGATAAACATATTCATAAATAAATACATTTGAAAAAAAAACCAATAGCGAGTACTTTTTCAATTTTTCATTGAAAAAAAAACAGATCTTTATGGCCCAGATTACATTTTCTACTCGAAAATGACGTAGCGGAGTTTGCGGAAGCTACGAAGCGTTTATCGTATGCTCGTACGTCTAAAGAAAAATCAATTAATGTTGATTGACGAAGCTCTCGATATGACATTTCGGGATGTCACATTTATGGATTATGATTTTTCGGAAGTGTGTTATTTCTGAAGTATGACGTTTCTGGGTTTTAACAGCTCAACGTCGTATATATATGAGTGCATAAATGAAAACATTTAAAAAGTACAATAATGGCGAGTATTTTTTTATTGATTGTTATTAATGATGAATAATTTTTGTAATCAAATGTGAAAAATGCACAATTGAACTGGAATTTTTCGCCATTCAAATTCCAGTGCAATTGTGAATTTCCCATTTAAAAAATACAGCCCCTTATCCCCCAGATTACATCGTCTCCTCGATAACAATGTAGCGAAGCTTCGGAGCTTTCACATTCTACGCATCCACGTCGGAAAAAGAATCAATTAACGTTGATCGATGAAGCTCTCGATCTAAAATTTCGAGAATGTACATTTCTGAGTTCTAACAGCTTAACACCACATATATATGTATGCGCAAATAAATACTTCAAAAAATACAACAATGGCGAGTATTTTATCGAATTAATTATTTTCTTTAATATGAATAATTATCGTTATTAATGACGAAAAAAACAACAATAAACAGCTTTAAAAATACAACAATAGCGAGTATTTTATCCAATTAATGATGTTCTTAATTTATAAATATTTGAAAAAATACAACTATGGCGAGTATTTTTTTCAATTTATCACGTTCTTAATTATGAATAATTATTGTTGTTAAGTATGGAAAATCTGCAATAACACTGAAATTTTCCGCCACCGAAACTCCAACGGAATCGCGAATTTTTAAAAACAACACTTTATCTCCCAGATCCCATCGTCTGCTCGATGTATCGAAGCTCGCGGAAGCTTCGGAGCTTTCTACGCATCCACGTCCAAAAAAGAACCAATTAACGTTGATCGATGAAGCTCTCGGATCTTGCTAAATATCCCGTTGGAGCGTTACTCCGGCACACGTAGGTATCGATAATACCGATGGATGTGTGTGTGTGTGTGTGTGTGTGTGCACGTAGTCTCGTATCGATAGAGCTAAAAAACGTAGATCTGGAACGGAGAACGTATTGCCGCGCGTAAAGTAAAGAGCAAGAGAGAGAGAGAGAGAGAGAGAGAGAGAGAGAGAGAGAGAGAGAGTTCGGCTGCTGCATCGCGCGCGTCTCGTCATGCGCGCAAGATCTCGCAGTAGTTACGGATGTGTGTTGGTCAGCCCGCAAAGCTCTATGAGCGTTCGCCACAGGAGAGTGCGGCGACGGCGGTGGCGGTGGCTCTCTCGGGCGGAGAACGTGTGCGCGCCAGCCAGACTGTTCGTGTGCGGAGGGGCCAGTCGCCCTTGCCGAGGAGCCCGAGGCACGGGCGTGGGCCTTTCACTCCTGCCATCCGCATCGTTCCTCTCTCGACTCGCGGATATATCGCTGCTGGACCACTCTCGTGTATACACGTGTGTGTGTGTGTGTGTGTGTGTGTGTGTGTGTGTGTGTGTGTGTGTGTGTGTGTGTGTGTGTGTGTGTGTGTGTGTGTGTGTGAGTGTGTGTGTGTGTGTGTGTGTGTGCGTGTGTGTGTGTAGGTGTGTGTAGGTGTGTGTGTGTGTGTGTGTGTGTGTGTGTGTGTGTGTGTGTGTGTGTGTGTGTGTGTGTGTGTGTGTGTGTGTGTGTGTGTGTAGGTGTGTGTAGGTGTGTGTGTGTGTGTGTGTGTGTGTGTAGGTGTGTGGGGGGGGGGGGTGTAACTATACATACAGGCATTATGTACAGTGCATTCCAGGCCGAACTGCCGGTGTCGCGACCCTGACAATTTTTTTTCTTTTCTTGTCTCTTCGCGACGGGAAAAATCGTTCGGCACTGACTTTCACATTTTTCGGGGTTTGGGTAATTTTTTTATATTTTTTTCGAACTTGCTCGAGAAAATATTACGCCCCGTTGCGAGCGGCGCTGAATTTTGTCACGTTTTCCTCTGTCCTTCCTTCCTTGATTTTTTCGTGTCTGACGCAACGGTGGAGAAATTAGTGTGTGTGTTTTGTTTATTTTTTAGTACTGATTTTGTACTTGCTTGCAAGGACAAGGTCAGATTAATGTCCGAAATTCACGGATGGTGTTTTACCTTGTGATTCTATTGTGTTCGGGATGTTTTTTTTATGGGAAATCATGGCTCGAAAGTTTCAGCGAGCTTTTTGGCACTTGTACGTCACGTGGTACAGATTGTACTTGGTTTTAATACTCTGTTGTAAACTTAGGGTCAAGTGAGTTGAGATTCCATAACGTTGTGTGACATTGAGGTACTGATTGATAAAATTGGTAATGTTACGGAAATTACTGTTTCGTTTTGGATTAATTTTTTTTTCGTATTGATTTATGTAAGGCATAAATGCAAAATGCTGCGTTATGAGTCAATATTCCATTACATATTACATATATATGAGGCAATAAAATGTCATGTAACGTTATAGAAGTTACTGCCACATTTTGAATTGATTTTTCACTAGCACGATTTTTCACTCATTTGAGGGAGAACCGAACTGTGCGGGCCGAAAAAAAATAGTTTTTTGCGAATTTCTATTTGTCCACTAGATTATTTATTAGCGTTTTGGCATGTTATTAAGCATACATTGAACTTATTTCGTGTAAGTTTTCATTGAACAAAAAAAAATAACAACGCTATTGCGGTAGTAAAGTATAAGCGGTATAATATAATGTAAAAAATGTGGTCCAATGGCCGGATCGGTAACTCGACAATGGTTGATCTGAAAAATTGAAATAAAAAAGTTTTTCAATCTATATAAGTGTAGTTCTCGCTGCACATAGCCGTTTTTCGAAAAAAAATCTGCAAATGGCGGGTGTTAAAAAAATAGTAATTTTGCCGAAATTTTTGCTTATATTCGGGAGCTTGAAAAATATTAAATTTCGACAAAAAAAACGTTTGTGCACAACAAAAGCTACTGCAATTACCGAAATTTCGGTTGTTTAGAAATGAAAATCGGACAATTATAGCTAGAATTATGATTCCGGCCAGGTCGAGAAAAGTCGTGTCGAGAAAAACGCGAAAGTTTTAGTATACGCAAATCGTTGCGTTGTCTGTTCTCACTAAATCGTCTGTAACTCGGTCAATTTTCAAAATTGTAACTTGACATTTTTTTCACACATTCTCGAATGCGTATACTTCGAGAAAAAGCAAAAAATCGATTTTTCTGACCGGATTTCCGGTCACGTTAAATAAATGAAAATTACATTCAATTACATTGCAGAAAGAAGTCAATAAAATATCACATCACAGCAAAAGAATAACTGTCTCATTTTGTATTGATTTTTCTTTTATGCGATATTGTGACACATCGTTGAAAAATATATTTTTACCTTTTTACGTCAATAGAGGATTTTATTATTATCATAATCATTCATGTCCTCTAAAAAAAATATCAAATCACGGGAATATTATTGGAATTATAGCTGGAAATTCCCTTCCACCGAAAATCTATTTCCCATTTTGAGATTCATTTCTGAAAGGTTAAACATTTTTTTTTCAATAACATTCTCCCCTAAGTGGACTTCTTCTTTCGCCTTTCTACTGCGTTTAAAAATCAAAAAACATTTAAAAAATTGTATCCAGCACTCTGGGTCAATGTGAGGCAGAGTGGCCCGTGCGTGAACTTCGCTCACGCGTACCTCTGCAGTCGTCCACGGCGCTCGGTCCGTGCCCGTACTCGCGAATCTTTCGCGTTGGTTCACTCTCGCGAACTTCTTTTCATCTCACTGCGATCGCGCGTTCTCTTTTTCCTCGGTCTCGTTGAGTTCGCTACCGCGCGCGAGAGTGTCGCGCAGGCCTGTCGAACCCATCCGAATCGCATGGCGTTCCAATTATATTTAAATTCGGCTCCAATTAAATATGTCGAATCAAGCCTCATAAATTATCCCGGCCCGATTACACTCCTGACGCGCGCGCGCGCGCACGCACAACGTGATCAAGAATCGTACAATTAATTAAACGCGTGATTTATATTCAACACTTCAAACGACATGTATATCGGCCGATGAGTCGTACGCGTACGCATAAGTACATATATATAGATATATGGAATGATGACTCAGCGTGTCCAATTTTTGTAATATTCACGTATCGATTGTCCCCAAGTGAAAAAAAAATCATCCACACATTTTTTCGTCCAATTTCGATTTTTCGTCCGAGTTAATCGGAAAATAAATATTTTAGACAATTATGGAAAATAAATCCAATAAACATTTTATTTATTTTTATAATTTCATTTACTTTTTTAATTAATTCATGTATTTGTTTTTTTATTAATAAATAGACCATTTTAGAAAATAAATAAAAGTAATGTAATAGAGAATTATATACAACAAATGAAATAAATATTATAGACCTATTATGGAAAATGAGTAAAATTAATATTTTAGAGAAGTCAATATTTTTCAGCCCCAGGCCATAAGAATCAGATCAGAATGACAGCTGTTTTTTTGCTTTGCGAGGGTCAAATATCAGAAAATCAATATTATGTACAATTATAGAAAGTGAATAAAATAAATATTGTAGACAATTATGGGAAATAAAGAATAATTCATATTATGGACAATTGTATACAACAAATAAAATAAATATCCTATAATATAAAAGCCTTGGGGCTGAGAAATCAGATCAGAATGACAGCTGTTTTTTTTCCTTTGCGAGGGTCAAGATGAGTGAGGAAATTGGGCATAGAATGTTCTGTATATGAAGAAAAAACAAAAGTAGCCGCGCATCTCTTCGAGGTATTCGATACGGGCGGAGGTTTCTTATCACGTAGCGTTATATGGATTGCTTTTTAACTTTGTTTGTCCTCGAGGAAAGATTTCCGCACGAAGGACTAACGGTGCGCTCGGGCCTCGCGCATATGTTACGGCAGCACTAGGTCTCGTACACGTAATATATATATATATATATATATATATATATATATATATATATATCCGTGTGTATATAAGATGAGAAATGCAATATATATATTTAGCATGATGTACCACTCGTGGCCGGTTATTCCAATGAGTTTTGCATCTCTCATCTTACGCCCCATGGATAATCGGCTAATACCGATTGCCCAGCAGCGAGTACAGTTATACATAGATAATGTTGGCTCCGTAAATTAGAACTCTCGTCAAACATAATAAATCTTTCGGCTCCCTATTTTTACCCAACGCAAAGTATTTACTTTGATTAAAAAATACGAGAACTAAAAAGCAAAAATCTTTCCTGCTTTGTCTTGATGCACAATTAATTTAAATTGATATATCATAACTCTCGTCAAACCGTAAACCTTTCGCTTTCCTACTTTTGCCAAATACAAATTATTTTTATTATTAAAAAATACGAAACCTAAAAGGCGAAAGAATCTTGCCCTCTTCATTTGGAGGTACGATTAATTTGAATTGATAAATTAAAACTCTCGTCAAACAATAAATCTTTCGCCCCCTTACCTTTGCCCAACCCAGAATATTTTTTAAAATTCAACAATACTAAAAGTAAAAGGTGAACGACTCTTCCCCTCTTCATCTAGATGCACAAATAATTATATGAATAAATTGAAAGTCTTGTCAAACACAATAAATCCTCTGCCTTTTTTTATTAAGAAATACGAAAATCAAAATTCGGAAAAATCTTCCACTGTTCATCTTGATGTACCATTAATTTAAATTCATAAATTAGAACTCTCGTGGAACAATACATTTTTCGCCTTCCTATCCTTCCCCAATCCAAATGATCGAAAAAAATGTTCACTACAAAAACCAAAAGCCGAACGAATCTTCTCTTTTAATTAAATTTAATAAATTAGAACTCTCGTCATACATAATCAACCTTCCACCACCTTTCCTATCTTTCGCCTACCCTTTCCCAAGCCGAAGCATTTTTCAAAATTTAAAAACACAACAACCAGAAGTCCACAAAAACTTCCCTTTTTCATCTTGCCTGATTAATCAATTTCCTCCGTTTCTTCCCCTCATTTCCTCAACGCCGTTTTCCCCGTCGTCCACGCAGCATCCTTGCTTCCCATAAATACCAAGATCTAAATATCGCTCGCTTCGTTCCGTCCTGTTTGAATTCAGAGCGAGCCAAATTCGTTCCGCAAATACGAGAATCTTTTTGCCCCCGCGATCAATCGACAAACGATCGTGAAGCGTCTCGAGGACGTTCTCATTTCCTTTTTTACCCCCCCCCCCCCCTCCCCCACCCCCCATTCAGCCCACCATTACAATGTTTCCCGTTCCGTGTAGTCTGTTTTGCCGTGTATACGCGTATATGCGAAGGTCTTGGTCCCACTCGGGTGCGCGAGTGCAAAATGCGCGAGAGGCGATCGGCAATACATCAGAGAGCGAGCGAGCAGCGAGATCGTGCCCACGGAGAGACTTCTTCAAGGCGATGCGCTCAGGAGCCACCTATACATATATATATATATATATATATAGGGTGTCCTGATAAGAATGGATCCTGCAACTGTCGATACGTCAAATGATGTCCTACTATATGCTAGAATTTCAGTTTAGTAAAAATCCTACGGTTTTCGAGATAAAAATCATCTGCTTTTGGTTTCTCGCATGCCATTTCTCGAAATGATAACTTTTTTTACTCATTTTTTAAAAAATACTCTTGGTTATTTGTTTTATCTAGAAAAGTCTTCTTTTTAATCTTAAATGCTAGGGCAACTTTATGAAAAAAGATCTTATGCAGAATTTTCATATAAACCAATTCGAGCATCTGACTTTGATAGCCTGCGGTGTAAAAAAAAATGTACAACGCATATCGTGCCAATTATTGTGAAAAGTTGCTTAGTTATTGTCGATTCATTTCATTTATAGAAATGGCATGCGAAAAACCAAAAGCAGATGATTTTTTTTTTTTCAAAAAATAACATAAAGCCCAGAATCTCGAAAACCGCGGGACATTTACTAAACTGAAATTCCAGCATATAGTGGGACATTTTCCGATCTATCGACAGTTGCAGGATTATCCGTTAATTACAGGACACCCTGTATATATACATATACATGCTACACCGGTCTCTCGAGATCTCTGCGCCCAATAAACTCTGTCCGTGCGATGTACGAATACAGATATACAAATACATGAGGAAATTGTATTTCGAGTCCGTAATATCCATGTAACGTTGGCTATCAGCACATCTGGCTGTTTGAGGACGATTCTTAATTTTTGTTTAACAAAACGTTGATTTTGAGGCGAAAAAGGTCCCGGAATTGACCCTCAGATTAATTTGATTACATTTATGGGGCGGTGAATTTGAAGACGTTGTGTTTTACACAATGACGAGTGTTGAGACAGTAGATTATCATGAGAACCGTCCTCGAAGCACGCACGTCTTCAAAATATCGTTTCTCCATGTACAAAACACACGGGCACCATATATTCACGTGAGACGAGGGCAGAGCGCAAAACATCGATCATTACTCGCACCATCTCTCATTTGAGGCGCGGTCCCGTCCTTTAACGCGCTCGTTCTCCCGCGGCGTATACAGACGATTTTTTGTACGTCTGCCGCATTCGCCACTTTGCCTTCCCGCTCTCCTCAAAAGCGCGGCCAGAAAGCCCCGGGAAAATAAAAATTGCCGAGGATCCTTCGGTCTCGCGTATTATTCCACTCGTATACGAGATATCATAATAAGAGTAATCGCGCAATTAAAACGCGTCGGGATTCAAGAAGGTACGCCGAGTGGCGAAACGCTGGTATTTGCGATCTTGACCGAACAACTTTCTGGGCCACGTGTGTATTGAAAGAAATTGACTCAGTGGGTAATTAGGCTTGTGGAATATTTTATGAAAAATGGCGAGACACTTGTCCGTGAATTTTTCGTTTTGGGCTGCTCAATTTTCTCAATTATCTAAATTGCGTTAGGGAGGCCTAGTTGTGAAAGTAAAAAAATCACTTTTTTCAAAACCCCTAGATTTTGACAGTATATCATCTTATAAATGTTCCCTAAAAATTTCAACGTTATCGGATCGGAATTGACAGATTTATAGGCTGTCATGTTGACAGTCGGAATTGACAGATTTATAGGCTGTCATGTTGACAGTCGACATTGACAGATTTATAGGCTGTCATATTGACAGTCGGTATTGACAGATTTATAGGCTGTCATGTTGACAGTCGGAATTGACAGATCTATAGGCTGTCATGTTGACAGTCGGAATTGACAGATTTATAGGCTGTCATGTTGACAGTCGGAATTGACAGATTTATAGACTGTCATGTCAACAGTCGGAATTGACAGATTTATAGCCTGCCATGTTGACAGTCGGAATTGACAGATTAATAGGCTGTCATGTTGACAGCCGGAATTGACAGATTTATAGGCTGTCATGTTGACAGTCGGAATTTACAGATTTATAAGCTGTCATGTTGACAGTCGGAATTGACAGATTTATAGGCTGCCATGTTGACAATCGGAATTGACATATTTAAAGACTGTCATGTTGACTGTTGGAATGCTCGGAGCGTCGTTCAAAACTTTAAACGTTTTTTTCTCGAAAGTACGACTTCAAAGTCGATGAACGAAATATCTCGAAAACTACTGCATCGAACTTTTTGAAATTTTGCGGAGTTCTTGCTTTGAGGGTTTCTTTCCGATGTATACTTTCGATGTGATGAACAAAAGAAGACAATTTTTTTCGCAAAAATGAAGGATCGCTTTGAACACGCGCTATTTTTGTTTAATTTTGATATTTCAGAAATTCCTTCGATTAACCATCGGATAAACTAATATACTAACGAAATCTTTTTGTTTTTTTTAATATTAGATAATCTGGTTCAAAAGACATTTTCGAGAAGTGCTTCCCACGCATCGGCTATAAATCGATTGTAATTAAATATTTTTTACACAAAAAAATTACAGAGTTATCTTTAGATGAAACTTTTTCAAATACCTAATTTTGAGCAAAATTTATCGTCACGATTTTCAAAAACAGAATTTAAAAAACGAGCCTTTTTCGACGGTTACAACTAGGCATAACGCGTGAAAAGACGTGCAGCGATTTTCGTTGGCCGATTGGGAAAAAAAGGATCAGTATATTAGGGTTTGTTCGAACTGATAAATAACCCCGATAAATAACGTTCCGTAAATCACGAGCTGTAAAGTAAATGAAAAGTTGATTATTTAGTGCTGGCTCTACCAAGATTTTTCAAAAGTGGAATCCCACAATTAGAACCGAATGAATCTCTGGCATAAATGGATTTAAAGTCCGTATCGTGTGTACGAATGTACGGGAGGAGCGTAGAGTGATTGCGCAGGAGAACGAGAGAAAGGCGATATACTTGATCTCCCTCGACGTCGTCGTCGTCGTCGTCGTCGACGACGTCGCCGAGCCACGCCACGCGTATGTACACGCCATATATCCCTTCATATTCTTTATATTCCCCGCCAAGAATACATTATAAATAACCCGGAGTGCGCTCACGGTGCAATGACTCACGAGATTATCTCTCGACTTAGATCTCCCGAGGTGGTGGTCTAATGGTCAGAATTTACGCCGCAATATTGGAGTAAGTAGATAAAGTAAGTGCGTATTCAGACACGCGCTCGGTTTACCACAATGTACTCTCATCTTACGTACAGCGACGCGGGCGAAAGAGGCAACTTGGATTTATCGTAGGGTAAGAACTGACGACCTTTGTTTTTTTTTAATTCCAAATAATAAAATAACGAACTGACGTTTTGGGCTGAAGTGGAGGGCAAAGTGGACGAGACGAGATCATGGAAGCCCTTAAGGGTAGGTATACGAAAGAACTTTGGAAATAAACAAGAATAATAGTAAAGCAATAGTGTCATGGCAAAATAATAATCATAAAGTATTATTAATACTTTATAATTATTGCGATTGTAATCAAATTAAATAATATATTACATTATTAATATAATCATCAATAATACATCAATATTTCAAACATTAAATAGTAATAATACATACATACAATTATATATTATATATAATTATATAATGACAATAGTGTCATAGCAAAATAACAATAATGAAGTATTATTTGTACTTTGTAATTATCTAATTATATATATGAATACTTTGTAGATATCGTAATTGTAATAATATTAATGTATTAAATATTATGATAATTTCGTCAATAGCAAAATAATAATTATAATATAAATATAATTGTTATTATTATTATTATTGTGCTATGGACATTATTATTATGCTATTTCATATCTATAATGATTTTGATAGAATGACATTGTTTATTTATTATGATTTTCTATTTCCAAAGATTTGTTTAATAAAATAAAAATAATTTCCGAACCAATTCTTATTAATTACGATACGATAAAGCGAATATTTATTGACTCTGCTTGGAACGTAGTTCAGAAAAAATTCTCGAAATATGATTTGGGCAGGACGAGCTTAAGCAGCCCTGCACATCGTTGCAGGGCTGTTAAAGGGCCAGATGCTGGAGAGGAGCCCGATCGTGTGATGCAGATCAGGAAACGAGCAACCGAGTTTCATACAGCGAGACAGGCACGAATGGGCCGGTCAGTTCCTGATATGAAGCACAGGCGAGGCAGGCCAGGGGTGGAACGTTTTATCGACCTGAATTTCTGCACGATCGCGCGCGATCTTGCTCTCTCTCTCTCTCTCTCTCTCTCTCTCTCTCTCTCTCTCTCTCACACACACACACACACACACACATGCACACACACACAGTAATGGAAAGAAGAGAAAAAGGAGAAGGAGTGAAGGAAACGAGCTGGCAATTAAGTCGAGCACCGTCTTCGATGGTCAGTTGCAAGGGAGTCCTGCAATTACATAATTGCCGTTTTTAAGAGATCGGGGGCGACGAGGTTCGCTCGGGTGGAACATACATTGCCCCCTGGCACACATGTATACTACGTACCGTTCTTGCCCTATTACTATTATACTTTGTACCTTGCATTGATAATAAGCGGCATACATATCCCAAGTGGATTCACACGCGAGCCCAATAACGAGCCTTGGCGCCTGATGCCTTCGGCTTAGTTTCGACTGTTTTGCAGGGGCTAAAAACTTGAGTCCGAAAGCGGCATGAGCGATCTCCGTGCTTTTCTCTCACGTGATCTCCCTACGATGCGATGCCGTTGCGACGCTCACCCGCGGCCAAATATTTGCTCCTCGAATGCTCCTCCGATGCAAGTCAACGTGCGTGTGTCTTCCGGCATGACCGCGAAAGTATATATGGCTTTCGAAGAAGCCTGAATCACCTGGATAAGGGGCGAGGGGGAGGGGGAGAGGGGGAGAGAGAGAGAGAGAGAGAGAGAGAGAGAGAGAGAGAGAGAGAGAGAGAGGAAGACTAGTGTTAAACGCCCACGCACTTGCCGGACCCATGAACACAATAGTATCAACTACTGCAGCAGTCAGCCGAGAATCCCTGCAGGTCCATCCACGTATCCGTGTACGACATTGTGTACTAGAGGTGTCGTACTTTACTGCCGAGCCAAACTGTAAATCATAAGCGTGATGAATGCTCGCCGGATTTCGCCCGAAATATATCGTATAAAACGCTCTCTACGAATTGTCGAAAAAGAATTAGAATGGATACGAGGTGATGTTATGCAGGTCAACACGAACGCCCACTTGCACACGTGCATATGCGACTGATCATTTTCAGTGTACACGGAAATAAGGCAATTCGCTCATGAATTGATTGACTTTGATAAAAGTCTAGTTCCGTGGCTAATTAATTGTCATGAATAGGTCTCTCTCTCTCTCTCTCTCTCTCTCTCTCTCTCTCTCTCTCCCTCTCTTGCTCTGACTCTTTGCATCCTCGTGTCCCTGTCGCATCGGAAAGATATTCCGGCCGTTCGTGTCACGTTGAAACGGGCGCCGTGGGCGCTAAAGCGAGGATGAATTTCAAGCCTCGTGATCTCGGCGGTAATGGATCGCGATGGAAGGTCCTTCCGCAATGGATGCGCGCGAGCAGTTGAGTAAATCTTATTGTATGTTTGCTGCGCGTGGTTAACGCCTCTCTCAGTCGTTCTCTAATTCTGACAGAAGTGAGTACTTTTGATGGGTCAGCATAAAATTAGGGCCCAAAAAACAGATCGATTTTCAATATTTTTTTCCGATGAGAGTATTGGGATGACGAGGTCGAGATTTTACACACAATTTATACAGAGTCTTGCCAAATGTGAGTTTTTTTAATTGAAAAATATTAATGAAGATTGCAATTATTATTTTTGAAACAAAATGTAGCCGGTGCTGCACGGCTAATCGGTGTAGGTGGTTTTGGCAAGTAGGGTGATCTGAAATAACAATTAAAAGAGTGCACTTTTAGTATGGTAATAAAACTTTCGGATGAGCGGATACTTTTCTGAAATTTTGAAAATTACGAAAATGGCAACCTGTAGAAAAAAAGGGCAAAGTCTCGTCGCTACTCGACGTAAGACATTTTTGCAGTCACCGCAAGTCTCATGAATGAACTTTCAAAATGACCTGACATTTTAATTTATTGTATAAAACGTACCATATGTGTGAAAAAGGAAAAATATTTGAATACTGAATCAGAAGGTCCAAAAAAGGCGTTTTATCGGGAATTTTTTCAAGGGAACAAAACAAGTGAGGCCTGTAAACATTGAGGTATCTTTTCATGTATAGTTGGAATACATACAAAAAAAAGTTGAATATGAAAAAATTAATGACTGAAGATTTATCAGCCTATTCCATGTGCGTCTTGCCACTGCAGTCCCCAATCGGCGGGAAAGATGCACCGCGTTATTCTTGATTGAAACAAAAATCCAATAAAAATTTCACTTGTCACATATTTTCCGTTTGGGTGAATTAAGAAAAAACTGAAAAAATCGTGAAATTATAACTTCTCTCAGGTTTGAAAAAAAAAAACGTATTAAAAAAACAATTTAACGTGCAAAAAAGGTTTGAAAAAAGTTTTAAAAAACAATTTAACGTGTTAAAAAAAACAATTTTAAAAACTTTTTCAACGACTTTTTTTATTCACTTAGAAGAGATTTTCATACTGAAGAAAATGAACTTTGGTTTGATTCAATAGGTCGTTTAGTTTTTTTGCTATCACGCCCGCCAATTTTGAAAAATCGTGAAAATGAAAACTGGAGACAACGCGCTTCAAAATTTTCAATAGGAGGAAATATCAATAACAAATATCAATCGCATCTCTGCTTTTGGCCTTGTATCTTCGAAAATATTTACAATTGGCCTCCGTAACTCTGTAAATATATTCTTAGATAATTTATCTATGGATTTAAGCAATTTAAAAAAACGATTTTTTGGACCTTCTAATTCAGGCTCCGGTCTAAGGAGTTTCGGGATAATTTACGATATGTTACCACTTCATTTAAATATATACAGTGAATTATTTGTTATGTACTGAATGAAGCCTCCAACGATAAAAACGATCGTCGACATTATTTCTATCAAATTTACAATTGAAAAAAAACACTTTGTAAAATAGGGCTGTGCCAACGCCCATCTCTAAATGGCAGTTTAACGCACAAAATAATGTGCCATTTTTAAAACAATGTTATGAAAAACTGTCAAATCACTCAGTACATCATGGCACTGATGACCAAATTCTCATGTCACTCGGTACATTATGACAATTTCGTCTCCCTTTACATTGTAACAATTAGGCATGTCCCTACGTTAAAAAGTGTTTCTTCAATTGTAAATTTTATGGAAACGGTCCAGAAGAACGATTCAAAATTGACATTGAGTACATGACAAAGAATTTGCTGAATAAATTTGAATCAAATGGTAACATATGGTCAATTGTCTCGAAACTTGTAAATTCTTTTGCAAAAAAAGCTAATCGACGGATTGACATTCCAAATGGATCGAAATCGTTGGCCAAGGAAACCGACCGCGGTGGACGCGGAAAAAGAGCAATGGTTCGAAAACAAGCAAATTCATTTAAGGGGTTACCCCCACTTGCGATTTTGAAAAAATCGATTTTTTTTATTGCATTTTTTTGAAGTGCAATTTGAAGTGCAGTTTTTTTTGATGCCCGGAATAGATGACTTTATGTAAGTTTACAAAAAAAATATTTCCTTCGTGTAAACTGAAATTGAAACTTTAAACGCGTTTTTCTCAAAATGGCATTTCTGAAGTCGGTGACCAAGATTACTCGAACACTAATGAACCGATCGTCTTGAAATTTTGCAGGCTTATTTAATACATAAAAATGTAGTCTTTAATCGTTCGATTTTTTTTGTCGAAAAAAAATGGCCGTTTATAGCCAAAAAACGGCCGTTTTTTTTTCGATAAAATCGAACCATTAACTTTGACTGTCCGCCATTTTGTGAAAAATGAATATTTTTTAAAATCCTTCGATTAAAGACTAGTTTATACTTATATTTGACTAAATCCATCCGCATTTTTTTTTCAGATGATCCACTTCGCCGCAATGTTGGTCACCGCAAACCGTGTATATAAAAACATTATTTCATTGACGGCCATTTGCCACTAAACAACGTAATATTTTTCAATAAAAAAATTACTGAAAGTTCTTCAAGATGTGTTCTTTAAGATGGTATATTGATCGATTAAAAAAGTTTTGTAGTTTTCTTTTAAAAAATTCATGAAAAAGGCCTTTTTTGCGCTACAAGTGGGGGTAACGGTTTAAAGAGATGTTCCGCCCAAAGTACATTACAACTTGACTGCCGTATACCAAGGGTTGCACACACGCGCGTACAAAACGCTACACAATGCTATTTCCACAAGCAGTGGTACACGTCAATGGTCCGGTTCTTATTTATCGCGGCTCTTCGCCAGCTAAAGTGACCGTTCTCCCGTGGGCCCTGCTCTCGCCTTCTTTATTGCTCCTGTTAACGACCGCACATTGTTCGGCCATACGCGATATTGCTAAGCTCCCTTTCTTTTTCCCCGAACACGGACATCTCCATAATTCTCTGCCGATAGAGAATAAGGGCCCGCGGGGGTCCGTGCCGCGTCGCACGTTGATGGAAACGGCACTCAGAGCGTTGCATTTCCTTCGCCCCCGAGACAGTGCGCCTCAACAGCGGCTACTTTTTTTTTCTCGGCGCGTAAAAATAGACTGGCCAGCTTGCGATCAGCTGGCCAATACCGTTACTCGCGAAACTCCTCATTGTTCTTACGTTTGTTTCTCGATACTCCTCTCTCGTCACACGACTTTAAGGGGGAAGATACCTTTAGACGAGGAACAAATTTGCTGATTTTCACTACTTTTTTTTTATTTAACGTTTTCCTCATTCATTTTTAGATTTCGGGTATCTTTTATTACGATTGTTGCTGGTACATGGTATTTTTTTTTATTCATTAGTCATTTAAAATGGCGGAGGAATGGCACGGTCTTCTAAACTGAATTTTCGAAACTGGCGTGACGTATAGCTAAAAAACTAATCAACCGATCCTGATGAAATTTGGTATAAATCGTTCTAATCTTAGTGTCTAAAACATGGTCTTAAACGTTTTTGGAAATTGGAAAAAAAAACGTACTTTTTTATTGGAAAATGTAGCCATTTTTTTTCGAAAAATTCAATCTTTTTGTTTCAAAGAGTACCATTTCGTGGATTTTCAACATTTCTCACTTTTTCTTGGTTCATATGTTGCGTATACGTGTTAATGAAAGAAAAATCTTCGTTGGTTTTTTTTTAGATTAATCCCGTCGACCCTACGTGTCACGCCGTCCGACAACATCCGCCGCGACCCGTTTAGAAGGCCGTGCCATACCTCCGCCATTTTCAAAAATTAATAAAAAATTACCATGTAACAGCCCAAAGTAGTAATAAAACATACCCCAAGCCTAAAAAACGGCGAAGAAATTTTTCCTAAAAAAAATCATAAAAATCAGCATTTTTTTTCTTGCCCAAACGTATCCCCCCTCAATAACCTCGACGCGATTTCGCGTTACTAATATCCACATTGATTTCCATCAGGGAAAATGGCCCGCCATTCTTCTCTTTGCATTTTTCAACGTCTCCGGGCGCGTTTTCCGAACTCGGCGACCTGTGATTCGGTAACTGGAGACGTGGAAGTAAAACGCGCGCGCGCGACCGATGAATCGCGTGCGATTTGTAAATGCATCGGATTGCGGAGTAAGCAGTGGAGAGCGCATATTTTGTCGCGTTTGGACGATGGGAGGCCAAGGCGTGGCACATACGTTTGCAACGAGGAAGCACCGGCCTCGCGGATCCGCGATAGGCCTGGAACGATACCGGCTCACTAGAGGGAGACAGAAAAGGAGAGAGAAGAAGAGAGAGTGAGAAAACAGGGAGCGTTTATTCCCATGAGTATCGTGCAAAAATAAAGCAAAAATAAAATAAAAATAAAAATACAATAAAAATAAATAAAATATACATTTAAAAACCTGAAGGTGAAACACTATTGAGTATACGCGCATCGAACTAGAAAGGATTCTGTAAAAATGGCACAAATGATGAACACTGCATCAAATAAACAATTTAAAAAAAGAAACACAGAATAGAAATACGATTAAAATAAAATTAAGCTTAAAAAATGTTTTTTTTAATAAAATAAAATCTTCAATGTTTAAAAAAAAAGAAAAAGATTCGAAGTTTTTCATTCGTCGTCTCTCAAGCTATTGCATCAACTCGCTCCAGCTGTACCTTTTACACAATTTCTTCACGTCTCCTAGTCAACGCAGCACCTAAGAGTCGTTTTATCGATACACAAATATATTTCCACAAGGAAATGTAATTTTAAAGACATTAGACTTCGAGGACCATCGCTGTAGTGTATCCTGCACAGTCTTCAAAAAGTCCCCCTCAGATGAATGAAGTCATGCTTGTGAAGATCACATTTCCAAGACCGTCCTGTTCCCAAAATCACCAGTACGTTCGACAAAATTCAAAGACCGTCCTCAAAACAGCCAGGTCTCCCGATAGCCGACGTTACGTAGATACAACGAGTTCGAAATTTCCCCATTCGTATTCGAATAAATTCGTTGCATGGCATTCGAACAGTCCAAGTCTCGATTCACTCGCACGCTCGCCCTCGGTACTCTATAACTGTATGCAGGAGATATACTGCCACCGGGGGCGCGATAGGCCTCGGTATACATGCAAGATCCGAGCGTCGTACATATTCTCACCGTTCAACCGCGTCAATTCCTGGATGCGCCGTATAATGGCGAAAACTAGTCCTCTTCCGCCGCGCCCTGCTGATGTCGATAATGCTCGCTATTATTAGAACGTCTCTTGTACAGAAGTGTCTGTTGCAACGAAACAACAGTTTTGTGGGAACCTGCCGGCGAATTATGCAAAAGTGTTTAGCAATTCAATCGGCTGTCTCGCTCACACTCCCCCCTCACTCCCTCCGAATCCTCGACGGAGTTACTATTGTATCTCGTGTATGAAAAAAAAATATACGCTCATCCTGTCACGATACGATGATGAATGAAAACGGAGTATGAGAGAATTATTGTCGGAAGAAAGCAAATTATTGTTGATGGAAAATGGAGTGTGAAGAGGCTGCAGATAAGATCATAAGGGGAATTTTATTGGAAATTTCGTATGCAATTGTCAAAAGTTTAAGGGGTTTGTAAGTGTTAACGGAGGACACTGATGCGACGGGCCGAAAAAGGTCGTTTATTCCAATTTTTTTTGTCTGCTGTATTATTTATTTGGGATTTGGAAAAAAGGTATACTGGTGAGCATACATTGAACTTTTTTCGTGTAAATTCATATTTCAAAAAATTAGAAATTCACAACGTTATTGAGGTATTATAGAGTCCCTGTATGAATTGTAAGAAGGACACTACTGTGACAGGCCGAAAAAGGTCGTTCTTCCGATTTTTTTTGTCTTCTGGATTATTTATTTGGGATTTGGAAAAAAAAGGTATGTTGTTGAGCATACGTTGAACTCATATCGTGTAATTTTTTATTAAAAAAGAATTGAAAATGGACAACGTGATTGAGGTATAATAGAGCCCTTGTATAAAAAAATGAGAAGGACACTATTGTGACGGGCTGAAAAAGGTCGTTCTTCCGATTTTTTTTTGGTCTACTGGATTATTTATTTGGGATTTGGAAAAAAGGTATGTTGTTGAGCGTACATTAAACTTATATCGTGTGATTTTTTATTAAAAAAAAAAAACGAAAATTAACAACGTTATTGAGGTATTAAAGAGCCCCTGTGTGAAAAATGAGAATTAGACCACTGTGACGGGCCGAAAAAGGTCATTTTTTTCCGATTTTTTTGTCGGCTGAATTATTTATTTAGGATTTGGGAAAAAAGGTATGTTGTTAAGCATACATTATACTTATATCGTGTAATTTTTCATTTTGAATAATTAAAAGTTAACAACGTTATTGGAGCTTTATTGTATAAAGCCTCTTTATAAAAAATGAGGTCCAATGGCCAGATCGATAACTTGACAACGGTTGGTCTAAAAAATAAAAATGTTTTATAATCTATATATATATATATATATATATATATATATATATATATATATATATATAATTCTCTGCACGTAACCGTTTTTCGAAATAATAAAACACAAAATGGCGGGCGTTAAAGTGTAACTGTGGCGAAATTTTTACTCACATTCGGAGTCTTAAAAATTCTAAATTAAAAAAAAACAGCTACGAACAACGATAGTTACTGCAATGACGGACTTTTTTTTCTTAAATTGGAAATCGGACACTTATCGCTAGAGTTATGATTCTGGCCAGGTAGAAAAAGGTCGTTTCGAGAAAAACACGATTGAAAGTTTAAGTATACACAAATCGTAGCGCTACCTGCTCTCACAAAAACATCCCTAGCTTGGTCAATTTTCAATATTGCAACTTGACATTTTTTCACATATTCTTGAATACGTATGCTTTGTGAAACTGCCAAAAAATCGATTTCTTTCGATCCGTCGCAGTAGTGTCCCGCCTTAATTGAATATTTCCGCAATCCACGCCCTTTATCTTGAGCGATATTATGTGGGAGAAATACATACGGCATATATCTCTAATAAGATCGTAATGCATGTACGTCGATGTGCATAAACGATCGGGGCTCTCGCTGGGAGCGTTACCGGTGAAGAAGCGATTGGCTCGTCTATACACACACACACACACACACACACACACACACACACACACACATATACATACATACATACATACATATATACATACATACATATATATATATATATATATATATATATATATATATATGATGTACACACGCGTCTCGGGAGGGCCTGGCCCGGTGCACGTCTTCTCGCCACGGTCTATTCAACGATATATGTATACATGTCATCTACGTGCGGTGCAACTGCAACTGCATTAGGGGCCGCGAGAGTCTATCTCTCGTCGTCCCGCCACATCGTCCCGATTCTCACGTACGCCTTGAACTCGTATACTCTTTCTACCATACATACTTATTATAAGAGCGAAAAGAGAGAGAGAGAGAGAGAGAGAGAGAGAGAGAGAGCCCGCATAGCAAGATGAAGACGGAGCAGTGGAAGAGGGAGGGGGGATTCTATCACCAAAGTTTATCCAGCAGACGAAAGGAAATATGCATTGCGCGTTGGTGCATCGGGTGCTCCAATGCGCCATGGGAGGATGACTTCAGCGTGTAACTGGCTGAGGAACATCGCTTAGCTCCTTGCCCGGCTCCTCCATCCACCTCACCTGCAGATACGAGAGAAATTCCTGGGACTTCGTCAATGGGAAATTTCATTAACGGGACTTCCCTCTCTGGAAGTCCAATGTGAAGGGTCAGAATGATAAAATTTGTTCCAATAACACATTGGTTGGAATAAATTAATTTTTTCTCAGCATGTTGTACACATGTTTGTGGTTACAATGTAATTTTTTCGGAAGAAAATCTTTCAAAGTGATCGTGGTGCTGCAGTTGGCGTTGCAGTCCTCCAGCGGCGAGGCCCGAAACGGCGGGATCTCTACCAGGCTCAAATGTAATTTGGAACGAAAGCGAAACAAAAAATTCTTGAAATATATCCAACTGGCTATGGGTTCACGATCCACTTTTCGAAATTTCGAGAAATACGAAAAATGACAGCTTCTCCAAAGAAAACCGCATTTTTCTCTTGAAAAACAGCATGTTGGGTCATTTTTATTGACAAATGGTTCATACAATTGAAAAATGCGATCGTGAACCGACATTGAGTACTATTTGAACGCTAACTATGCAAATTCAAGTCAATAGTGTGAAAGTTACTCAAGACATCAATCCCGCCGTGTCAAGATATGTACACTGAAAAAAAAATTCGTTCATCCATCCAAAATTCAATTGGTCATCTTTAAAAACGTTCAACTTGATTTTTGGTTGGCATAAAGCACGTTTTGTCAATCTAACTGATAGTTTTAGTGGTGTGAACTGTAGCTTATTTAGCATGTCTAAGCAACTGTTAAAACAACAAAATTTCGAGACAGCAAAATGCATTTTGCACATTTAACGATTTTCTTTTCGCAGTGCAGTTTCGAGATAATCGCGTTCAACGTTTTGGTACATATTTTACACGATCTTGTGAAATATTGTCGTCTTACCGATAGTCAGCGGTTCCGGCACCATATAAGTTTCCTTCCTCATCATCGAGATCGTGTTGCACACCTAATCTACGCAATCTGCGGGCAGTTTAGGCCTCTTTTGAGTCTTCTTGTACTTTGATGTCCGCTTTCGTTACACGCGAATCATCCTTAAGGGGTAAGGCCACAGTAGAATTTTCAAAAAATCGATTTTTTTCCCGCTAAAACGGTGCTTTATCATCATAAGAATAAGATACTATTCGAATTATAGCAAGATTTTTTTTTCACCGACTTTGAGCGTATAACGTAAGCCCACCTCTGGCACGGCCATAGAGTACCTAAAACTTTAAACGCTTTTTTCTCGAAACAGCTTTTTTCCAAATAGCGTGACAAATAACTTCAACAATTTTCACTCGATTTACTTCAAATTTAAAAGTTACGTTCCTAATTGCATTTCGCAGAGAATTCCGTACGGAATTTCTGATTAATCGAAAACTTTTTATTTTATGAGCAGTTTTGTACGAAATTTTTCACTGAAAATTCATTTAAATACCTACAACTCAATTCAAATACCAACAACTTTTGAATAAAACAAAATTTTTTTGATTCCGTACGTACTTCTTTAGGTATTCTAATGTAGATTGACGAGAATTTTTGTTTTTTGTTCTCGGTAAAAGATTGTGGATGCTCAATGTCACGCCGCGGAGCGCCTAAAAAAAAGATAACAAACAAAATATTAGTAGTCGGCCATTTTGTACATCGAAAAAAAAAATTATATTTTCTAACAGCTTGATATTCATACTAAATAGATGTGCAATTAATTTTATGAGTGAATCACTTTTTCAAAGGAAAAAAATGTTAAATTCGCCCCTGATTTTATACCCGCTACTGTAGCCTAACCCCTTAACTTTACACACTGCTCCACTAAAATAGGTGTAACATCGTCAATTTTTAGAATTTCAGGGTTCGGTTCGTCTTAAAATATTCTTGAAAGTTCACACTATAACAATATTCAAAACAAAACAAAAAACGATTTTTTGAGGTTTACAGAGACGGATACCCCCTTAATTATCGCACCTGGCCTCCCCTGTCTGCAGGTTTCTAGACACGCGAGAAATTTGCAGTGTTTGTGTCGAAGTAGTTGCTGGGTGTGATTGGGTCGTATCAAAAGTCGTCTCAGGGCAAAAAACGATAGCGATAAGGTCACAATTGGCCGGATAGGCCAGTACGTGGGATGGGTCGGAAAATTTAGTTTTCGTGTCAGAGGAACTTAAAAGACAGAAGGAAAAGGGAAGAGAGAGGGAGGAAGAGAGCTGGCGGGAAATACCTTGGAATATATATATATCAATCAAGGCAGAGAGAAGAAATCCTTCCTACAATGCACGACTTTCTCGACCACATTTATTATCAGTGCTACGTACATAGCACTGATAATAAATACGGCCGGGTATTTACAGCTCGTATAATTCCAACCCGGAATATTGTTTGCAAAACGTACTTTATGACGGTTCGTTACGCGCAATTATGCAAGCAAGGTTCTTCCTTGAACGAGGCGGGGGAGGCTCGGAAGTGGACACGAGAAAACAAAGAGACAGAGAGAGAGAATCACCAGATAAGCACGTTTCGATCGTTGTGGGTTTCTACAGGTTACGCCCAGCTCGTGGCCGGAGAAAAGAGGAATTTTTGTGTATTTCTTGAAAAACGTGTGCAGGTTTTGAATGATTTTTTTCGGTATTGAGTATTGTTTTTGGTATCTTCCAGAATTGTTGTATTTAAAAACATTTATAAATGTGGTAGATGCAATAGTCTTTGCAGACGCCTGTTTGAAAAAATGTCCTTGAGCACTCTTGTTCGGAAACAAATTATCCAAAATGCAAAAACCAAACGCATTTAGTTTTTGTATGAAATGATCTAGTGCTTGGACGAAGGATTTAATAAAAGATCGATTTTTAACAAAAATGACCGCCGTCCAACATGAAAGTATCAATTTTCCGTAAAAAAACCTTCTATTTTCGTTAATAAAAAAAACTGTGCATCAAAAAGAAAATTCTTTTGTTCAGGCAGTGTTATTTTAGTGTAAAATCAGCTTGTAAAATTTGAAGTTGCTCGGTGCAGTGCTTTTTGAGATAGCGTGGTCGCTGTGTTTGAAAAAGTAATTTTGAGACAAAAAAGCGTTTAGGGCCTTGGGCCACTCTAGAAGCCGAAGAAATAGGCTTTTTGGGGATTTTTTTTCCGAAAAACTACAAAGTAAATCGAGATTACAAGAAAGGGTGTTTGTCACACATATCAGTGACTGTATACAATAATTTTTTTGAAACGATTAATATCAAAATGGCGGCTGTGCAGCGTTTATCTCAAAACTGCATTTTTTAAATTGGCCGGAAACATAACTCAGACAATTTTCAACCGTTCAAAAACATTGTCTATGGAAGTACGGAGGATTTTTTTTTTGAATTGCATAGTTTATTTGTTATTAACAATTATCTGACGATTTTTTAGGCAAATTTTTGCAAAGTGAAAAAAGTGAACAGTCACTGATATGTATGATAAACACCCTTTTTTTGTAATCTCGATTTATTTTGTAGTTTTTCTGAAAAAACATCCCCAAATAGCCTATATTTTCGGCCTCTACAGTGGCCCAACTCCTTAAGTGGGAAGATACTTTTAAACGAGGAAAAAAATGCCGATTTTCATGATTTTTTTTTAAGAAAAGATTTCTTCACCATCTTGAGATTTCGGGTGTTTTATTACTACTTTTGGCTGTTACATGGTATTTTTCAAATAATCTTTAAAAATGGCAGTGGTATCGCACGGTCTTCGAAACGGGTAGCAGCAGATGTTCTCGGACGGCATGACACGTAGCTTCCACGGGGTTAATGTGAAAAAAAAGATTTTTTGTTTCGTGAATACTCATACGCAGAATATGAACCAAGAAAAAGTGAGAAATGTTGAAAATCGATGAAATGGTACGCCATGAAACCAAAGCGTTGAATTTTCTGAAAAATGGCTACATTTTGAATTAAATGAATACTTTTTTATTTTCAAAAACATTTAGGATTATGTTTTAGACAAAAAGGTTAGAAAGATTAGTATTCAATTTCATCGGAATCTTTCGATTATTTTTTCAGCTATACGTCACGGTAGTTTTGAAAATACAGTATTCGCCATAACGGCAATTTTCTGCATTGTGCCATAATGCAGAAGTAAAACATACCTTAAGTCGAAAAAATGATGAAGAAATCGTTCGTTTAAAAAAAAGCCATGAAAATCAACGAAAAATTTCCTCGCCCAGAGGTATCTCTTCCCTTAAAGTTCACCGGTCCGCGGAACCTGCCTATAAACTTTATATTTTAATATTTTGAATATTTTTGAAATTATATATTTCAAGAGCCCGTCGAAAACCCAGAATTGATATTTTCAAAAATTTCAACTAGGTCTCTGCCCTTGATATTCCTTCATATGCCCTTTCAGGCTTACAAGGCCCTAACCCTTTTCCCTCTTACTCCCCACATGGCACTTCACTATTCTTAGTTCCCGAAAGATCTCCCAGAGTATTGCCCACACTTGTTTCATAATCCACTACTCTATTACATTTATAAGAGGGCACAGGGAAACTGCGAAAAACTGTGCCGACACAGGCGACTATCATTTACCGAGTTTGAGTTGCATTCACCTAAAACTCCGTAAAACCCCCCCGCCCCCTCCTCCCAGTAGTCGGTGATTCAGTGCACGTCCGAGCGGTCACCCATCCGAGTATTGCCCAAAGGAGATCGCCGAAGCTGCCGCCCATCGATCGCGTTCGTCCCCGACTACCGGTCAAATGTTCATTATTAATGAACACATTCGTCGACTCAGCTTCAATCCTAGTTTCCCTCTGCGCACGGACCTGGAAATAGCAACGGAACATCCTCCATCTCGGTCACGTGTGTACCTAGAACCGGAGCGTGCACGGACCTCTGGAATAGTTCACCGTGTGGAAAGTATGTAGGGGCAACACCTTCTGGCACGGACATCGCGCCGTGCATCCTTTCTCGCGCCAGCTTCCTTCTTATCGATAAGAGTCACGCGACGTGGTCCACACTGCCACGGCGAGACTTGGGATAAAGGTGAGAAAGAGGAAAGGTATCACTCGAGGATTTCTCTTTTCACCTTCGCGTTATCAGCCGTTAGTGCTGGACCAGTCTCGCGGATACCTGGACAACTGTATACCCGCGTCTACGTATGTAAAATTGCAGGCTCGTATATATCTATATACATGTGCACTAAAGATCTAGCGACGCAAAAGAGAACTTCTTCCGCGCATACGATATCAACATTAGGAACGAGGTGGGTCGAGTTCTTCTCACTATAGGACATGCTTGAAACGACTCCGATTTTACTTATTTTTGTTATATATATTATATCTATACATATAAAAGAACATGTCCTGAGTGATTTATCAACGCTGAGCCAAAACCGCTAAAGCTAATTGCATGAAATTTTGACAGTAAGTTGCTTTTGTGAAGTACTCACTAAGAAGGGAATTGGGAGTAGCTTCCAAAAGGACATACCTCCGATTGATTTGGATTTTTGTGCACCCATGTATTTTGACTCGCTGATTACGAATATGATGGTGAAAATACCCACAAATTTGATTTTCAAGGTAAAATCTCACAAAAACTGATTTTGTAAACGTTTTTCTATTTATTTTAATAAATGTTGATCTTGGAGGAAAATGTTTCCCACAAAAGTTGTAGCCTATAAAATGATTAATCTTTTATGTTCTATACAGTTTTTGTCTAAAACCATTCCGTTTTGAGAAAAATGGGATAATGATCCAACAAGTACATTTTGCTAAACTCCATTAGTTTCGATGTTATTTACTTTGGAGCATTATCCCATTTTTCTCTAAACAGATTGGTTTTAGACAAAACTTATACTGAATATAAAAGATCAATCTTTTTATAGGCGACAACTTTTGTAGTAAACATTTTTCTCTAAGATCGACATTTATTACAATAAAATAGAAATACTTAAAAAAATCAGTTTTTGTGAGTTTTCATCTTAAAAATCAAGTTAGCGAGTATTTTCACTATCATAATCGTGATCAGCGAGTAAAAATAACTGGGTACACAAAATTGCAAATTAATCCGAGGTAAGTCCTTTTCGGCACTTTATCCAGGGATTTATCGAAATTCAACTCTGAAGGAGAGAAAACGGGTGGCAAAGTTTGTACGGAAATGTTTAAAAATCTAGTTGGATTTACTTAAAATTTGGTATCCGTGCTTCTTGACTCAATTAATGAAACACGTATTTCAGCGTTTTCGGAAATCAATCCTTAAGGGGAGAAAGAGGGCGGCAACGTTTGTATGTAAAATAATATAATAAATTGGTCAGAAGGATTACTTGAAACGTAGTATTGAAGCTCTTCAACATAATTAATAAAACACGTATTTCAGCGTTTTCGGAAATTCAATGCTAAAGGGGAAAAGGGGGTAGCAAAGGTTGTATAGTAAAAGAAATATCTGTTCAGATTTACTGGAAACTTAGTGTTAATACTCTTCAACACAATTTTTCGTGTTTTTTAATTAAACATTTCAGGAGCACATTTTATTAAGGAGCATTCAATACAAGTCTGCGCGAGCGAAGCCACGGGCGAAAAGTTTGTGTGTGTGTGTGTGCGTGTGTGTGTGTGTGTGTGTGTGTGTGTGTGTGTGTGTGTGTGTGTGTGTGTGTGTGTGTGTGTGTGTGTGTGTGTGTGTGTGTGTGTATAATGTGGGCCCGTCTATACCGGTACGGGTTTTCCGCAGTTTCCCCGCTCGGGTAGGGAGGGCGGATAAGGAGTGATAGGCAAAGGGTTATATTATAACCCTTTGCCTATAACTTATAATAAGGGAAATATTATAAGTTTAAATTATAATAATGCTAAAAGTAAGTGTATATGCGTGTCAAAATAAGTAAATGTGTGTATGTATATATGTGAGAAGCGGACATTTTTATTTCTTCACTTGCATTATTGCAAAAAATACTTTTTGCAAATTTAGTTTATATATCTCTCAACGAGTGAATAGAACAATTGTTGAGGAATTTTCATAGTTAAGATTTGCCGAAATAAATTGGAGCAAATAAAAAATCATCAATGTTGGTGCGTTTAAATTATACAAACTTCAACATCGGCATTTTGAACCGTTCTATGTATGTAATGTTCGCTATCAGCACATCTGGCTTTTTTGAGAACGGTTCTCGTACTCGAATGTCCTCAAAATCATGTTTTTCCCACATGCGGGATGAACTTCAGCTCCTTGAGTTTTTGGGGTTAGCATGTAGGCGTGTTATTGATAACCAAACGTTTTTTTCTTCAAAATTTCGTGCGACAAAAATTGTCCCAGATATTCGCGTGCAAAAGTTCCATTTTTCACCGCCATCCAGCGCCAACGAGACGACCTGTTGCATCTATCATTGCAAAATTATTCGAAAAGACCAATTTTTAAAATAAATGATGCGGACTTACGGAAAAAAAACGTTATTAGTTTTCAGAAAAAACAAAATGTTTGCAAAAGATTCTCCAAAATTTCGCAAAAATCTTATCTTTTTAAAGTTAATCCATCTTTTATCTTTTACGTTCATCCCAAATTTATTTTCCTTTCGTCTTCTTTTCATATTATCTGATTTTTATTTTTAATTGCTTTCTTTTATTACTTATTTATTATGTTATTTTTATTTTTCAATTTATTTTACTTTTATCCTAAAATCTCAGTTGTTTTCCGAAAAAACGAATTCTTCACAACAACGTTAATTATAAAAAGATTGTCCAACATTTCGCACAAACGTTATCTGATAAAAATTAATTTATCTTTCTACTTTTATGCTTGCCTTTTTAATATTATTGAATTTTCATTTTAATCACATTATCTTATTAACATTTATTAATATATTATTTTTATTTCAAATTTATTTTACTTTTATCATAAATTCGTATTTCTTTTCCACGAAAAAAGTCCTTCCCAAGATCCTTCCCAAGACGATTGCAAAAAGATTGTCCATCACGTCGCAAAAATCTTTGGTGCTCCTCGAAGTATTCCATCTCCGGGCGACGGCGGTCCTCAGTGATGCAGAAAAAAAACCTCGGTCCGGACATTCCGCGACGCTAAAAACGTATCGTATCCACGGTGTGATCGAGCGATCGATTTTGTTTTCGTGCAACAATACGTTCTCCTTAACACACATAGCCACCGTACGTCAAGAAAGTAATTACCAGCGGACAAAAAAAATAGCAGCTCCCACAAAAAAGAAGTGAAAAAAAAAAAGAATGGTTACCCGAACTACGAGGCTCGATTGCTGTTGGCGCGTACGTGTATTGTAAGCGTGATTTCTCTCGCGGTGTCGTAACGTAATCGTTCGCGCCAAGGTAACGATGCAATAAATCGATCGTGTGGTGCGAGCGTGTAGTTTCGCCATGAGTGTGTCGAGCGGGCCGCTGGACCAGCCAAGAATTTGAGCAGCTTTGACATCGCCGGGCGTCACGCCCGGTGAATCTCATGTCCGCTCTCTCTCTCTCTCTCTCTCTCTCTCTCTCTCTCTCTCTCTCTCTCTCTCTCTCTCTCTCGCTCTCTTTCTCTCTCTCGCAAGAGAGCAGGAGAGAGAGAGAAGGATAGAGAGAGAGAGAGAGAGAGAGAGAGAGAGAGAGAGAGAGAGACGGATACGTTATTATTATTCTCGATCATACATAGTTGGATCATGTACATACATAGTTACGTGTACTATACGTACATATGCGCGTGGTAAAAGAGTATGGTAGTGAAGGGGCGGGGGCAGTGGCGGCGAGCTTGTGGCAAAGCCGTTTGGCTGCTGTGGAGAGCAGCCCACGACTTGACATCGCTGACCCCGCGGGCGTTTCACGATACATGAAAGGGTCAACCATGCCTCGAATACCGCGTGCGCGAGCTCTATTGCTACTTGTGAAGCTCCGAGTGCTGCCGCGGGTTCTCTCTCTCTCTCTCTCTCTCTCTCTCTCTCTCTCTCTCTCTCTCTCTCTCTCTCTCTCTCTCTCTCTCTCTCTCTCTTTCTCTCTCGTTATCTTGTTTTTTTCTCTCGCTAGTTCTTTTTTCGTCTTTTCTTTTTTTTTTCTTCTTTTCTATCTACCCTTCTCTCTTTCCCTCCTGCACTCCACTTCGTTCTCTCGCTCTCTCTTGCGTTTTCTCTAGCTAGTTCTTTTTCCGTCTCCCTTTTTTCTTTTTTCTGTTTGCCCATCTCTCTTTTCCTTCCTTCTGCACTCCTTTCCGTTTCTCTCTCTCTCTCTCTCTCTCTCTCTCTCTCTCTTTCTCTCTCTTGATTTTCCCTCGCCAGTTCTTTTTCCGTCTTTCCCTTTCCTCTTCTTTTCTATCTGCCCTTCTCTCTTTCCCTTTTTTCTATCTCTCCTTCTCTCTTTCCCTTCCTTCTGCAGTCCACTCCGTTTCTCTCGCTCTGCTCCCTCTCTCTCTCTCGCTCTCTCTTGCTTTTCCCTCGCTAGTTTTTTTCCGTCTTTCCCTTTTCTCTTCTTTTCTATTTGCCCTTCTCTTTTTCCCTTTTTTCTATCTCTCCTTCTCTCTTTCCCTTCCTTCTGTACTTCTGTCCATTTCTCTCGCTCTCTCTTTCTTCCCTGCCCTCTTTCTCTCCTCGCCTTCTCTATTTTTCCTTTTCCCTCTTGCACTCTCTCATTCTTCGTCTTTTTCCATCTCACTGTTCTTCTCTCTCCTTCCCTTTCTCTCTCCCCCCCCTCTCTCTCTCTCTCTCGCTCTTCTTGATCTCGCTGAAAAGCTATCAACCCCTTCCGCTATTCATTCATCATCTAGATACCCCTAACGTCCCTGATCAGTTAACGTCACCGAATTCGTAAGTGTAGTTGAAAATAAACTGAATCTTTCTGCCTCCACTTCAGTCGATTGCTCCGCATCAAATGACAAAACCAATCAAAACGATTGTGCCGATCGCCGGAAATATTCCACCCCGATATAACGACCTGCTTATTGCAAGCACAGTATCAATATTTCAGGCTCTTTCAACTCACGAAAAAACTTTGATGGAGATTTTTGACTGATTTCCCCCAAAACGCAGTGTCCTTATGAGGCGGTAAACATTCCCGGTGAAGAATCGACTGCCCGTATCGAAAGTCTGTTGTTATTAATGAACGCTGTTACACGCAACGATTTCACGTGGAGTTTCATAAATCTCTTTTGATTCTCGATGGAGGAGGATGCTTACTCGAAATCATGAGAGAGAAAGAAAGAATAAGAGAGAGAGAGAGAGAGAGAGAGAGAGAGAGAGAGAGAGAGAGAGAGAGAGAGAGCTGGGCAGCCCGCACACATTGCGCCAGATCAGTGTGCTCATTAAAAATCCATATCCCCCGCGACTCTCGCAGCTTGAACGATGATTCGCTAATACACTTAAGTTATTAATTGTCCCGCCACCCGGTGTGGCCCTTGTTTCCATCCTCCGAGTTGAAAACAGCTGCGCTGTCCGTTTCGCAATAACGGTTTATTCCGAAATTGATGATCACGCCCCCGTCCAATGTTGCCAATTGCACAATCGCGCCAACGATGTTCAATGCGCTACATTTGGGCACGGGTTTTCCGAAGTTATCCGGTGCCCTTGTGAAAAATTCCAGTTGCATCAGGAAAGATCGAGTGTGGGCAACACCCCGAGTTCCTCAGCAAATCGGAAACAGTGAGGTGACAAGTGTGGGGTAAAATTGAACCGGATAGGATTGGCATAGTCCCCAAGAAAAAGATCCTGATTAAAATAATGGTTTGTGAGGTGACAAGTGTGGGGTAAAATTGAACCGGATAGGATTGGAATAGACTCCAAGAAAAAGATCCTGATTAAAATATAGCCTAGTGAGGTGACAAGTGTAGGGTAAAAATAGTATGGGAACAGTCCCCAAGAGAAAGATCCTGATTAAAACAAATCTTCCAACCTATCTATCCCCCCCACGTGATCACCTCCTATTCGAAAAGTCACGTGATCCACTTCCCAAAGTTACCACACTACTATGTCTCTGTTTCCGAGCATTCCGGAGTTTCCTTTGCCGCCGCCGTTGTGCTCCGTGTAACCGGGAGTGAATGATTACATCGGAGTCGCGCTCGAGATAGAAAGGACGAAGAATTGTGACGACGTCACGACGTCCGCCGTTCCGCCTTGCTTGGTTTTGTGCTGTCGCTGATCTCGCACTTTCGTTTTCCGCTAATAGAGCGTATAGAACAGTGGGTATACATTTTTTGGTCAAACGCTTCGGGTTGATGTATATATGTAGATCGGTGTCGAGAGCGACGTATATACGCGGATATACAGGGTGATGATTAGATTAGGTGGCCATGGGTTTTTTAAAGGTCTGGTGTGGAGATTTTGGCACCGAGGAAAATATTATATATAATGGGTTTTTTGAGTAATCTTCGAAAAAAAGCGTTTTTTGGATGAGTTGTATTTGCCTGAGAAATTGGGCTTCTGGATGAAAATCAAAGTTTCATTTTGAGCTCAGCAGAATTGAGATAATTAAATTGCGAAATACTTCTAGAAAAACTTTTTTTAAGTTGTTGAAATTGTAGTTGAAAAGTAGTTGAAATTTTTAGAAATATCGGTTTTCGGTTTTTGAGGGATTCTCAAAATTTCAGGTCGACTCGTTCAAAATTGAGGGAAAAATGGGCGTTTGTGGGTAGGTTTTTCAACATCGTCGACTACGATATCTCAAAGCTATCTGCAGTGCAGCGATCAACTTCAAATTTGACAAGCTCATTCTACGTATCAAAAAGCAGTGCTTGAAAGAAGGATCTTTTTTTTCGATGCATAGTTTTTTTTATCAACAAAAATCGATACTCTCACTTTCGAGTGCGGCATTTTTTTCAAAAATCAACATTTTATCAAATCCTTCGTCCGAGCGCTAGATAATTATATGCAAAAACTAAATGCGTTCAATTTTTTTATTTCGGATGATTTGTTTTCTAGTGGCAGTGGTCATCGCGAAGAACGTTTTTCAAACCGTGGTCTGCACAAACCATCTATCACATTTCTAAATATTGTTCAATACAAAAATTGTAAAAAAATACTTAAAACCATACTATATAACGTCAAAAAAAATTTAATGAAAATCGGCAAACGTTTTCCAAAAAAAAATCACGAAAATCTTGGATAATCTTAGATAATTCTTTTCTCGACGACGAGATACACAAAATAAGTTTTTCAGGACTGTTTCGTATTCGGAATTTAATTATCTTCATTCTGCTGTACTCAATAATGCACTTTCGATGTTTTTTTTCAGAAAGTTAATTTTTTCTAGCAAATACTGCTCATTACAGAAATACGCCATATTTTTTCCAGGGGCTTGAAAATCCACTTGAAATCATTTTTTTATCAGTGGCAAAATCTCCGCGCAAGACCCTTAACAACACATTAATGGAATTAAACTCCATTGATCCACATTAAAATGCATCCTACTCAATTTATTTTTCTCGATGACGAAATCCACAAATAAATCTCTCAGAAGTGTTTCGTATTCGGAATTTAATTATCTTCATTCCGCTGTCCTCAATAATACACTTTTTATTTTTCTTTCCAGAACGCTTAATTTTTTCTGGCAAATACCGTTCATCAAAGAAATACGCCATATTTTTTTCAGAATGCTTAAAAACCCACTAAAAATCATTATTATTTTTTGTGGTGAAGTTTACAGTCGTCACCCTGTATACGTAAGCATAAATGATAGATCCAACCGAGAAACGCGGAGCTGCAGAGTCCTCGAGTCAGCAACAGCAGCAAACTTCAAAGAGGACGTAGCCACAGCGTGATACAGCCGAGATTTAACACGGCAAACGCGTTGGCCCTGACAGCCTCGAGTAAACGCGACTCCACCCACATAGAAAGGGGAACTCTTGCACCGATTGCTCTATAGCTTTTGCTCCTTCTCTCTTCCGAGCCAGGGAGAAAGAGAGAGAAAAGGAAGAGAGAGAGAGAGAGAGAGAGAGAGAGAGAGAGAGAGAGAGAGAGAGAGAGAGGCATAGAGATCTGTCATGCTGCTGACCGGATCGCAAACTCGTTCACCGCCTCGCGTTGCACACAGGATCGAATCCTAGACGAGATCCGTTGAGGCTCCGCCGTAGACCTTCTCTTTGAATAAGTCTCAACCGGCCAATTGTTCATTATGCGAGAATTGCAATTTTCGGCTGCCGAACTGTCTCTCAGACACGACCACGTGGGGATACCAATCGCGACGTGGCACTTTAGCAACATTTCGACATTGCGATACCTCACCGCTCAACGAGCCAGTGTCATTCTCGTAGTTCGCGAATTAGAGCCTGGCAATTGGCCTGTCCGGCAATTTATTTCGTCGCTCGTCGTGAAAAACCCAACCACAACAATGACCGTTCGTTCAACGAGGCTACCGATTTTTTTTAGACCAGGATACAACCAATGAAAGTTCAACGCCGAAGGTTCGCTAACTTCAGGACAGGTTGCCGTCCATGACGATTCGAAATTCGATTTTAGTTTTTTACATAATTTGCGTCCTTAGAGTTTTTAGAACACGTGGGTAAATGGATAATTTCATATTTGAAGTATTTTTGAATTTAGAGCCTGTTGAGCGGAACCGTCCGCCAGCTGGAAAACAGGCGGCTGAGGCGTTCGGAGCGTTTTTCTGGATCTGCTTCAATTGGTGAATCGATCCTCATGAATCTCGGCGCTATTGAAAGGAAAATCAATGTGCAGGACCATCAGGAAGCGATTTTTGTCCAAAATTAATTTGGATTTTTTTTTTCATCCGTTGAGGTAGAAAATTGGGTTTTTAACGGTTGAATTTTTGTTATCCGGGGGTTTTTCAGAAAACAAAAACAAACGATAATAACGACAAAAAAATTAAAACGTCAAAAATAAGCTCCCCCCCCCCCCCCAATTTAGTCTAGTTTAATCATTTTTAACCCGTTTCCGTCTCAGATGAATTGACACGGCTGTGGAGCGTCCCGCGCAGACCAAAACACACCGAGCATGGCTTTATTCGACGTGAGCCGGATCTTTCATTTTGGATTTTTTTAACATATAAAATTGAAATTTACTCTCTTTTGATAGAAGAATAAAATACGTTGAAATCCATTTCCAAAAGCATTTATTTTATATTTAAAAAAATTCCCGAGTTTCATGCCTTTTGAGGATAACCTATCCCTCAGCTACATCGTTTTCGTAAAAAAAAGAATCCAAAAATTTCGTAAAAAAAAAGTTTCAAAACTCCAATCCACTCCGCGATATTTCACAAAAAATCGTCTCAACTTGTTCAGACTCTCAATAAATTCTCGAAAACAATACAGCGAAATTGGCTCGAACGAAGTTGATCTCCCGTTTGACGTACGACAAAAAAAACCACTTTTCAATATTCACCGACGAAACATTCGTCCCCTCAAAAGTTTCTTCTCCACGTCAGTACGAGTAAATTCGGCATTTTATAATTATTTCGTACGATCAATCAAACGCGCCCGATGAGTGCTCTTTATTATGACATTTCTCAATCGCATTCGTGGTCCGAGCGAAGAACGCAGCGTGATCGCGCGATGAGAGACGCGATCGGAGACGAGCGATCATTTAATATTCCACTTACGATAAATTAGAACATCCCGATAATGAACCTTTCAACGTTTCCTTCTTTTTTTCTCTCTTGAGCGGGGAAAAATGATTGGGCACTTTTTCGTGCGTGCATCATGTATCATTTATTCGTCGCGCGATCGTCATCGCGCTTAAATGGTATTTTGTCACTGTCATTGCGATTGCGAGACGAGACGTGCGCCGCAGCGAGTATCGCACCAAGTGTGTGATGTACAACGGCACGGAGATTCCTGCATACGATATATATAGGCACGAGGCACCTGATATGATATATATATATATATATATATATATATATATATATATATATATATATATATATATATATATATATATATATATATATATATATATATTTATATTTATGTGTGTGTATGTATGTATGTATGTATATGATACAGAGGAGAAATATGATAACTGTCGATCGATCCTGGAACATCGATGCCCCCGAGCACCGATCAATCCATTGCCCATAAATAACCCGCGGATCGAATAACTCGCACGTTCCGCGCTTAGATTTCATTTCGTGCATACGTAGGGGCACGTGCAACGCATCGCGCTCATTCCGAGTCCAGGGACGCCTGAATTTTTTGCATACGATTCGTGAGTTTTTCGCACCAAACTCAAGCATCGATTTGTCATTTATCAAAGTTGGAGGAAAAGGCATGTCTCAGGGAATTCGCACCACCGTGGTTCGCGATAATTTGTGAGAATAATTCTTGAGCATTGTTGATAAAAATAATTCTTCAGTATTATTCGATTAATTGTAAATATTAAATGTAAATATTATTGGACCACCCAGTTGATCATTTGTGAGGATAATTGTTGAGTATTATTTGATTAGAATAATTCTTCAGTATTATTTCATTAGTTGTACATAATAGTTATTATTTAATAACCCACTCGATCATTTGGGAGATAAATTCTTCAGTATTGTTTGATCAGAATAATTATTGGGCATTTGTTCGATTCGAATAATACTTTAGTATCATTCGATACTACTGTCCAACATTACTGTTAACCAAGTAATACTGGAGAAGTATTCTCATCGAATAATACTAAAGTGTTATTCGATGAGAATACTCCTCCAGTATCATTTTATTAGTTATAAATAATCATCATTATTCAATCACCCACTCGATCATTTGTGAGATTAATTCTCCAATATTCTTCGATTGAAATAATTCTACAGTATTATTCGATGAGTTATCATTAATAATAATGATTTAATCACCTACTTGATCATTTGTGAAAACAATTCTACAGTATCGCTCGATTAGAATAATTCTTCAGTATCGTTTGAGTAGTTATGAATAATAATTATTATTTAATAACCCACTCGATCATTTGTGAGATTAATTCTCCAATATTCTTCGATTGAAATAGTTCTTTAGTATTATTCTATTAGTTGTAAATAATACCAATTATTGGGCCATCCAATTGATCATTTGTGAAAACAATGCTTCAGTCTCTCTCGATGAGAATAATTCTTCAGCATTGTTCGATTATAATAATATTTCAGTATTATTCGATTAGTTATAAATAATGATGAGTATTGAAATACCCACTTGATCATTTGTACGATGAATTCTTCAGTATTCTTCGATTGGAACAATTCTCCAGTATTATTCGATCAGAACAATTCTTCGGTATGTTTCAACCGGTTATAAATAATGATTATCATTTAGCTACCTACTTCACAATTTGTGAGATTAATTCTTCAGTATAATACGATTACTTATAAACAATAATTATGGTTTAATCAGCGTTGATCGAACCTCGCCCGAGTTGCGAACGAATTTCATGCGACGGATATCGCAAACAATGGACGAAATTACTTTCCAATCAAAAATTACTGTTATATCGTGATTTTATCGACGCTAAGAGGTTACGACTGATTCACCTCTCGGAAACTCCCATACATAAGCATACACACACACACACACCTATATATATATATATATATATATATATATATATATATATAGGTGTGTGTGTGTTTAATATATATTTAAATGGGTGTACATACATACCGTATAAAATGAATTATATGAACAGAGCCCATTTCCCTGAACGGTCCATAAGTGCAGTTATTCGTAGACTTTGCCACTCATTTTTTTTTCTTCCGAAATGGGAGATGGGAAGAATGAAGGAGCGCATGGAAAACGGCGCTGGACCGTATGTAAGTTGATTGTATGTCGTGCAATTATCGACTATCATTGCGTTCTTCCTCGTGAAAAATTTGCGAAGTTCGTTGCTCGCAAACGATGCTACTAGGCTCTCACATAGATGTACATATATATATATATATATATATATATATATATAATGTAGGAGCCATGGTAATCCACACTGGACCACCCAAGATCCTCTGCAGCATCTTTATTCTACCATCATTGCAGTTTCTCGCATCTGACGTTATACTGCCGAGCGGAAGCACTTTCGTGTGTTTACGCGGACTCTAAACACACACACACACACACACACACACACACACACACATATATACGCAGGATTCATATATGTAACTAAATACCCAGCGTATATGCGCTGACCTGCACTTTAGCCGTGACACGACAAAGAGATGCACACCGATTCCGCGAAACAGCGCTCAAACTAATTTTGTAATTACGAATACTCGCGGAAAAAGAAGTATTGATTGGCGTTATGAAGAAGTAATTGGTGAAAATTGTGCATAATTTCTAGATGTGATTGTTTTTTTGTGGTGAGAGAGAGAGAGAGAGAGAGAGAGAGAGAGAGAGTCAGGAGGGAAACGTAATTTTGAACATATTCGACTTCGAGGACCGTCCTCATAATGGCTGGTCCCTATACCCAACATTACGTACGCAACATTCCATGCGTATATACAGGGTGTTCTGTTATGAGTGGATAATCCTGCAACTGTCGGTAGATCAGATCATGTCCTACTATATGCTGAAATTTAAGTTCAGTAAAAATTCCACGGTTTTCGAGATAAAAATCATCTGCTTTTGGTTTTTCGCATGCCGTTTCTACAAATGATAACTTCTTTTTGACCTGTTTAAAAAAAATACTCTTGGTTATTTGTTTTATTTAGAAAAGTCTTCTTTTGAACCTTAAATGTTAAGGAAACTTTATGAAAAAAGATCTTATGCAGAATTTTCATACAATCCAATTCGAACATCTGACTTTGATAGCCTGCGGTGTAAAAAAATGTACTACGCATATCGTGCCAATTACTTAAAAAAGTTGCTTAGTTATTGACGATTCATATCAGTTGTAGAAATGGCATGCGAAAAACCAAAAGCATATGATTTTTTTTTAAATAACATAAAGCCCAAAATTTCGAAATCCGTCGGACTTTAACTAAACTGAAACTCCAGCATATTGTGGCCATGATCTGACCATCGACAGTTGCAGGATTATCCATTCATAACAGGACACCCTGTATACATATGTAGAAAGAGAGTAGAAGACAGAGAGAGAGAGAGAGAGAGAGAGAGAGAGAGAGAGAGAGAGAGAGAGAGAGAGAGAGAGAAGAGAAAATGTAATTTTGAACATATTCCACTTCGCGGACCGTCCTCATAATGGCCGGCCCCCCTCAAAATAACACAAACCTCATCTTCAAAATCACAATAAATTACCCACTGCTCTCAAACACCAAAATTAAAAAAAAATCGGGGCAACCTCTTTTACTCTCAACTGTATCACTATCCTCTCCGTCCTACCAGAAACGAGAAACTGGTTGTTAGAAATTAGAAACTCGACCCGCAAATCTTATCACGCGTGTAAATCCCCTTTTGGCAAGTCAACGTTATTTTTTCTTCCATATATCGACTCGTATATGTACCCAGATGGAAGCGTGTTCTCTGTGTATACGAAGATCGAGATTGATAGGTATTTTTGTATCCCCCCCTGCGCCCCTCTTTGTAAGACGCGGTTATTAATCAAAGGAAGAAATAAAAACGGATCGTCGGGACCAGAGAGCCGAAATTTTATTAGAATATCGTGACATGTAGGTCACGCGGAAGAAATTCGAAAAGAAGTTGGCGAAAATGTATAGCCAGCGGCCATACCGAATCTGTTGGCTATCCAGTCGGAAATAAACGTTTCGTACGTTACGTACACACACATAGATCCTCATGTATGTATATACATATACATGTGTTTTTATATATTTAGGTTGCTCGTAAATAGAAGGGCGTATCTCCCATTAGATTGAGTACAAAACCCCCCAACGAGCTGCGCCCTTCTCGCTCGAATAAGAGCCCGAAGAACAGCATGCAGAAGGCCCATTCTTTACGAGGCACTCGCTCGAGTTTCTTCGACAATTACTCGCCGGTCTCCCGGCTCATTTCACAGTCGTTAAGACGTAAAGTCTCGTACAGCGGAAAATTGGGTATACGTAAATATGAAGGTTTTTTTTCCTCCTTTTTGCAAAGGGAACGTGTGCTGATTTTTTACCTGCCAGTCTCGGGTGCGAGTCCTGGACGACGAAAATGTTGCCAACGTTCGCGATCGGTAGGGTGATCGTAGGTGTTGCGAGTGAGCGATTTGAATATCGGTAATTGCCGATCTCAGGGATCTTAAGGGGCTTTACCAGTGTGACACTTTAACAAAATCGATTTTTTCTTTACCTTTTTCAAGAGTTTATGATTTCAAGAATATCATTATCATTTATATCATTTTATCTTGCAAAAATCGATAGTTAAATGCTCAAGGGGCTATACCAGCGTGACACCTTCAAAAAATCGATTTTTTTGCCTTTTTCGACGGTTGCTACTTTCAAGAATATCATTATCATTTATATCATTTTATCTTGCAGAAATCGATAGTTAAATCTTCAAACGCGTTTTTCTCGAAATGACATTTTTCAAATTTGCTGACATTGTAACTCAAAAAGCAATTATCCGATTGACTTGAAATTTAAACTGCGTACTCTTGAATATATTTACTCTACAATGATGTAGGATATTTTTGATTGGATGAAAATTGACGATTTGGCATTGAAAAAAACGACCACTTTATAGGCAAGAAAACAGACTTTTTTTCATAACTACGCCAATTTGTTACATTTTGATATTTTACGAAAATTTTACGTCATTGTACAGAAAATACCTTCGGGTTTAACGATATTTTTTCCTTTTTCGGTTTCAGGTACTCAATCGGCCGGAATCATGTCAGCAGTGGAGACACTTTTTTTGGCGCCTCCGAAGTTAGCGCATAAGTCGCTTGGATCTCAATATTTTTCTATGAAAAAATTATGTAATATAGGTCAAATATAGCCAAAAATATTCTTAATTTTCCGAAACATTTAACTGAGTACGTTTCTTCCAAAAAATTCCCGAAAATTACCAAAATTTTCAGCGTTCACACTAATAGCCCCTTAATGCTGCGAAGACATTATCGAGCGCGCACTCCGTTTCGTGCTTCATTTTGTGCGCTAAGTTGGGATTTAAGTTGTGAATTTTGAATCCGAGCAATTCGTGCAGATTCGCTAAAGGATAATAATACTTTGTTTTTTTAAATTAATTAAATTTGAAAAAAAAATGAAAAATTATTATTTCAAAAATTGGTTACTCTCAGGGCACAGCAGCGCGGTCAGGAATTCCGCAGGCGGATATATTACCGCGTTTATTGTGCTGCGAAAAGAAAAATGTTTCCGCGTGTCTAATAACCGGCGTACAACAACGATGGTTTCAGCCGTTTTTCCACAATTCTTTAATAATTGGACACATTAAGGCGCGTAAGAACGCGCGAGAGGGCGGAACGCTCTGACAGTCGTTCGCACAACTGTAACCATGACGCTGTAATGACGGTGGCGCATAAATACACTCGTTGATGATAGAAATAAGAAAAAAGGCTTTTTTTCACCCGCGAGCGCGGGTGAGTTTACTTGCCACTTTCGGACACCAACGAGCGCACTTTGAAGCGGTTGCCAGATGGAAAAAAACTGACCGGCAAGATAATTCTCGCCCGGAAATTGAAGAAAAAAAACAACTTTCACCGGTTTTTCTCCCATTCGGGCAAGCCTTTTTCCGTAGACTGCCATTTCTACTGAACGTAATAATGAAGACGAGGAGCCCGCAGTAATGTTAGTATTGATTCCAGTACCGATCGAAGAAAGTGTAAACGACTTAGAATCAGTGTCAGTGAACTGGAAATAGATATAGTGATTAATATTGATAGGGCAGGTCCGTTTCTGAAGTTTAAACTATTTAATGACAACCATTTTTGCAAGCGAGCTTATAAATAACATTTTAACATTAATATTATCTTCATTGACGTTATTTAAATGGCTGGAGCCTTCTTCAAAATCTTTCATATGTGAGAATGGACGTTTTCAGAATTGTTTACTGAGAACATGGAATATCAGGTTTTTTCAACAATTATTTAGTCCCTTGAATTTCTGAATACAGAGAATCATCGAATATTTTAGTGTTTCGCTATTTTTACGTCCATCGGTGAATAATTGCATTGAACCTTTTTTTCTCTGTGAAGTCAGTATCAGTTTCATTAGATTGAATCATTATCTTAATCGTTTTTTTCTGGCGATGTGATTAAAAGTATGTATTAAATTCTATAGTAAGGTATTTTCCACGTTTTTATTAATTCGCTTTCTTGTCTGTCTGTATGTATGTTCGGTACAAATTTTGCGATCGATTTTTAACTAACTTCCGGATGAGCCTTAAAACTTTGAACATAGCTCAAATCTGGATGACAGGCTATAAACAGACAGGCAAGTCTGTCGCAGAAAGAGAAAAAGAAGAAAAAAATTGTGAAAAAAATAAATGAAGAAATTAAAAATATACTTTAATGAAAGAGAAAAAATTGTAAAAAAATAATAATATTAATAGTGAATAGTGCACTGGTGACAATTTCTACAATGCCAAGGAGAACAGCCCCCCAACGCGAGCGACGCTTAGAGAAGGAGAAACAAAATTTCACACACACAAGACTGGAAAGCCGAAAATAAAATTATTTAAACTAAACAAAAAATTTAACCACGTTTTTAAAACGGACTGAAAAGTATGAAATTATTTCTCCTAGCCCCATACAGATTTATAACCCAATACATATTCCTAACCCCATACAGATCGTCCTGAAAATTTGTGATTGTAAATTTTCAATAGCTATGAAAATACTTGTAAGATTTAAAACAAACGTGGGGCGCATGCAGTATGGAGTGTAGGGAGTAGCTGTCGTTGAAAACAACTCACACAACAGTTCACATCATTTGCAGTGCAATAAAATTGTTAGTGACTTAGGTGAACTATTCATGCATGAATTATCTATTGCATGCGCCCCACGTTTTTCGTTTTAAATCTTACGAGTATTTTCATCGCTATTAAAAATGCACAATCACAAATTTTCAGGACGATCTGTATTGAGTTAGGAGTCTGTATTGGGTTATAAATTTGTCTAGGGCGAGGAGAAATTATTTTATACTTTTTAGTCGGTTTTAAAAACGTGCTTAAAACTTTTTTTAAATTTAAATAATTTATATTCAATAGAAAACGTGTTACTTAGAATGAAAATGTATTTTTCACAAGACCTTTTGTATATAATCCTCACTATGGTATTACTCAAATTTAACATTAAAAATACATTATTTTCAATATTATAATATCGAAGCGTTAGGCTACTGTGACGACCCTTAAGAGAGGGCTATAAAAATAAAAACATTTTGAAGGAAAAAGTAAGATGATTGAGAAATCGTTTGAACATTTATTTGTATGTACATTAACAAGGTTGTATACCAAATTTCATTAGAAAATATTGATAATTAAAGAAGCTAAACCCAAACAAACCCAAACCAAATTTTTCAACGGTGTATTTGATTTTGGCGACCCGGTTGATCTGAATCAATAACGAGTTTTTTTTTTCTTAAAATAGATAATATTGGCCAAGACTTGACTGAGTTTTTTCGCTATCGTGATTGAATCATCAAAAAAAAAATATATTTCCATTGTACTAACACTTTCGATTGAACGACATTTTCCTAATTCCCAAGAAAAAAGAAACAGTTTTACAACGCGGCTCAAGACATTTTCGGGGCTTGCTGAGTCGTCAAAGTCGACGCGAGCGAAGACGTTAGACGAGCTGGGAAGACGAATCAGGCCGCGGGGTCGATGCGTACGCTCATTAATCGCAATTTACGTGTTCGGCAATCGAAGCTCATTTACAATCCAAGCCGATCAATGAGGACCGTCCGCGCACGCATATAGGCACACAAACAGCCGATCTACAGTCGATGCGCAGTTGAATGTCGTTACGATCTTGAAATAAGGGCAAATAAGAAATCAAGAGGATAACCGTACGATCAATCTTTCCGGGTTGCGTTATACGCTCGTGTCTATGACGATAGAACGTTCTTTTTTTTACCTTTTGTTCAAAAGTCAATAGGTCGATTCAGGCAATTTCGCCAAAGCTTGGGGATAGCGCACATAGTAGTAATATAGCTTGGTCTTCCGTGGATATGAGACGGTTACGTGTGTAAGCGCATGAGTCATGGAGATCGAAAAGGATGGAGGAGGCTAGGCTACGAAAGATTAAGCGATAATGATCCTCCGATGATCTCTCTCTTTTCTTGTCTCTCCTCCTTTTTCCTCCGTCACCCTTTCTTCTCTTCCTTTTCACATTTCACTTTTCGCTCGTCCCTGTCCTTCTCTCGCTCCTTTCATTTCGTTCCTACATGCCGCGTGTTCCTTCCCGTGCAGAAATTGTCATAGGGATCCGTTAAAATTTAATGTACTAAAATTTTAATTAAATTTAATTAAAATCTTTAACTAAATCTTAATCAACTTATAAAAAAGAAAATAAATTTTATAATTATTAATTAAAATAATAATAATGATTATAAAACTGTATTTAAAAAAAATATAATTTAACTAATTATTAAATTATATTTATTATATGTATATATTTTAAAATAATATTAATCATTTTTATATAGATATAATAATTAAAAATATTTAAATATATATAAATTTATAAAATTACAATTTATTTTAAAGATATGTTTCAATATTATATCTATTTAATAATAATTAATATTATTTTATAAATATAAACATAATAAACATCACATTCGTACATTGGATTCTCATCGGGATTCTCCATGGCAATGTACGAATCCAATTAGAATCCGAGTGGATTCCCACATTATCAAGTACAATCCAATACGATTCTTGAAAGATCCAATCGCACTATGTACGTTGAATTTTATGAACAAAATAATTAGATATACAAAATGCGTTCTGAACTGAATTTCATGATTTTTTTTAAAGGGAATATTTAATCACTATTTTTGAGATTCAGAGTATGTTTCATTACTACTTTTGGCTGTCACATGATATTTTGATTTATTTATTAATCTTTAAAAGCGACGGAGCCCGCGTGGAAATTTCTTAGGATTAGCCTGATCAGGATCAGGCTCCGATCGGGCTGTGATACGGGTAACATCTATTACGGACATCCTGATTCGGCCCCGATCGGGCCGGAAGTATTTAGATCCTAAATCAAGCAATACAAAAATGGCCCTACTAAGGCCGTCCCTGATAAGATCCCACTAAGGCTTTCCCTGATAAGGCCCTATGCAGGTTTTCTCAGGTGAGTCCCTACTATGGCTTTCCCTAATTAGGACATAAATAGGCCTGCCCTATAACTACCTCAGCAGTCGATAGATGCACATAACTTCTTATTTTTCACATGGAAACTACGATTGGACAGTATCGTAGCTTCGGACTTTCGATGTATTTCTGAATTTTATAAAAAAAAGGTGTTATGGACTGTCACGACAAAAAACGTTATGCAACTCGGATGCGTGTTAGAAAATTTCGGCAGCTTTGTAAGGCGGAGAGAGAGGAATTATATATATATATATATATATATATATATATATATATATATATATATATATATATATATGTATAAGGTTAAGTTTGAAAAATCTATAGCATGTTATTTGATAAAACTCTTTAATTATCAAAATGATATTAACTAATTGATATACTTTATGTGATACAACGAATAATTATAGGAATTCATTTGGTCTCTTATCTCATATCTGCGACCAAGATGTTACAAGCACTCGGTAGCATAGGGGCAGCGTGCGTAGCTATAGGTACGTAGGTACTAGGTTCGATTCCCATATCGGCTAAGTATTTTCTTCGAACAAAAAAATTTCAGCAGGCCAGCGAACGACGAGTTCTGATACAAAATCATTGCAGTAGAACTCTAAATTAAGTGGTTCATTACATTTTGGATTTTTGAAATATCTTATGCATATAGGATACTTGGATTTACAGTGTATATTGTAAGCAAATGAAGATTTATTCGAATCGATTCTTTATTTATTTAATTTGAATATATTTAAGGCATGATATACATTTAGACAGAAAAAAGTAATATTGAGGGATTTTTTACACTGAGAAATAATTACTCTACAATTATCAAACTTTGGGTATACTTTAATGATATAGTTAAGTTTAAAAAACATTTTTTTAAATCAATTCATTATCAAAATGACGGAGTTGTGGCAGAGTGTTACAGCAAGGTAGTCGCGGGAGTTGCGAATCGGCGGGCAGTCTAGCTTCCCGTAGACTTTGATTTGCAAAAAAGTTCAAACATTTTTTCAGTTATAATATGTATAGTTTCTATGTGACGGTAATTAAAATGAAAAATGCAAATTTAAGAAAATAGCACGCATTTACAAAAAAAACAACATTTCTGTAAAATGTGGATCAAAAAAGTAGTTTTTTTCCAATTTTTCAAAAACAATTCTCGTCAAGTAGAAGGTACCAATATTATCAATATTACTACCAAGTTTCAACTAAATCGGCTTAATAGTTTTTGAGTAATCCTGCACGCCAATTTTCATAATGCAGTTTTTGCATAATGCAGAATTTTACATAATGCAGTTTTTGCATAATGCAATTTGCATAATGCAGAAAAACGCGTTCGAAGTTCACCCCCGCTCCGAATCCGAGCGGTGAGGCACTGCGTTGACGGGCTGTAACGTTTGAAGTTTTTCGAATTTCGCTTTGAAACTTCAGGAAAATATTTTACATATATAGTTCTATCGTTTAAAGAAGAAAAAAAGAGAAATCGTTTTTTGATCGTTGTAAATGTATATCCCGCCTTAATATTCAAAAAGAATAGCTCATACAAATAAGATCATTGTAGGCCGTGAGACATCGAAAAATCATTTTGGATTTAAGGGGTTACCCCACTTGCGATTTTGAAAAAATCGATTTTTTTTAATTGCATTTTTTTGAAGTATAAGTATCCGGGCCCATACTTCTGTATGGGCCCGAAATACATGACTCTATGTAAGTTTACAAAAAAAAATATTTTCTTCGTGTAAACTGAAATTGAAACTTTAAACGCGTTTTTCTCAAAATGGCATTTCTGAAGTCGGTGACCAAGATTACTCGAACACTAATGAACCGATCTTCTTGAAATTTTGCAGGCTTATTTAATACATAAAAATGTAGTCTTTAATCGTTCGATTTTTTTTCGAAAAAAGGGCCGTTTTATAGCCAAAAAACGGCCGTTTTTTTTCGTTAAAATCGAACCATTAACTTCGACTGTCCGCCATTTTGTGAAAAATGAATATTTTTTAAAATCCGTCGATTAAAGACGAGTTTATACTTATATTTGACTAAATCCATCCGCATTTTTTTTTTCAGATGATCCACTTCGCCGCAATGTTGGTCACCACAAACCGTGTATATAAAAACATTATTTCATTGACGGCCATTTGCCACTAAACAATGTAATATTTTTCAATAAAAAAATTACTGAAAGTTCTTCAAGATGTGTTCTTAAAGATGGTATATTGATCGATTAAAAATGTTTTGTAGTTTTCTTTAAAAAAATTCATGAAAAAGGCCTTTTTTGCGCTACAAGTGGGGGTAACGCCTTAACAAGGTTCTATTTAAATTAAATATTTATTTCTAATCAGGCAACCTGTTGGGGGCCTCATTAGGCAACAAAATCAGACCACATGTGATACAACGTTACATTTCCTAGTAAGGCTCTTTCAGGCTGCCATATTAGTGCCCTATCAGGGCAGACAGGCAACCCTGATTTGGTCCCCATCAAAATTTCTACGCTGGAACTTATAGACATATTCGATAATCATATTATTAATGCGCAAGCACCGGAAACGTGACACACGATCCTCTATCTAATCATCTATTTGAAGTCTTCCAGTGATCATGTCATGTACACACATACATGTATACGCGTGAACGCACGATCAAAAAGGTCAAATTGTTACGCACAACGATTAGCCTTTCGTAATGAGTATCGCTTAACTTTGCGCGTTGCTACGATGTGATTGCACGGTTCGGTATCGTGGCACGTCATTACGTATATTATTATGACAACTATATAGCTGTGAGTGTGCATGTGTGCATATTTGTAGAGAAAGAGCCAGAGAGAGAGAGAGAGAGAGAGAGAGAGAGAGAGAGAGAGAGAGAGAGAGAGAGAGAGAGGAGCCAGCCATTACATTGTCAGAACTCCGTTACGTTGTGTCGATACGAAATTACCGTTTAATTAATTATTCTGCAGGATGGTCACTAAACAATTCTCGTGATTGAAACCGCTCATTACAACGATGAACATAGCCGTATCGGAGAAGCCATTCCCAATGTCCCGCTATACCACTCGTATCGCGAGGTGGTAAAAAATCGATTAGAGATAATCAAGACACGTCGTACTTTTCTCTAAACGGTGTATGTACAAATACACACGCACGAGGACAGATCGACGCGTGTAAACGAGCTTGAGACACGAGACGAGAGGAAGAAAAAAATGTGCACGAATGCTAATTATCGTCGATCTAACGGACGAAGGTAAATGAGAAACGCGTGGAAACGAGGACGACGGGCCGAAAAGTATGGACTTTGAGAGTCTTTGCGGACTTTGCGGAAAATCGGTATCATCGTAGGGGATCGAATCGTTTCGTGGATTGTAGATAGTGATTTTTTTGGATGGGGACAGTGCCTATGGAAATTTCAACTTTGGTGGTTCCGAAAATTGGAGTTCATCGGTTTCGAGAAAATGAAATAGTGAAAGGTTGACAAAGCAATTTGTAATTTGCCGGAATTCGTGACTTTAGAGGTCTATTTTGAATTGTTTTTCTGATGGGAATATTGGCATGATGGGGTCGGGATTTTATACACAATTAATATATAGTCTTCCCAAGTTTGAGATTTTTTTTATTAAAGAATATTTATTAACAATGAAGTAACAGTTATTTAAACAAAGTGCCACCCTTGTTGCATGACCAAGCGGTGTAGGTGTTTCTAGGATGATTTGATGTGAGAAAATAAAAAATCTGTTTTTAGCATAATACTCAAACTATCATATGACCGGATTATTTTTTTCAATTTTGTAAATTAGGAAAATGGCAAGGTGTAGAAAAAAGTCGATTTTCGGCAAAAAAAAACAATTCTATTCCTTTATTATTTCCAAATAATAAGATTGAATTTTTATTGAACGTTTTTTTCAATGAAAATTTTATTTAGTTCAATCGAATATATAACCGATTCAACTCGGTAATTCAATTCAGTCAAAATTTGAATCCTTTATTATTTACAAATAATAAAGCTAAATTACATTGCAAATTTAGCTAAATTTACAAATAAAAAACGAACAAAAAATCGATAAACATATCGAAAAAGTCATATGATAGAAAATGTTTTAAACTATGCTCTGTCCGAATTTGGAGTGAATCGGACGAATAGATTTTGAGATACGACTTACATCGTTTCATAAAAAGTAGTTTGAGAAAAACGCAAAAGGAACAGTGGAGCGGGGCGGTTCGCCGTAGCAGTGGGCGGTCTGACCCTTCGCAAAAATCGTCACTACTCGGTTAATTTTTGGAATGGTTACAAAATCTTTGCTGCAAATTCAAAGTAACGTATTTTATCGACGTATACGTATTCAAGAATATGTGAAAAAGTTGTCAAGTTAAAATATTTAAAATTGATCGATGTTACAGACGATTCAGTAACAGCAGGTATCGCAACGATTAACGTAGGGGAGACCGGGGCAAAATGGTATAGCGGGGCATAATGGGACCGGGGCAAAATGGGACCGGGGCAAAACGGGTTTGGGGCAAAATGGAATAGTGAAAATCAACACTGCTGGAAAATACGTCATTGGGGCAAAACGGGACTGGGGCAAAATGGGCCGGAGGAAATCAGGCTCCTCAGAAAGAGGCGGTTGGGGCAAAACGGGATCGGGGCAAAATGGGACAGTGGAATAATTTGATGCAGAGGCGAAAGAAATGCAGGGGTAAAAAACGAGGAGTAATAAAAGAGTGAAAACAGGTTTTATTGAATGTTACACGATATTTGGGTCACACTCTACTTACGATACTATAATTTAACGGTGGCAATGTTTAATTTTTATTGCTTGTTTAACTAAGCTAATTTTTATCGGCACAATTGTCGCAAACGGACTCGATTAAGTTATCGTCAGCATGGGCACATGAATAGTGGGCCCATTTGTTATTAAAGTTTGTTAAACAATTATTTTTGATTCTGCGGTCAGAACTGTACCAAACTTGACGTAAATTGTTATTTGAGCCTTTTTATTCGATTGGTACAATTTCTTTGTCGTTATTAATTATTTAAATAATCAAGTAATTTTTATAATCTGACGCGTGCAATTTATGGTTTTTTTTGTTTTTATCTTTCTTTGTTTTTTTTTTAATTTATTTTCTGCCAACTGCACGTTACTGATACTGATTTTCAAGCCATTGATGAAAATCTAACTCTTGTCAATTTTTACGTAAATTGTTTTATGAAACTAGGACCGCCGGTCCCCATGAAATCGACGGATATGTGTCGACAAATATATCGGTCAGTCCGTATTATCTGCGTATATGTGGACTGAAACGAACCACAAGCACCATTTAGATTAGATTATGTTTCAACAGCTCTTTCATAGAGCCGAAGCATGAATTTTCCTGTCATCCCATTTTGCCCCAAATTCAGCGGGCTGCGACACTTCATTTTTGTGTGTCCCATTTTGCCCCTATCCCATTTTGCCCCAAATCAAGCACCAAGAAACTTCATTTTTTTGCTATCCCATTATGCCCCGATCCCATTATGCCCCAGTGCCATTTTGCCCCGGTACCGTTTTGCCCCGCTATACCATTTTGCCCCGGTCTCCCCTATACTAAAACTTCTAATCGCCTTTTTCTCGAAACGACTTTCTTCCATCTGGCCAGAATCCTAACTCAAAATACAATTGTCCGATTTTCGATTTAAAAAAATCAAAATTTCCGTAATTGCAGTAGCTATTGTTGTACGTAGGCACTTTTTTGTTAGTTTGAAATCTAGTATTTTTTAAACTCCCGGATATAAGTAAAAATTTCGCGAATTTGGCACTTCATTTTTTTAACATGTCATTTTATGACTTTTTTTTAAACGGTCACGTAAAATGAGAACTATATTTATATGTATTATAAAACTTTTTATTTTTATTTTTCACACCAACCATTGTCAAGTTATTGATCCATCAGTTGGACATTTTTTATACAGGGGCTCTATACCTCAATAACGTTGATAATTTTTCATTCATTTTTTTAAAAAAATTCGAGTTCAATGTATGCTTAATAACATACCTTTTTCCCAATCTCAAATTAATTATCTAGTAGACAGGAAAAATTGGAATAAATGACCGTTTTTCGGGCGGTCACAGTGGTGTCCTCTTCATTTTTTATACAGGGGCTCTATTATACCTCAATAACGTTGTAAATAAAAACAAAAAATTCTTAAAGATGTACACGATCCACGTTCAATGTATGCTTAATAACATGCCTTTTTCCAAATCCCAAATAAATATTCTAGTAGATAAAAAAAAATTGGGACAACATGACCTTTTTTCGGCCCGTCGCAGTAGTGTCCTCGTCATTTTTTGAACAGGGTCTTTATCATACCTCAATCACGGGGTAAATTTTTAATTTTTGTTCATATAAATTTACACGATACAAGTTTAATGTATGTTTAATAACATACCTTTTTTCCAAATCTCAAATAAATAATCTAGTAGACAAAAAAAAGGGGGAAATGACTTTTTTCGGGAAAATATTTTTTTTAGACAAAAGTGACTTTTTTTCGTACGCTAAAAAAATCGCATGTCGAAATTTTCATTACGCATACTCCTCAATTGCCTACACTCAAATATCCTTTTTCTCTCGAAAACGATGCAGCAAAACTCAAAAACTTCAAAATAAAACTTTACTTGAACCCATCTGCGTCTAAAAATGAGATCACTATCCTTTACCATTAATCGACGATCCGGAGGCGCGACCCCCCTCAAATTGACACTCGGCAATTCGTTCGCGATCCTAATTATCGTTGACCTCGTTATCACGAGCGCCCGCGATCTCCATTTGTCACTGAGTCCTCGTTCTTTCTCTTTTTCCTCGAGGTCTTTAAACTTTTCGAACAATCTTGGCCGTTTTTTTCTTCTCCTCTACCGACGTCCCGGCACCGTGAGGACATCCCCCAAGGCTGGCTCCGATATGCCTCGTCGCGAGGCCACTCGGATATCTCGCCGTTTCGCGATTAGGAAAAAGGGAAAAATAAAAAAAAAACGTCACGACGTGCCGCTCTTGACCCTCTAACTGCTCCAGCCTATATACAGTGTACACATTGTATAACCGCGATCCTCACCTCCGCAATAAGTTGCGTTATGACACTTTACAATTGATTGCTTTTCAATACGTCGCGCACACGCACGGAAAATACATTCTTATTTGTACGTTTACCAGCAAACTAAATTTTCTATCGCTAATGCGTACTTTGATTTCATTAGACGTCGATACTTCTGGATGGTACTATAATTCCGTTCTTACTTCCTCCCATATATATATATATACATACATACATATATATATATATATATATATATATATATATATATATATATATATATATATATATATATATATATATATATATATATATATATATATATATATATATACACACATATATAGTTTTGTTACGTAATGAGAGAGAAGAAAAAAAGGCAATACATAACCCGCACCGCGGATTAATAATAGTCGTGTCGGAGAGTCTAATCTTTGGCCGAAACTTTCGATCGATACTCGGCCCGCTTGATCATTGGGTACGTATATATACGGGGTGTCCTGTTATGAATAGATTATCCCGCAACTGTCGATAAGTCAGATCATGCCCTACTATATGCTGCGATTTCAGTTTAGTAAAAGTCCCACCGTTTTCGAGATTTTGGGTTTTATGTTATTTTTTTTTTAATCACCTGCTCTTGGTTTTTCACGTGACATTTCTAAAAATGATATGAATCGACAATAACTAAGCAACTTTGGTAATTCTTTAGATACGTGACGTGTCCGAATTTTTTTGCTATTTTCTCACTTATTGGGTCATAAATGATAATATTCAGTCAGGGGAAGCTGAAATTTTTCATTAATATTTTTTTTATGAGCAAAAAATTGGTAACAATAATTTAGAATTTTTTAAAAACCCAAACGAACTCAATATGGGCGTCGGAAGGTACGATTTTTTTTTCGAAATGTTCAAAAAAAATCTTGCTATTTTCTCATTTATTGGGTTATAAATTTATTATAGATATTCAGTCGGGGAAAGGCGAATTTTTTTTACGAGCAAAAAATCATTAAAAATAATTTCGAATTTTTCAAAAACCCAAACAAAGCCGATATAGGCGAAATATTCAAAAATTTTATCACGTGTTTCCGCGAACTTCAAAACCCCATAACTTTTTATGGGAGGTGAATTTCAGCTTCCCCCGACTGAATATAGTCATTTATAACCCAATAAATGAGAAAAGAACAATAACAAAAATGTTAGGCTCATTTTTCGAAAAAATCACTTATCTAAAGAATTACTGCAACTTCTTTAAGTAATTGGCACGATATATGCGTAGTACATTTTTTATACACCGTAGGCTATCAAAGTCAGATGTTCGAATTGATTTGTGTGAAAATTCTGCATAATATATTTTTTACAAAGTTTGTTTAACATGTAAGGTTAAAAAGAAGACGTTTCTAGATAAAAAAAAATAACCAAGAGTATTTATGACAAAACCGGGTCAAAAAAAGTTATCATTTGTAGAAATGGCATGCGAAAAACCAAAAGCAGATGATTTTTATTTCGAAAATCGTGGGTCTTTTACTAAACTGAAATTTCAGCATATAGTAAGACATGATCTGGCCTATCGACAGTTGCAGGATTATTCATTCGTAACAGGACACCCTGTATATATAACTATATACATGTGTGTATATATATATATATATATATATATATATATATATATATATTCGTAAGGACAAAATAATGAAGCTACGACGTCGGATAATTACGACACACACACACGCGCAATTGCTCCATCGATCAGAGGATTGTGCACCCCACGCACCGCATAGCCGATCAAAAAAGAAAACAATTAGTTTTATCATGCAAATATCCTGTTGCAACAATCTCGAACTGCATCTGCCATCGCTGGGTCATCCACGGTCTAACAATTCATTTTTTATTTTATATGATTTGTCGCTTCTATTTCCGGTTGCCAATTCCCTATGTACTTGAATGTTTGATCAATGACGTGGCTGCATTAAAAAATGCTTCGACGGTAGACTGCACTATCCGGCCTCTCTCTCGCTCGCTCTTAGAGACTGCTGCAAAATACCAGAGCGTTTTTTAATGAAGGTAGAAAATATTAGTCGCGGAGATTTTTTTATTATCTTTTGAAGAAACAAGGTGCACTTGGGGTTGTCAAAACAGAGATGTTAAAAAAATGTCGATTGCGAAAAGATTTTGCATGATTTTGCGACGATCTTTGGTACTTCTTTTATTATTTACGTGAGGTTTATTATTTACCTGAGGACGTTCTGGTATTTTTCTCTGAGTTTGATTCTAAAAATTAAAAAAGTTGATGGTGTTTCCGAAGATGCCTCCAATCAGAACACGTGCCGCCATTTGGTGTTGAAAAAATCTTTGAAAATTTGTTCCCACCCTCGTTTGTGTATATTTTGAGGATCGAGTCGTAAATTTTTAATCAACTTTATTAATCTTTGAAAATGAATGTTGAAGTCCCGAAATCAGATTTTTTCCACTCCGATTGAAGGATTGTGAACGCCACGTGTCCCATTTCCAATTTAGAAAGAAAAAAAAACAAATCGATTAGTTCTATCATTCAAATGTCCGGTTATAAAAGTCTCGACCTGCACCTGTTGGGTCGTCTACGATCGAACAATTCATTTTTTCTCAATTAATTTTGTTTTTGAAGAAACACAAAACATATTTTTTTTGTTATGCATTCTGCATTTTGTTATGCATTTTGCATTCTCTTACAAAATTCTGCATTCTGTTACAAAATTTTCGATCTCCATTATTGGGTTGTACGATCGAACAATTAATTTTTTCACATCATTTATCGCTTTTATCTCCAAATGCCCACCGCACTTGGGTATTCAATCAATGGCTCCATCAAAAAATGATTCGACGGCGGTCTGTACGAGGGACGCCTGAACCATCCTGTTCCTCTCTCTATCGCGCTCGCTCGCTCTTAATTACCACGTAAATTTACATATTTAGAAAATATTGTGACAGGCGGCGGCGTTCGTGCGTTGTTGAGAGTAGTTACGGGCACGTCAGCAGCCTTACAAATTGGAGCGTGCGCACGGTCGTCGGGACGAGGCGTTTGTGCAATTGAGAAGGTTGGAGCGTCAGTCACAATCGATTTTTCCGTTTTTAATTACAAGAATAGTCTAGACTATACTCAGTTTTTAAAAATTTTTTGAATTTTTTTCACCACCACACACCAGAGATAAAAAATAGTTTAACGTATGTCATTTTACGTGGGGTTTAATGGGCACGACGTTCACGCCTACGGGTGATGTAATTTTTTGGCTATTCAGAACCAAGATATACCATTTCTAATAACGGATTAACGCAAACTCGCGCTTTATTAACATTCTGAAAAAAAAACCCATCTTGCCCATCCAAAATTCCATTCTGAGTTGTATAAAACATTCGCTGAAGCAGTTTTTTTCATAATAATCATCGACGATGTTATTACTACTGACTTTTTCAAGTTAGTAGTGACCCGAAAGTTTTTCTCATTTACGTAATAAAAATATAAATAAATATAAAATATACTAAATAATAATAAAATAATAAGGTGGGGATGTGAAGTGGAATATGGTGGGGACTGTAATAAGGGGAAGAACCCTGTACAAATGGAAGCTATAATAAATAAAAATAATATAATAATATAATAAATATAAAAATAAATATACAGTGAAATCTGATTTCTACGTTTTGCACTCATACGTTTTTATCATTTATACGTCAAATTTCTCTAGACCCGGCAGATTCCGTTCATAAAGATGGTAATAAGTTTGGTTTCTACGTTTTTCGCGCTTATCCGTTATTAAGGGAGCCTTTGTCCTTGAAATTTTAAAAAAATCAATTTGAGCTCAACATGAGCAGCTAGAAGAAGAGGAGCCTCTATGGACCAGGCATTGCCGATTAGCGGTAATTATAAACACATTTGTGTAAACACATTACAAAACTTTAAACGCGTTTTTCTCGAAAACACGGTTTTAAAAATGGCTGACGTTCTCCTGACCGCTGTAATTAACATATCGACCTGAAATTTGGAGAGCATACTCAGAAAATATGTCTTCACGCAATGACGGATCGTTTTTTCGATAGATACATTTTTGCATTTATTATTTATCTTTTTATGCGAAAAAAACGCGAAAATTCGATTTTTTTTAATTGCCGGCTATTCCGAAATTTGTACTAAACGAAAAACCCATCCGTCATTCCATGACCAAAGGGTCACAGATTGATAATATGCTTTGAATTTGTGTTTCAGATCAACAAAGAGGGGGCAGTGATGTCAGCCGTTTACCTCCCGCGATTTGAGGACCTGTTTTCGCGGAGCTGCAAAGGCCGCCATTTTGGTTTTTTAAAAAAAAAAAAAATTTTAACGTTCTGTATATCATGAATAAAAGCAAGAAAAAAACCGCACTCAGAAAGCTTTACTCGTTTCCTTAAAAAAAAATAAAATGTAAACACCTGAAATATGGCACTCCAAGGACAAAGTCTCCGTTAATTTTATTCACCAGCGGCAGTTTCGAGGTTCGTTTTTTCTCAGTTATACGTTAATCACACGTGATATTCTGCGCCGGAGAAAATTTCACGTGACTGCGTTTTGATGTTTTCTTTGATGCTCCGATGTATCGATATTTTGAAGTTTCCGACTTCGACTATGTGTGCATGTACTGTGATTACATATCTCTCATCAACACGAAATTGTCTGTTAACTACTAGTCTAAAACGTCAAAGCTCAGTGTTACAAACTTGCATTAAATAAAAGTTCAAAACGGAAATTCGAAAACTTGAGTTGGCTCATTACTCACTTACTACCAATCCGATTTTCAATTAGAAAACCAAACATCAACATAATAGAGATAATGCTATTGAAAAAAACATCGGGAATTTTGCACCAATGGCGATTTTCAAATGTTAAAGAGTTTCTGATACATTCTGGATTTCACTTCTACGTTATTCTCACTTATACGTCATATTTGATGTACCCCTTGAAAAACGTATAACTGAACTTTCACTGTATATACCCATAATAAATATAAAAATGCATAATTTTGCTCTTTAATTATATATTTTATGAAAAATCAGCATTTACAGAATGAATCTACACCGCCTATGAATTTTTTCAAAATTCATTGAAAAAAAATGCATAAACCGTCATCTGACTCAACTGGACCGCTCCAACCTCCTTAAGATAATCCTATCACCAGGCTTCAATCCATAGGATTTTCATAATTTCTTTACCTTCACTAAATATATCAATAATCGTCTCTGTAAAATTTCAGGGTCGATTATCGACCTAATTACAGAGAAAAAAATATTTAAATTGCGTGTTTGTGTGAAGGAATTCCGAGACGACATACAAAAACCCAATTTCCGATCACTACAAAAGTGTATAAAATAGTGAGAACCGTCAGATTATTCAAAATAATCAGATGTACATACTTAACACTTGTAGTAATCCAATGCTCTCAGCAAAAACTACCCTCATTGACCTAATTTTGATGTAATATCAAGTTTAATTTGAACTTCTGGTATTGGATTTCTTACCACTTGCTACAATAAAGAAACGTGACAGCAAGGCAACAGCTGACTGTAGTCCTAACCTCATCTCACTCATTCGAATTTCCACCCAATATATTATTTTCAACCGACATATTTCGCCGACACAAATTTTCCACGCATTTCACCAATCGTGGCCCGAATACAATGCTTTATATTTCCCGCACCTGGCATTGTTTCCACAGATCGACGTTGAAAAGCATGGAGGTTAAACTCACCTGGTTGAATAAAAAGAGACGGAGATAGAACCAATGTTGCCAAATATCAAACCTAGAAATACTGCGCGAATCGTTGGAATAACTATTTTTTCATTTTTCTAATTAAATGTGAACATTCGTTGAACAGTTTACACATGGAAAATTTTAGCTATTACAAATTATTTTTTTTGCGTATGTTAAAAATATAAATTGTACAAGTCTCAAGTATGATAGTGGTATGGCTAGTGTGAAGCGATAGGATTACCTTAAGGCAGGATTCTACTTTGAAACTTTGGAAATTTTTTTTTTTTTTACATTTTTCGAAAGTAAATATGTTCAAGAATGTTCGGTCAAAATTTTATAAAGTTCCAAGCAGTCTAACTATCCTTTTTCGCCTTTCGAACGCACCTACCTGAGCGCGCTATTGTGACTCACCAAAACTTTAAACGCGTTTTTCTCGAAACGACATTTTCAAGTACTGTGGTCGTGATAACTCAAAAAGTACTGAACCGATCCTTATGAAATTTGGAACACATATTCTATATGTGTGTACCAACCGACCTAATTACAATCAACTTAAAATTTTGATTAGAACTATTTTTTTATTGCAAAAAAAGACCCAAAAAAACGCATTTTTTTCGTATTTTAGCCGCCATTTTGTTAATTTTGCACGTATATAAAATATTCTAGTTAGGTCGGTTCCTGAAGACATACTGAACATGAAACTGATTTTTTTGTTTCAGACCATCCGTCGGGAAGATTTCACGGCCACGGCAACGGTACCTGCTTTTCGAGGCGTTGGCTTTAAACATATTTTACGTGTACAAAAAATGAATAAAATACATTTAAAAAATTTTTTTTATGTACTTAAAGAGTGTATTTATTGAACAGTTTAAACCCCATATCGATATCTTTAATAGTATTCTCAGAAAAAAATTCACGAAAATAGCGTTTTTTTCATGGTTTCAAAGTAGAATCCTGCCTTAAGATTGTCCGAAAAAAGTTGGAACGCTCAATTTCAGACAGCCGAGAGAGTTCTCCCGTTGTGAATTGTTGGCTCCGTTAAAATTATGATTCGGGGAAGCGTCGTAGCAGCAACAAATTAGCCATTGGACTAGCCAGGTACCGGAGAGCGATCGATCCTTGTGACTTTGTACATTGTTCCGATAATGATTGTTGCCACGCCCAAACTGCGTTATGCCGTTATCAAAGTATCAAAGTTTTGAAAGAGACATATATATATATATATATATATATACATTCGTAAATACATGCATGTAACTATATATCGATATGCACAGAGAAACGCCATTCACCGCGAGTGTAGATAGCACGTGGCGAAGGTGTTGCACACACACACACACACACACACACACACACACACACACACACACACACACATATAATCGACAACTATGCGTTCTTCAGCTGATTGGATCCGCGGCGTTTCAACCGCGTTCGCGCCAAGGTCGATCACGATCTGCAACCGTGAAATATTATTCCATTGTATCGCTCGGCTCCTTCCTTTTTTTTCTTCTAATTTTTATTCCATTTCTTGGCAGGCCATGCGATTCATGGCGGAGTAACGAGTAGGCGAAATGAACAGCGTGTGTGCACCTTTTCCACTAGACACCCATGTGCCAGAGACTCTGAATTAAATTCTTCAATTACGCAATTGATTCCCGGCCCGTTAGGAATCGTACGTTTTGCATTTTACAGCGACGGAGAATTAGCAATCTGAGTAGAAAGATCGAGTGTTTTTTTCGTCAATTTTCTGATCGCCGTTTCAATAAAAATTAGTGCGTGATTCCGGGTGACGTTGCCGAGAGAGATGTGTAGCCCGAATCTCCGTTTTTTTTCTCGCAATGCCATAATCGTGGTTTCGTCCCGTCTGTTTCTGGCAGCCAGGCTTGAGATGTCCCAAACGTTACTAATCGCTCGGCGATCACCCCTTCGAGCTGGTACTCGGATGGGTGACCGCTGAGCCACCTATTGGAACATTAGAAACGAATGTGACATTCGGGACATTTTTGGCATTTTAGTCGGAAATTTACGGAGAATTTACTGCTTTGTTATTTCGAAAAAAAGGAAAACAAAATATCGTGTACCATTCGCGGTGCGTTTTCGTAATGGGAATTTTGGTAGAAGCGCAGAGAAAACGTGTATTATAATTGAGGGTATGTGCATTTTGGTAGAGGTGCCCGATTGTCTTGCGAGGGGACGAGAACTCATTGATTAATTATTTTAGTATTTATTTTATTTATTATTTACTTGATTTATTATTGATATCATGTACATTGTTAATCATTCATATTATTTATCATGTATATTATTTTTTTTTATAGTGATCATCGTTTGTATTATTAATTATTTTATTTATATTTATCATTTATATTTATCGTAAGAAATTATATAAACATTATGAATACATTGTTATTTAATATTACAAATTATGTAAAATTATTATTACCATTATCATTTTATATATATATATATATATATATATATATATATATACACGATGCAAGAAAAAGGGGTGTACTCCTATCACCGTACAGCCGCATTTATATCCACGCGTGTATGCGCTCGCGTGGTTTGACATCCGCTATACATTCACTATTGCACAAGCGAGCACGGATACCTTTTACAGATTCCGAGTTCGCTCTGCCTTTAAACGTCGGTGTGTGTGTCTATATGCGCCCTGGCTAGCGCAAATTCTTCCATGTGGTGAACACACCTTGGTACACACCCTCGCGATTCTCTGCCACTCGGAAATCTCGTCTAGCGCGCCGTACCGGAGAACGTTCCGTTTTAATTCGTACAATTTTCACGCTTTTTTTCTACGGTGGACTATTCGACGTTACCGAGCGGCAATAGAGTTATTGGACGGAGCTTATAACCGAGGATGCTTTCGAATTCTTGAGCACGTGGGCGCCTTGGATAGAAACTTTTTTTTTTAACTGAGGGGTAACACCCTTGGCTGGACATTGATGTGGAGACTTTGAGGGTGGATTTGCAATTTTTTAAAAACTTTTCTGACAAAGTTTAGTGGAAAAGAATTTGTTTAACGAAATATATGTGTGAAGAAGAATACCTGGAGAAAAATAAGAAAGTGTTTTTTAAGGTGGAAGATACGTTTAGGAGAAGAAAAAATTGCTGATTTTCAAGATTTTTTTTAAAGGGAAAATCTTGCCGCTAGTTTTGAGACTTAGGGTATGTTTTATTACTACTTTTGGCTGTTACATGGTATTTTATGTTGTTAAACTTTAAAAATGGCGGAGGTATGAAACGGTCTTCCAAACGGATTGCGGCGGATCTTGTCAGACGGCGTGACACGTAGCGTCAGTGGTATTAATCTGAAAAAAACCTAATGAAGGTTTTTCTTTCATTAATACTCATACGCAGAATATGAACCAAGAAAAAGTGAGAAATGTTGAAAATCGATGGAATTGTACGCTCTGAAACGAAAAGATTTGATTTTCCGAAAAGGAGGGTTATATTGTGCAATAAAAATACTTTGTTATTTAATTTTCAAAAATATTTAGGCTCATATTTTAAACAATATGGTTAGAAAGATTTACAGATAATTTCATTAGAATCCGTCGATTAGTTTTTTAGCTATACGACACGAAAGTTTTGAAAATGCAGTTTAGAAGAACGTGCCATGCCTCCGCCATTTAGAAAGATTAATCTTCTTTTTTTGAAACCCTTTCAAAAACTCCAAAAGCAGTAATAAAACATACCCTAAGCCTCAACAACGGAGAATAAATATTTCTTCTTAAGGGAAGTTTCTGCCTTGTTGGGCTAAAAAAATGTTCGATTTTTCATCAATTTTTTATGCGAAAAGTATTAAATATATACAACCATATATATATATATATATATATATATATATATATATATATTGAACTAGAATTATCCAAAAATATCTAAAAGTTTTTATTTAATGAATAAAAAACTGCGAAAACTTTTGGGGAAAAAAAAACAAACTTCCTTCCGATCGCTCACTATTTTTTGATTTTTCAATTTTTTTTCTCGATTCTACTTCAACTTATACACAATATTGTACAAAGTAAAAATGTGTTTGATTTTTTGCTTCGGGTCACCTGCCTGGGACTTAGAACTTCCGCAAGCGAAGAATGTCATCGCCCACGCACCGACATACGTGGCTCCTCCCACTCCCACCACCATGTTTTGTAAAACTTTAAACAATATTTTGATGTTCAATAAAGACCGCTTAGTCAACATACCAAATATCAACATTCTATATTTAATTATTTTCGAATAAAAAATTGGTGAAAAATCGAACATTTTTTGGCCCAACAAGGCAGAAACATCCCTTAAAATAAAATCATGAAAATCAGCACACTTTTTCCTCGTCTAAACGTGTCTCCCCCCTTAAACGAATTACCCCTTAAAGTAATACATACATAGAAAAATGTACACGAAAAAAACAGCTTTTACCGATAAATCTTGTGATTCCGGGGCTGCAATGAAATACTTCGAGCAAAAAAAATGTCTCCTAACCTCGTCACTTTGACTCAAAGACCTTCCGGCTCGAACCTGCGGCCAAAAAAAATCCGAGTGCCAACAAACCGGTCGTTCCTGCCCCCGAGATCCCCGAGTTCACCGAGCCAAAGAAAAAAAAGAAAAAAAAAACGATTGCCGATCATCAAATTGATACGTTTAATTAATGGCTTTGCAATGACACGTTGTCACGAGGCAAGCGAGCGTGAACGATTGTATGTAAAGCACACGTGTGACGTTTCGAGTGTTGCTATTTGTTTTAATCAGTACTCTCGTGTATCGAGCGGAGACGGTAGCGCGGAAATTCGTAAATCATCGTGACACGAAAAGAAGAAAAAAAAAACAATCAATTATGTTGTAATCGAAATGGAACAATTAACATAGCCGGAACTTTCCGGGATTTTTAATGAGCCACGCGAGTCTCCATAAATAATGGAAATCCAGCGCGTCCGAGCCCCGCGACAGTGATCAATGACGACCCATTTTATTTTCGTATCAAGATCATACGTACGTACGTATGACCGAGTACACACGGAGAATAGTTCGACACGCCTAATAAATACTCGGAGCCCGCGCGTTCAAGGCGTTTTCCCCGCGATGGTCCCGGCACATCGATAAACGCCAATTTCAACGGGCCACAAAAAAAGCAACGGCAGAAACAGAGGCAACTCGCGATACGATTCGCTCGAGAGAAGGACACGTACGGCTACGAAAAATAATCGAGATCGTGATCGACCTCATGACGAAAGGCGAGTACGAGAAACGAATTGACCAAGTGCCCTCGTCGCGCTCGATTTCGGATGGCGTGTAACATCTCGTTCCTTTTTCTTTCCACGTGGATTCGCTTTCCTAATAATGCCACGGCCGAGCGGACAAATCGTAACAATCGAGCACCCCCTCCACCCCCGCCCTTTTACTTTCGATCTGGACGTACGGCGAGTCGAAAAGTCGTAGTGGCTTGCACTTTTTTTTAAGGGGAGGGGAGGAGTTTCAGCGTGAAAAAAAACACTTTCTTGCGAATTTTTTTTCATCTATACGGATAGAGTAAATTTATTGAAACTTTTTGTACATTGTTAAGTGTCATTTCAAGAACATTCCGTGAAATTTTTACGCGAAAATATCCACCAGCAAGCCGGTGACAAAGCTTTTCCAAGAACGCCTTTAGAAAAACACGATTTGCGGTGTTCACTGTATCTCAGCTAGAAATTATCTGAAATCAAGTCCCATTAAAATTTAGTCAAAGTATCATCAAATCCTCCCCCCAACGGTCTTTGATAATTTTTTTTTTCATTTCTAAATTTTTGGCGGTCATGTAAAGTGAAAAGTGCTGTTTTTCGCCAAAAATTCCGCCATTTTGGGGGTGGAAAACCCCCTCAATGTAAAAAAAATCGCAAACTAACCGTTGCGGGGAGGTATTTTCTATGTAGAAAGTGTGTACCAAGTTTGAAATAAATCGGTCATGTAGTTTTCAAATGGCAGTGAACACGGACTTTGAAAAAGTGGTTTCGAGAAAAACGCGGCACTGGCTTGTTTGTGGATATTTTCGCGTACAAATTTCACGGAATGTTCTTGAAATAACACTTAACAATGTACAAAAGGTTTCAATAAATTTACTTTATCCATATAGATGAAAAAAAAAATCGCAAAAAAGTGTTTTTTTTCACGCTGAAACCCCTACCCTCCCCTTAAGGAGTGTAATTTCCCGTCATAAGGATCTGCATTAAGGGATAACACCACTCTAGCGGCAGAAAATAAGGCCTAACTTTGACAATTTATTTTTGGAGTATGAAAAAAGGAATTGGATTTATTTTGAGAGGGTTTATTTAACATATATTAAAGTATTAAAAAAAACTTATTATTTTCATACAAAATGACGGCGAGGGAGCCCATCTTGAAAAACGTGTTTTTTTACAAATAAATTCACGGGGGGACGGTTTTCTTGTAAAGAATAAGACCTGGAACAAATGCCGAAAAAAATTACAATCTATATGTTATTAGCTATGGGACTACGTGGGGATTTTTTTAAATCAAATTAAGAAAAAATGGCGCACTTTGAAAGGAATAAATCGATCTTTTGCCCAAAAATAAGTAGTAAATTGTTTATAAAAAAGAGTTTACATTTAATCAAAAAATGACTACGTACTCCCATAGAGAATGTGATTGTGAAGCTACTATCAAAAATTCAAAACGATCTTTTCAAAGGTGTTTCAGTAATCCATTCTCTCAGTTTGAAAAAAGTGGTTTCGGGAAAAACGCATTTAAAGTTGTACGAGGCGCCTGAAAGAGGTCCGAGGCGCTGCGGCAAAATCGATAATTGAACTTAAAAAAAAATCGCTACAGGACCAATTGCATATTGTTTTTATGACCCCAAAGTATTTTTAAACAAAAAAAAACGTTTTATCCAAAATCCTAGAGTGGTATTGACCCGTAATGAGGTCTGATTCTGATTAGAGAATGAATTGGCATTTCATCGGGTCGAGGAACGAGGCCTCTTTTAGCCCTAGCATTTCGACCCTGATTCGGATCTGGTGGTTCAATATCGAAATTATTGAATACGTTGTGTATCGACAACCGATATCGTTCGACTATTTTTTAGATCGCATTCATTTGCCTCGATCTCGGCCTAGTTAATTTTTCAAGCGGTATGAAATAGTAAAAAAATGCGCTCAAGGCTAATAATTTTCGACGCCACTTGCGACGCGCCGAAAAAGGTCATTTTCCAGATTTTTTTTGTTTACTGGATTATTTATTTAGGATTTGGGAAAAAGTATGTTATTAAGCATACATTGAGCTTATTTTGTATATATGTTTATTGAAAAAATTAAAAATCACCAACGTTGTCCAGGTATAGTAGAGCCACTGTATAACAAATGTGGTTCAACGAGCCGGATCGATAACTTGACAATGGTTCGTCTGAAAAAATAGAATAAAAAAGTTTAAAATATATATATTAATGCAGTTCTCATTGTACGTAGTCGTTTTTTGACAAAAATCGCAAAATAGCGGATGTTAAAAAAAAGGTGTAATTTTGGCAAAATTTTTGCTTATATTTAGGGGCTTCAAAAATACTAATTTAAAAATGGCTACAAGGATGGCTACTGCGATAACTGACATTTTGTTTTTAATTGCAAATCGAACAATTATAGCTAGACTTATGATTCCAACGAGGTCGAGAAAAGTGGTTTTGATAAAAACGCAATCGAAAGTTTGAGTATACGTAAATCGTTGCGCTACTTCCTCTCACTAAATCATTTATCACTTGGTCAATTTTCAATATTTCATCTTGAACATTTTTTTCCCATTTTGAATATGTGCACTTTGAGAAAATGCAAAAAAGTCATTTTTTTAACCCGTCACAGTGATTCAAAGACTTTTTAGGTTGACATCAGAACAAAATAAGGATACTCAAACATATTGATAGGTCGGAATCGAGCTAAAAAAAATCACAATCAAATTCAAAAGACCGTAATCAGTATTGTGAAAGATTGGGACAAGATCGAATAGAATTCGAGTGCAGCGCCTCGAGTGCTGAAGCGAAGGAAGAAGAAAACGTTCAAAAGAACGCTCGTAAATCGACTTTTTTTTAAGCAAAGAATAAATCTGTCCCAGTTCCCGAAGCGTCCCATTTTTCCTGAAGTTACCCTACAATTCTACACTCAGCATTGAGAGTATCTTATCGGAGTGTTCCTTCTCTCTCTCTCTCTCTCTCTCTCTCTCTCTCTCTCTCTCTCTCTCTCTCTCTCTCTCTCTCTCTCTCTCTCTCTTTGGTTTCTTCTCGATAAATTCAGCCCAATCTCAAGAGGAACATCGTCCCCTTTGGTCGCAGGGTTGCGTACGATAATATAATCGATCTGACCGAAGCGCGAGATCATAAAACGTGTGCGAGTCTCGTGCGCAAAAGATATCTCACGTTCACAGTGCGAAGCACGGATTTCTCGTGTCGTCGCGGTGAACGATATCGAAATGTACTGATTTGTCATCCCACGTACTCAGACGTACGGACAGACGGGATAAATCGGAGTATTATTTTGTTCTCCTTATTTACGGAGCTTGGCCTTTCGAGAGCTGCACGTACCCGTAAACGCATGCCTACATATGCACGATCACGCTTAAGCTTCTCTTCATGAGACGAAATGTAAGTGTACCTGAGTGCTCTATATGGAATTTTGTCACAACGACACTGTTAATGTATATATAATAATAATTGTATAATAATAAATTTGTACACTATGTATAATAACTGTAGGATAATAAAAATTCAAAAAAAAAATTCAAATGTAAGATAAAAAATCAAAAAAAGAAAAATTCTTTTTACTATACTATCAATCAGACAGAGATTTTTATTCGACTAGCTTAATTTCCGGCTGAAATGACATTTTATAGACACTACAATTTTATAATATTATTAAGGCCATTTTGTGCAATTGCTATTTTTTTCATTTTCTCAAAGTATACATATTGTAGAGTACGTGAAAAAAATGTCAATTAAAAATATTAAAAATTGACCAAGTTACAGACGATTTAGTAAGAGCAGGTAGCGTAACGATTTACGTATACTAAAACTTTTAATCACGTTTGTCTCGAAACGACTTTTTTGGCCTGGCCGGAATCATAACTCTAAAATAACCAAAATTTCCGTAATTGGAGTAGCTATCGATGAACATAGCCATTTTTTTATTTGGTATTTTTCAAGCCCCCGAATATAAGTAAAAATTTCACTTAAACTACACTTTTTTTGTCAAATTATCGATCCGGCGGTTGGACCACATTTTTTCTTCAGAGGCTCTGTTTATACCTCAATAACGTTATTCATTTTTCACTTTTTGTAAATAAAAATTTACACGAAATAAATTCAATGTATGCTTAATGACACATTTTTTAAATCCCAAATGAATAATCTAGTAGACAAAACAACGACTTTTTTCGGCTCGTCACAGTGGGGTCCCTTAAGATAGCCTTATTTTATATAGATATATATATAATTTCTTTTATTTCCTGAGTTCCAACAAATACTTTTTATATATAATCAGCTTGATATATATATATATATATGCAACTCTTAGAGGTCTATATATATATATATATATATATATATATATATATATATATATATATATATATATATATATATATATATATATATATATATATATATATATAGACCTCTAAGAGTTGCACGCACCCACGTACATACAAAAAGCACATAACTTACTTATTTTTTTACCAACACGTCTATAACACCTCATTATTATAAAGAAAATAAATAATTAGATTACGACTAATATACATTTCTGCCTGTTTATTTAGATTTCGACTCATTTTCCTACTGCCTACGTTTTTTTTCCTTAAGATATCAATGCACTTTATTCCCCATCATGGGATCCCAGGTCAAAATGCTTCTCGAAAAAGGCTCATTATAACTCGCGTCGAAGATCCTATAAGTGATTGTGAACGTTTCATAGAGTTGCGAGGACTGGATGGGAGTCTGCATCCAGCCTTGTCGATATGGATTGATGAATTGACGGCTGGGCATAGCCTCCCGTTGATTTATTCTGCCTTACAGCAATGATTTAATTAAGATCACCGAAATACTAATTTATCCCGCATATCCGTGTGGTTATACCCGCTTACATATATATATATGTATTTATGTTGTACACGCTTTCGCGTAGGCTAGAGGACAGGCGTGTCTCAGTGGGTGTAGTTTCGATGAAGTGACTTGAGGTCTATTTCGATTTGTAAGAGTAATGTCTATACGCATACGCATAAATGTTTGCATACATATACATATATATATATATATATATTAGCGTGCAGTACTTATGACGTACATGTAGGGAGCGTATAACGGCTTCAAGGACGCTCAACTCTCCCAGGAAACTGCTAACCGACATCCGCGAAGGCACACTTGGTGTATCGACGGAGCAGTTCTCGTTGTGCGTCTCTGGCGGATCGTTAGCGCACAAAAACCTGTTGTAGCCGGGTCCGGATTAAAGACAGACAGAGAGAGAGAGAAAGAGAGCGAGAGAGAGAGAGAGAGAGAGAGAGAGAGAGAGAGAGAGAGAGAGGTTGGAGATACAAAGACTGCATGGCCCGGATTTGCAAAAAAAAAAACGAAAGATCATCGTATGAAGGCGTCAGCCTTGTTGCAATATAAGTGAGTAGTCCAGTAAAAGGGACGAAAACCCAGCACTTTTTAGCATAGAATATGAATTTTTGACTGAAGGTAGATAGTTACATACTGAAAGTAACCCCAATAAAATCTTGCCCTTCAATTCGCCCCAACCCTAAGAAATAGGGGTTGAAAACGTAAGAATCGCCGTATCTCGATAATTAATAGCCCGATCAAAAAAGATTTCAAACAAAAGTTGTTTGGAATAATAAAATTCGTATAATGTTATCTGACGTCTGACCCCCTATCTTTGAAAATAGCGGCACCAAAACGATTCGAAAATTCGGGGTTGATGCGTGTGCAAGCGGAGTAGACATGTCGCTTTTGTGCCGCTATTTTCAAAGATAGGAGATTGGACGGCTGATAAGTTTATATGTATTTTATTATTCCAAACAACTTTTGTTCGAAATTTTTTTTTATCGGGCTATTAATTATCGAGATACGGCGATTTTTTAGTTTTCAACCCCTATTTCTTAGGGTTGGTGCGAGCTGAGGGGCAAAATTTTATTGGAGTTACTTTTCGTCTGCAACCATTTAGCTTCAGTTAAAAATTCATATTCTACGCTAAAAAGTGCTGGGTTTTGTCTCTTTTACTGGACTAGAGAGAGAGAGAGAGAGAAATCTACAAGATCCACTCCCACTTCAATGTTGTAGATTTTTTCGAAAATATAGATATTCAAAGCTCATAATCAAAGATTTATTCGAGACATCCTCTTTGTTCGCGCGACGTATCTTCTCGGTCCGGAATTAAGCAAGCTCCGTGACAAAATCCTTATCCAGACGAGAAGCTGCAATGGGGGACGATACGAGCGATAAAATCATTCGGGCACTGAAGATAATAGAGAATAAAAATATTTGCCGCGCCTTGAATAACGACAAAAGAGAGCTCCTTTATCGTTAATAATCGCGTTCGCTCGCGAAACTCGAGATGGAGCATAATACAAGAACGATTTATAAGAAGGATGTTCAGCGCGAATCGCGCGAGTCCATTTGTCTTGCATACACGTGAACGGCGGGAACACAATATATATGCGCAAAGTAATAAAGTGCCGCTGTCGTTGGATTACACCAACCGCGACAAAAAGTCAACGGAATATATTCACGAACATCCCATTTTGCTGCATCCAGTCGCGCGCGTATATCATCCGGGAAAAGGCTACAAGTGAGGCATTTAACGCCAAATGCAACCTGGTACAAATTGTACAAATGTTTTTTTTCTTGAGATTTCCGGATGATTTTGTTGCACATTCATATTAAGTAATGTTGCCGGAAAAGGGAGGATTCAATTTTGCGAATGTCAGGGAGAGGATTCAGTTTTGAGGGAGATGACATTTTCGATAAAACATTTTTATAGTGTAACGTTGGCGTAACTTTAAATTCTTGAATAATTTTTTGCGCATAAGTGGAGTATTATAAATTAAATTCAGTGATTAAAAAATTAATTATTAATTTAAGAATTATGCTTGAATAATTTTGAGTGCACTAGTGGAGAATTATTAATTAAATTTAGTGATTTATAAATGAACTATGCATTTGGAAATTTTGTATGAATTATTTTTTGCCTACAAGTGAAGTATAATAAATTAAATTTAGTGATTTATAAATAACATAATTATTCATTCGTGAATTATACTTGAATAATTTTTTGCGCATAAGTGAAGTATAATGTATTTAATTTATTAATTTATAAAGTAATTATGAAATTGTAAATTATATTTACATAATTTTGCGCGCATAAGTGGAGTGTAATAAATTAAATTTAGCGATCTATAAAATAATCATTCAATTCTAAATTATACTTGAATAATTTGTTGCGCATAAATAAAATCTAGCGATTTAATTTAGCAGGAATCGACAAAAAAAAGGTCTGATTTCAAATACATTCTAATTTTTCGGTAATTTGAAAATTAAAAGGAAGGCCAGCGCCGAAATTATATTATACAAAAAAAATAATGTCGTTTATTGAACAGAATAAAATTGGGCAAGATCGCGACTTGCGCATTGCCATCTTCAGTAATTTATTTCATCCCTGAAGTTGCCCAAATGAGAAAGTTTATTCATTTATTTTGCCTAAAGCTTCATCTATACGGAAGCCAAAATCGAGACACTATATGGTACTGGCTTACCGCCGTTCAAAATTCAGGGATTCGGGCTAGCTTTGTGTAAAGAGAAAATAAACTCCCCCACATCGTCGGCTGTGGGAAAAAATTAAAGGCGAGCGCGATATCCAGCGATTGTCATCTTGTTAATTCGCGCCCTTAAGTATTGCACCGCGAGGGGGCCGGATTGAAATTCCGAACTTTGAAAGCTCCGACGGTTTAACATTCCGAACTTTAATGTTCCGAAATTCAAGATGGGACCGGGTTGAAATTCCGAACTTTGAATGGTCAGAACGCTCAAAATTCAAAAGAATTATACCCCGAAAGATCAAAACTCCGAAAATCTTAACACCGTCAAAATAATTCGGCTATGAAAGTTTTAAAAGCTTCAAAATTTTCAATAAATCAACGAATTATCTGAAATTTTTTTTTTATAGAAGTGGTTTGCAATTCGTCCAGACAATGTTATACGTTCTACATAATTTACAGTCAACTGTGTAGACTTTCGCTGGCATGATCTTGACATGAGAGCCGGGGTGAAATTCCGAACTTTAAATGGGCCGACGGTTTAAAATTCCTAATTTTAATGTTCCGCAATTACAAGGTACGTCAAGATTATGCCAACGGAAGTCTACACAGATGACTGTAAATGATGTAGAATGTATAACATTGTCTAGACAAATTTCAAAATTGACGTAAAATCACTTCTTAATGAAAAAAAATTCTTGAAATAATTCGTCGATTTATTGCGAATTCTGATACTTTTAAAACTTCCATAGCCAAATTATTTTGACGGTGTTCAGATTTTCGGAGTTTTGGTCTTTCGTGTAAAATTCTTTCGGGGTTTTTATTTTTCGGGGTAGTATATTTTCGGAGTTTTGAGCATTCTGATACATTCGGGATTTCAACCGGGCCCTGCGGTTGTCATCTTGTTAATTCATGCCCTTAAGTATTGCACCGCGAGAAAATTCGGAAGAAAACGGCCGTTCGTTCTCGCGAAGGCAATCCACTTCTTTTTTTTTCATTCGAAGATTTATTTTTTCCTGCCCCTCCCACCCCTTACTCTATATATATATATATATATATATATATATATCTCGCTCTTTCTCCCTCTCTGCGTTTGGTCGTTGAAGGAAAAACATTGCGCTCGTTAACGCGATCGTTTCGTTCTGCACCAATGGATTTTAAGCCACATCGAGATAGTCGATCGTGTCTGGTGCGCACTCTCGCTGAGGGGAAGACAGCCGAGAGACTTCGTCGTTCCGGTACAAGACCGGTACATTAGAACGTGTACACGCGCATTGCCTGGCGTCGAAAGAGATTCTCCGGCATTTGTAGATCCGCCGTTTCCTGGTTTCTCACATTGTCGGAATTCAACCAAAGCGAACGCTCCTTCAATCGACATGTACTTCGAAAATACTCGAATTGCGAACAATATCGTATAATTACGTCCGAAAAACATTTAAGGGGGAGATGTCTTTCGCGAGGAAAAAATTTGCTGATTTTAGTGATCTTTTTTTAAAGGAAACTTTTCTTCACCATTCTTGAGACTTAGGGTATGTTTTATTACTACTTTTGGCTGTTACATCGTTTTTTTATTAATCTTTAAAAAATGGTGGGGCATGGCAACGTCTTCTGAACATGCATTTTCAAAACTGGCGTGACGTATAGCTAAAAAACTAATCGACCGCTTCGATAAAATTTGGTATAAATCTTTATTATTTTCTAAAACATGACATTTTTTAAATAAAAAAAGCATTATTTAAATTGCAAAACGTAGCCATGTTTTCTCAAAAATTGGACCTTTTTTTCAAAGCGTATCATTTCAGCGATTTTCAACATTTTTTACTTTTTTGGTTCATATTGTACGTACGAATGTTAACGAAAAAAAAATGTTTGTCGGTTTTTTTTAAGATTAATCCCGCCGACTCTATTATTAAAATAGATTAATTTAAAAAAAAACACCATGTAACAGCCAAAAATGGTAATAAAACATACCCTAAGTCTCAAAAAGGGGCCGGGTTAAAATTCCGAACTTTGAATGATCAGAACGCTCAAAACTCCGAAGGAATTCTATCCCGGAAGATAAAAAAAACTCTGAAAGAATTTTACCCGAAAGACCAAAACTCCGAAAATCTGAACACCGTCAAAATAATTCCGCAATGGAAGTTTTGAAAGTTTCAAAATTTTCAATAAATCGACGAATTATTTAAAGAATTTTTTCATTAAAAAGTGATTTTACGTCAATTTTGAAATTTGTCTAGACAATGTTACACGTTCTACATTATTTACAGTCAACTGTGTAGACTTTCGCCGGCATGATTTTTACGAAACTTGTAATTTCGGAATATTAAAATTAGGAATTTTAAACCGTCGGAGCATTCAAAGTTCGGAATTTCAACCCGGACCCTAACAATGGTGAAGAAATATTTCCCTAAAAAAAATCATGACAATCAGCTATTTTTCCACGCATAAACGTATCTCCCCCCTTAAATTAAGAACAAAGAGCATTGATTGTAAGAGGCATCGAACCTCGAAGCAAAACGATCGAGGGGCGCAAGAACAAAGTATCCTTCAAAGTATAAGAAAAAAAGAGAAAAAAGAACGTACGTGTTGCAAAGGCAAGTGGAAAAATGACGCATAGATCGGACACTCGAACGTGCGCGCTGATTATGCGGCGAACTCAATACCAACCGCAACTTCCGCTTTTCCGCCAGTAGTTCGTGAATTATCACGAAATAATTGCGATCGATGATTTTATTCAGAGCTCAAGTCGCTTCGCAATTTAGTAGGAAATGATTCGGAATGAGGTTTGGCCAATATCGACCGCAAGCATCCGTTGCTGCACAACTAAACACGCCGTTACGATCCTACATGCTGCTCCATCTCGTAAAAACGTACACGCCTCCCCCTTCTGTCACGATTATTCGTATATCATATGTCTGATTACAAAATACAAATATACATATCTCAAAATTAAGAAATACAAATATACATCGCAGATTTCATTATTAAAAATTACAAATACAACAAAAAATACAAATTTACATCACGTATGTCATTATTCAAAAATGAAAATACGAAAGAGATCTCATTATTTAAAAATACCAATACGAAACCAAAAGTACAAATATACATCACAAATCTCATTATTAAAAAGCACAAATACAAAAAAAACAAATATCCATGATTTACCTCACTATTAAAAAAATAAAATACGAAACAGATCGCATTATTGAGAAATACAAATATACATCACATATCTCATTATTAAAAAACGCAAATCCAACAGAAAACAAATATCCATGACGTATCTCATTATTCAAAAATAAAAATGCAAAACAGATGTCATTATTCAAAAATACAAATGCAAAAAAAATACAAATATACATCACAGATCTCATTAGTACAATGCACAAACACAAAAAAATGCAAATATCCATGACAGATCTCATTATTGAGAAAACAAAATACAAAACTAAAAGTACACATATCATCACAGATCTCATTATTAAAAAATACAAAACCAAAAATACCAACGTACAACACAGATATTATTTTTTTTTATTCCAACAATACGCGCACCAATTTATTTACTTAAATACAACCATAAAATTTTGCCACGGATGTTACGATCCTCCCCGTCAAAGTTGCCATAACTTCGACACACACGACGTAAGCGCGGGCGATTTTGTTTCTTTACGCGTGCATTTTACTTTCCACCCAGGAAGTGTAACGTTCAAGAAATTAGAGTGCGAGATAAATACATCTTGTCGCTATATCTTTATACTCGTATATACATAATAATAAAGTACACGGTCACTAGGCAATTTTACAACAATTACAGACGTTCTCACGAACCCCCACAGGTGCCCCCTCGCCGAAACGTCTACAGGCCTCATTACATGCTGCACTGCAAATATATATATCTATAAATATGTTTATGCATTTTTTTCGTGCATTTTAATCGTTTCGCTTGGTAATGAAGTGTTTTATGTAATTACCTCGTCAACATTAGACGATAAGGATTTTGCTATCCGACAACTTTTATGAACACGAACGAAACGTGAGCTGTGAATTGATTAAGTTTTTGCAGGAAATTGAGAGTAAAGTTTATCAACCCATTGCAACTATTATGATCCCAAATTATTCTTCTTTTTAATAATGAGATTAATGAGGTGTGTTAACGAATTAAAGAGATGTCTTTACACAGACACATATATGTCTGTATGTATATATGTATTTAATTGATTAGCGAAGTTAATTAATTGAACATTAAAAATTGAAAATTAAATTCGAATGAATCTAGTAATAATTCGAACTTAATTTTCAATATTATAGTCTCAAAGCGAGACACCACTGTGACGGGTAAAAATCGATTTTTTTGCATTTTCTCAAAGTATATTTATTCAAGAATATGTGGAAAAAATGAAGTTGAAATATTGAAAATTGAAGCACTTACAGATGGTTTGGTGACCGCAGGTAGCACAACGATTCACGTACCTATATACTAAAACTTTCGATCGCGTTTTTCTCGAAACGACTTTTCACGTCTTGGCCGGAATCATAACTGTAGCTATAATTGTCCGACTTCCAATTTAAAAAAAACAATATTTCTGTAATTGCAGCAGCTATTATTGTATGTAGCCGTTCTTTTGCAATTTCGTATTTTCCAAATATAAGTAAAAGTTCCGCCAAAATTACACGTTTTTTGTCAAACACATGTGATTTTTTTTTGCAAAAAAGGCTACGTACAACTCGAACTATATTTATATACAAATGCTCTTCTATATGTAATAACGTTGTTAATTTTTAATTTTTTCAAATAAAAATTTACACAAAATAAGTTTAATGTATGCTTAATAACATACTTTCTTTCCACATCCCAAATAAATAATCTACTAGACAAAAAAATTGGAAAAAGCGACTTTTTTCCGGTGGCCTCCCTTAATTATATATACAGTGGGTAAAAAAAGTATTTGTACATTTAACACGAAACTGTTGTTAATTTGGCTTTATTTGTTTGTTCGTATTGTCCCAAGATTTTTGTAAACAGACACCATGGATTTTTAGGGTAAGCTATCGAACATAGAAACTTAATAAAACATTTTATTTTTTTCGTGGAATTCTTTGAAACAAACAATTTTTGTACAAATACTTTTTTTACCCACTGTATTTATAATAAATATTATATTCTTTCTATATATACTATTAATCGTACAATTCCTGATATAATTATAATATCAATTATATTGCACATGAATTAATATCAATATTATAAAATTAAAATATAATATAAAGAATTATATTCTTAATATTACATTACTATAATTCTCATATACTGATATATATATATATATATATATATATATATATATATATATATATATATATATATATATATATATATATATATATATATACACAACAAATACGATTAACCTTACGTGAATGTGCAAAGCCCCAAAGCCTCGTAGACCCTAATTCGGATTTAATTCGGCCCCTAATTAGATTTACAAAAACCCACGCACTGCAAATCACGCAAATCTTTTCGCTGATATGGAACTTAATAATATTGCGTCGTCGACATGTACATTTCACGATTCTCATCAGGAGGCCGAGAACTACAGTGAATCGAGATACGCTGCACGATATAATAGCTGGGTCCCACGAATGGTATACGCCCTATCGTATAATTCTTGTTGTCTGCACGGGGCGATTCCGTGCACACGACATTGGCACAAAATTACCGGCGTTCTCATGGCCAATGCTGGTCAACGTGTCCGGTGTCGAGCAGGCTGCGTGAAATTCAGTCGCCAATGGTGTCCCTCCAATTCATCGAAATTCTTCCATTTCTTCACGGAGTTGCGAAATATCCGGCGGTAGTTTCGTACGTTCTACATTATTTGCGCAATTGGCTTTTTTGGCCATCGAGAATAATTCATTTTGAAAAACAATGCCATTTTTTAACTCCGATGAAGGCGAAGAATTTCATCCAGCTCGGGGTACATTGTCGTGTGCATCATCGAGCAGGGGAAATCGCCGGAACATTTAAGGGGGAGGATACCTTTAGGCGAGGAAAAAAATTGCTGATTTTAATGATTTTTTTTTAAAGGTAAGAATTTTTCAGCATTTTTGAGACTCAGGGTGTGTTTTATTACTACTTTTGGCCACAGACGGTGTGACACGTAGCGTCGGCAGGATTGATCAGAAAAAGAACCAACGAACATTTTTCTTTCATTAACATTCACGCGCAGAATATGAACCAAGAAAAGGTGAAAAATATTAAAAATCGATGAAATAGTACGCTTTGAAACAAAAAGAATGAATTTTCCACAACAGTGACTACATTTTGCAATAAAAAAATACTTCTTTTTTATTTTCAAAAATATTTAGGGTTGTGTTTTAGATAATAAAGTTATAAAGATTGAAACCCAATTTCATCAGAATCGGTCGATTAGCTTTTTGGCTGTACGTCAGGCCAGTTTTGAAAATGCAGTTTAAAAGATCGTGCTATACCTCCGCCTTTTTTATGATTAATCAACAAAATCCCATGTAAGAGCCAAAAGGAGTAATAAAATATACCCTTGGTGTAAAAAATGGTGAAGAAATCTTACCTTAAAAAAAAATCATGAAAAACAGCAAATTTTTTCACGGTCTTCTAAACGGGTTGCGGTGGATGTTGACAGACGGCGTGACACGTAGCGTCGGCGGGATTGATCTGAACAAAAAACCAACAAAGACTTTTCTTTCATTAACACTCACACGCAGAATATGAACCAAGAAAAAGTGAGAAATGTTGAAAATTGATGAAATAGTACGCTTTCAAACAAAAATATTGAATTCAATCAAAAAGTAATTATTTTTATTTTCAAACACATTTAGAGTTATGTTTTAGATAACAAAGTTAGAAAGATTTCAACCAAATTTCATCAGAATCGGTCGATTAGTTTTGTTAGCTAACGTTATGCCAGTTTTGAAAATGCAGTTTAGAAGACCCCGGGCATTTTTAAAGATCAATAAAAAAAATCATGTAACAGCCAAAAGAATTAATCAAACATACCCTAAGTCTCAAAAATGGCGAAGAAATCTTTCCTTGTAAAAAAATCATGAAAACCAGCAAATTTTTTCGTCGCCTAAATGTATCTTCCCCCTTAAGATTGATATTAAAAGAAATAATAATAAAAAAATACACACATCGATGTACGAAGGATGATGAGCGGCTCTTCCTCTCCTTCCTGTTCCGATCGGAATAGCGCAGACACAGCCCCGGCAGAGGTACGTACATCGCGGCGTCGATATAGAGAGGATCGTCGATATATCGTTATGAATCGGTATATGCGGATGGGTGGTACACGAGCGGTACATGTACGTAGGGCAAACGACATGAGCGGTGTGTGCCACACGGCTTATTATAAGGTTGAGGGACTGTGATAGTCGGCATTGCGGAGATATACGTTATGTATAAATATATAGGCAAAGGACATATTAAACTCGTTATATCTGTGCAATGTTAGCTATCAGCGCGTCTGGCTATTCTGAGGACGAAACTTAATTTTTTTTAACTGTTTATTATGGAGCCAGTTGGGACCTTGAAATGACCTTTGTGTCAGTATGCTTGTATGCACCTTTAGACTCTTGTCTAAAAGTGATTTTGAAGACATCGAGGTTTACTCAGTTTTGACTATGGGGACCAAAGTCTGAGGGCAGTTGTCGATGTCGAATGTCTTCAAAATCACCTTTCCCCATACGTATACATATGTGTAGTTGCATTTTTAGCGCTGGTCTCGGCTTCGACTTATAGGGTCGATTCATGGGTGGTCCTCGATGCTAATAGCGTCCGTATTATATATATATATATATATATATATATATATATATATATATATATATATATATATATATATATATGTGTGTGTGTGTGTGTGTGTGTGTGTGTGTGTGTGTGTGCATATATATATATATATATATATATATGTGTGTGTGTGTGTGTATATTGAAATAGAAGTATCCGAGATATTCCGTAACACATAGAAATACACTCTCCGTCTCCGAAGAAATATGAATTCGCGAGAGAAGAAAAAAAACGGAAAATAGAAACGCGCAGAATTTATCCTCTCCGTTCGCCGCAACGTTTGATCGTTCATTCACATTCTCGTATATCGAAATAACTTATGGATCTTTGAAGTATCTCGTTACCGCGCGCGGAAACGCGTGCGCGCTCGCGGAGCGACAAATTCTCGTATCGCCAACAGGCGCGTTGACCTCGTCGTGAAAATGAAAGGTTGATGCGAAAAGAAGGAAAAAATAAAAATTACGTTGAGCAAAAAAACCGATAGCGACACCAGGGTAGAAATTTGTTGGGGAGGCCACATCCCTTTGCGGATTTGACAGGACCGCCGCACGCAGGGATTCCACATTGCAATCCAAGTGGATTGCCCGCTATTACCCGATTGACATAATTTGACAATTTTTTTATTTGAAGTTTTCAACTGGAATTTGTTGGATCTCCGGAATTTTTTTTTTCGTGAACCGGGCATTATCGGTTGGGGAAAATTCTTCCCATGTTCGAATGAAAAATAAAGTGTGTCTCTAAAAGACGTGACATTTAACTCTTGCCAGTTACACCTCGAAAAAATTACGTAATAGTCAGGGGGGGGGGTGAAATTTACCCCAATCATATTGCAATCTGATAAATTATTAGAAGTTCATATATATATATATACACACATATAAATACTGCAAGGAACTTTCAACTCTTTTCTTCATGAACATACCGATTATTTTCAAAAAGTGTGATTTTAAATATCCAAAAAAGAGTCCCATTTTCCCGAAATTTCTGGAAGGTATTCCAGATGAAAAAACGGCTGAGGTATATCACACCCGGTGTGACCATTAAGGGTTATTAATGAAACGTATTAATAGACGTGAAAAAAACTCGGTGTGGTGAAACATAACTTGCACGCTTCGCGAACATGCACGTGTGTGGTGATATTTTGTCAAAGTGCAGTAAAATAAATAAAAAATGATCATTACAGTGGATTTTCAGTGATGTGATTCAAATCGATTTTTAAGACACTTTTTAAAGCGATTTATACTTTTTTAAGATTAAATTTATACTTTTCGAAGACCCACTCATTTCGTATATCTAGATCTTATCTTTAAAAAATTCAACGTACAAAATGGGATGAGATCGATCGGGAATCGTATCGGATTCTGTTCGATACTGTGGGAATCCTCGAGGATTCAAATTGGGTTCCAATGGGGAATCTCGATTAGAATCCAATGGACGAGCGTGACGTTTTAGTATAGGGTTTGAATGTTATGACCCATTGGATCCTTATCAGGAAGCAGAGACAAGTATGGGAATCCAATTGGATCCCTACGAAAATTTCTGCACGAGTAGTTGCACACTACAAGAACAATCCTTAGGCACTTAAATCGGACGGCCACTCCGCGATATATTTTCTTTGTTCATCAATTTGTATATATACATACATAAAATACACACATAAAATGCCCTCGGATTACGTGGCACATTATTATTCTCGCACATAACTCGACGAAACGCGATCGGCAATTCCGCGTTTCACCCAAATATTCCGTTAGCATCTTTGTTCAGGAGGAGAAGAAAAAAGTTGAGCGATATTTCGGCGCAATGGGGAAATCGTTCGAGCACGATCGAAAGCGCCTCCTTCTCTCTCTCTCTCTCTCCCTCTCTCTCTCTCTCTCTCTCTCTCTCTCTCTCTCTCTCTCTCTCTCTCTCTTTCTCTCTCTCTGTCTCTCTCTCTCTTCCTCTCTTGATCTGCCTTGATACATAGCCGTGTCCTTTTCTATACTTATATCTCCTCGGGACGCTATAAAAGTGGCGCACACAAAACTTGGCCATTGCGATTCGACGTTGCTAGAATCTGGCCCATAAAAAAAGTGTTGTGCACACTAAAATCCGCGAGTCAAGATCCGCTGCTACGAGAAGCTAAGAGGCTTGCTTATAATGTAAGAAAACTTCTTATGCGGCAATCTATATATATATATATATATATATATATATATATATATATATATATATATATATATATATATATATGCAATATATAAGCATTCGTGCGCGAACAAGGTACAAGCACTCGTGAAATTGCCGTACAAATTGCGCTCCTACTGCGAGCAAAATACAAGCCTATTCACAGCTTCTTCCGGTACTTTTCGCTACAGTTTTGCGCAACTGTGAGACACGAGAGGAGCGAACCACCGCAACTCGTCCACTCGAAAGTGAGAGACAAGACGAATCCGAGAGTTTCTCCAAATTGTCTCGAATATGAACTGTTAGTCACCCGGTGGAGGACGAGGAGAGGGGATTTTCGCAAAGTCCTTCGTTGCAGCAGAGAAAAGGATTTTGCGCATCCAACGTATCGCCGGTTCGAGTAGACGTTGAGCGTTGCGTAGGATTGTTTTTTCATTAATATTTTTTTAGAAATTTCGGAAAATTCATTTTCCTGCACAATTTTGGGCGAATACGTGGAGCCACGAGGATGGGAGGTTAGGACGGAAATGTCATTGAAAAAGGAAGTAAATTAAAAGGGAGTGAATGGAAAAATTGATAAAAGAAATGAAGTACACAAAAAGATGTACAAGGGAGTATGCGAATTTTTTTTTTAATGAAAGAAATAAGGAACTAAATGGAATAATAAATAACATGGTAGACAAAAAAAGAGTATTTTAAAAATGAACAAAAGAAGCAGCCAATAAAAATAAATTAAGAAAGTGAATGAAAATGAAAGTAAATAAAATAATAAATAACAAAGTAGATGAAAAAAGTAGTATATTAACAAATAAATTTTGAAAAAGTGAATATAATAAAAAAGTAACATTTTTTTAAAGAAGTAAATGAAAAAAAGAGTAAATAAAAAAACAAATAACAAAGCAAATAAGAAAAGGAGGTAAATTTAAAAAAACTAATAAAAAGGAAGTAAATTTCAAAATATGCGGACTCCCAGTGACTGTATGGAACCCTAAAAATGACAGTCCACCGTATAGTCCAGTAAACAGACGAAAATCCAGTACTTTTTAGCGTAAAATATGAATTTCTGACTGAAGGTAGTTGGGCGCATACTAAAAGTAACCCCAACAAAATGTTGCCCTTCAACTCGTCCCAACCCTAAGAAATAGGGGTTGAAAACACAAAAATCGCCGTATCTCGATAATTAATAGCCCGAACAAAAAAGTTGTTTGGAATAATAAAATTCGTATAAAGTTACCTGACGTCCAACGTCCTATCTTTGAAAATAGTGGCACAAAAACGATTCGAAAATTCGGGGTTGATGCGTGTGCGAGCGGAGTAGACATATCGCTGCGTCCTGGCCTGGGTCAGTGGTGCTCTCGTGTTTTTGTGCCGCTATTTTCAAAGACAGGGGATTGGACGTCAGATAACTTTATACGTATTTTATTATTCAAAACAACTTTTGTTTGAAATATTTTTTTATCGGGCTATTAATTATCGAGATACGGCGATTTTTACGTTTTGAACCCCGATTTCTTAGGGTTGAGGCGAGTTGAGGGGCAAACATTTATTGGGGTTACTCTCCGTATGCAACCATCTACCCTCAGTCAAAAATTCATATTCTACGCTGAAAAGTGCTGGGTTTCAGGGTTGGGCATATTCGAATTTGTTTTATTCATGAATAATAAAGAAACTTATTTAAAATTCTTCCGGAAAATGAATAAAGAATCCCACTGGATTCAGTATTTATTCCGAAAATGAATATTGAATCCAACTCAATTCAGTATGCGTTCCGAAAAATGAATCCTACTGGATTCAGTATTCATTTCAACATAAGTAATGAATCCAACTCAATTCAGAATTCATTCCGTATTTGGCTATCATCAAATTGAATAATCTGGAAAAATGGACAATGGAAATGGGACAAATACAATGTCCCATTTCTACCCCCATTTCTTCAGTTACTAGATACTGAGAGCGCGATTTCCCTTGGGTAAATATAATGTAATAGAACGATAATTTTTCAATAGAATAAATATCTTTTCTGTCATTTTTTCCAGATTATTCAATTTACCCAAGAATACTGAATCGAATTGGATTCGTTAAGTATGTTGAAATGAATACTGAATTCAGTTGGATTCATTATTCATTTTGGAATGAATACTGAATCTAACTGAATTCTTTATTCATTTTGAAATGAATACTGAATTCAACTGGATTAATTATTTATTTTCAGAACGAATACTGAATCGAGTTTGATTTATTATCGAAAAAAAATGAATATCCATCTGACATGTATTCGGTGTTATTTTTCTACTCGAATACTTTTAGTATGCCCATCTCTGCTGGGTTTTCGTCTCTTTTACTGGACTAGTGCGAGCCCGAGCTGCAATATTTTCGCTCGAAGCGCGGTAGTCGTCGTCACGCGTGTACGTGCGTGCGGAACGGGCGCGATGTCGCAAAGCGATACTCGTGAGAGGATTAATGTCGATTTTTGTCGGGAAAAGTGTACGGGGCGCGTCGTTCGGTTGATCGGTCGCACGACCGGGCAAACCGCTTCCTTCTATATAACTCGATTAGAGGCGCTCAGGGCAGCAGCATCGCGGCAAAACGGCGCGGCTCGCCGGCCAATATCGCGTCTAACGGCCTTCCGATCGTCGCGGTACCACCCAATATCTCCGCGCCGGGATCTTTGAGCCGTGACGATCGGCAAACGTTCGCGTCTCGCTCCCCGCGCCCGATTCGCTCCTGGACCGGACGCAGCGCAACCCGTTTCGATCACGATCCTGTTCCCGCTTCTCTCCGCTCCGTACCGACCGTTCTCGATCTCGCCGCTCTCGCTGCCCCGCCGCGGTGACGACATTAAATTACCGAGACCGCGAGAGAACACGAGAGAGCGCTCTTTTTTCGTTTAATTGCAAAATAGAACGAGATTCGCGACGACGATCGCGATCGGGATGATCGATCGGTAAGTTCGTTCGTAATGTGGGCGAGAATTGATGCACTTTGGGGGACGACACGAACGGACATAGTTTTACCCGGCCTTAAGGCGGGAGCCTCAATTAGAAGGTCCGAAAAATCGTTTTTTTTTTGCTTAAGGAGGTTGGAGCGTTAGCCACAATCCAAGGTTAAATTTAATTAAAAAAATACATGTTATTGTTTAGACTATACTGAGTCTTTACGCATTTTTTGAACTTTTTTCACCACCAAAAACCAGAGATAAACAATAGTTTATGGAGAGGGTAGGGGTTTCAGCGTGAAAAAAAACACTTTTTTGCGATTTTTTTCATCTATATGGATAGAGTAAATTTATTGAAACCTTTTGTACATTGTTAAGTGTCATTTCAAGAACATTCCGTGAAATTTGTACGCGAAAATATCCACAAACAAGCCGGTGCCGCGTTTTTCTCGAAACCACTTTTTCAAAGTCCGTGTTCACTGCCATTTGAAAACTACATGACCGATTTATTTCAAACTTGGTACACACTTTCTACATATAAAACACCTCCCCCCAACGGTTAGTTTGAGATTTTTTTTACATTGAGGGGGTTTTCCACCCCCAAAATGGTGGAATTTTTCGTGAAAAATAGCACTTTTCACTTTACATGACCACCAAAAATTTAGAAATGAAAAAAAAATTATCAAAGACCCTTGGGGGAGGATTTGATGATACTTTGACTAAATTTTAATGGTATTTGATTTCAGATAATGTCTAGCTGAGATACAGTGAACACCGCAAATCGTGTTTTTCCAAAGGCGTTCTTGGAAAAGCTTTGTCACGGGCTTGTTTGTGGATATTTTCGTGTACAAATTTCACGGAATGTTCTTGAAATGACACTTAACAATGTACAAAAGGTTTCAATAAATTTACTCTATCCATATAGATGAAAAAAATTCGCAAAAAAGTGTTTTTTTTTTACGCTGAAACCCCTACCCTCCCCTTAATGTATGAAATTTAACGTGCGGTTAGATGGGCAAGACTTTCACACTAAAGGTTATGCTATTTTAGTTTTGTTATTTTGCACCAAAATAAACCATTTCTAACAACGGATTAACGCAAACTGAACCTTTGTAAACATTTTGAAAAAAAATCCTCATCTTGCGCATAGTAAACCATGGGTCAATAATCTTGTGACGCAAATATGAATAGGCATAATTATAAATTACTCAAAATTTCATTGTGAATTGTATAAAACATTCGTTGTCGTAGTTTTTCCATAATAATCATCGATAATGTTATACTTTTCTCAAGTTGGTAGTAACACAAAAGTTTTTCTACTTTACGTAATAAAAATATTAAAATGCATAATTTTGCACTTTAATTATATATTTTAAAAAATTAGCACATACAGAATAAATCTGTACCTCGTATGCATTTTTTTGAGGTTCATTGAAAAAAAATGGATAAACCGTCATTTGACTCAACTGATTTTTGTCATTTTAAAATCACTTCGATTATATGGAAATTAATTTTCATTTAAGGAATTAGATCCAGTGCGAATTAGTTGAGTTAGTAAGTTAATGTACGGATTTTGTTTGACAGCAGCTTTTGCCCGAGTCGCTCGCGTTTATGCCGGCAAGTTGGTTCACGTCGGGAATGGATTTCTTGATAGGTTTATCCATTTGTTGATGACGAACGATTAAAGTTGTTGTTTTTTCGGTCGAAAATCGAACGTCTTTCCAGAGCTCGCCATTTTGGTTATTATCGAAAGTCGAAAAAGTATCCGGGCATACGAAAGTTTCATTATTGTGCTAAAAGTATATTTTTTATTACCCATTTCAAATGACCTACGTGCGTAAGTTTGTTGCCCTAGATCCTACCGCATCCTTAGAAGGATTTTATATTTTTTATTTGAATTATTTATTTGAAATTCTCAATCGGAATTTGTTGGATCTCCGAAATAAAAATCCTTTCGTGATCCGGGCACGAATTTGTTGGGAAGTCCCAAGATGCACCCACATCTCTATGGAAATTTAGGATTTGAGATTTAGGATTTAGTTAAGGACGGCCGCACATAAGGAATCCTTATTGGGATTCAATTGGATTCTGCACAGTTCCCCGATGAACGCCGTTTGAGAATTCTTACCACGTTCGAATCGAAAATATGTGAAACGTCACGAGAAAAAACTCGGCGTGTTGAAACGTAACCTGCACGCCTCGTGAGCATGTACGTATGTGGTGATATGTCAAAGTGCAGTAGAATAAATAACACACGATAATTACAGGGAATGTTAAGTGATGCGATTTAAATCGATTTTTAATATGTACGTTTATAAACGATTTGGACTGTTTCGAGCTAAGATTTATGCTTTTTTAAGGCGTTACCCCCACTTGTAGCGCAAAAAAAGGCCTTTTTCATGAATTTTTTAAAAGAAAACTACAAAACGTTTTTAATCGATCAATATACCATCTTAAAGAACACATCTTGAAGAACTTTCAATAATTTTTTTATTGAAAAATATTACATTGTTTAGTGGCAAATGGCCGTCAATGAAATAATGTTTTTATATACACGGTTTGCGGTGACCAACATTGCGGCGAAGTGGATCATCTGAAAAAAAAATGCGGATGGATTTAGTCAAATATAAGTATAAACTAGTCTTTAATCGAAGGATTTTAAAAAATATTCATTTTTCACAAAATGGCGGACAGTCAAAGTTAATGGTTCGATTTTAACGAAAAAAAAACGGCCGTTTTTGGCTATAAAACGGCCATTTTTTTTCGAAAAAAAATCGAACGATTAAAGACTACATTTTTATGTATTAAATAAGCCTGCAAAATTTCAAGAAGATCGGTTCATTAGTGTTCGAGTAATCTTGGTCACCGACTTCAGAAATGCCATTTTGAGAAAAACGCGTTTAAAGTTTCAATTTAAGTTTACATGAAGAAAATATTTTTTTTTGTAAACTTACATAAAGTCATCTATTCCGGGCCCATACAGAAGTATGGGCCCGGATACTTATACTTAAAAAAAATGCAATAAAAAAATCGATTTTTTCAAAATCGCAAGTGGGGGTAACCCCTTAAGGGGACGTCTACGTCTACGTCTACCTCGAGGCTAAAATAATGGCCAAATTTCAATTTTTTCCCTGGGAAACGGTAAGCGGAAAAGAAACGCTTTTTTTAACACAAAGATACTTATATTGAGTGCGTTAAAAAAAATCAGCAAAAAATACAGAAAACAACACATGGCCGCCGGTAGGTTATACTGTTTTCAAAGTCGGCGGACATGATATCTTGAGAACCACTCGATGGATTCTTTTTAAATTTACAGGACATACGATGATAAAAATTTAAAGGTCGTTGACAATCTCGCTCATTTAAAATCGATTTTCATCTTTCAATAGTTACGTAAAAATGACGACTTTTTTCATAAATTTGGTATGCTTGAGTTTCAATTCGGCGCTACTTTGTTAACAAAAACGATTTAAAAAATCGACTATCGTCAACGACTCGTACTTATCGTTAAGTTAAATAACCCGTTTGGTTTTTAGATTTCAGATGGATCGTTTAAGCTGATTGATTGATACAATTTAAACTTAGTTTAAACTTAGCTTAAACTTAGTTTAAACTTAGTTTAAACTTAGCTTAAACTTAGTTTAAACTTAGCTTAAACTTAGTTTAAACTTAGCTTAAACTTAGTTTAAACTTAGTTTAAACTTAGCTTAAACTTAGTTTAAACTTAGTTTAAACTTAGTTTAAACTTAGCTTAAACTTAGTTTAAACTTAGCTTAAACTTAGTTTAAACTTAATTTAAACAATTTAAACTTAGCCTTAGTCGAAAAATGTCGGGTGAATTAAAGAGTGTCCACCGCCAAACGTAGCGAAAAAAAATTCCTCATTTGGCCATGTTTTTGTTATTTTTCTATATTGTTTGATGATTTTTTAAAGATTCTCAATATATATACCATTGTGTTAAAAAAAATGCGTTTTTATTTCGCCAACCGGTTCCCAAAAAAGAATCGCAATTTGGCCATTTTTTTTCAGGCCTCTAGAAAGATGGAACCCCTTAAGATCCACTCATTTTGTATATCCATATATCCTGTTTAGAAAATTCAACGTAGAGAATGCGATGGGATCCATCAAGTATCGTTTCGGATTCTGTTCTATGATGTGAGAATCCTTGAGGATTCAAATTGGATTCGCACATTCTAATGGGGAATCCCGATGAGAATCCAATCCACGACCGTCACGTTTTAGTGTAGTGATCCAATGTGATGACCCGTTGGATCTCTATCAGGAAATATGGGACTCCATTTCGATCCCTACAACTTTTGCACAGTAGTTGCCAGCACCACCAACACTGATTGGCTATTTTTTTTTATATTTTTGATATTTACGATTTTTTGCCAAAAAACGGTGAAAAAACACGTTTTATTGTTTTTTTTAATGTCCGCCATATTGTTGTTTTTGCATAAATAAAAAATCGTATGATACGCGCTATAGCCATTAACATACTGAATTAAAAATCGTTTGATTTTTTTGTTTCGGATGATCCATCTCCGAGATTTCATCAACAGCGCAGACGCAATTTTTTTAGGATATTTTTTAACTGCCATTTTCGTCTATAAATAGTGACTTAAAGTAATAATTTTTTTTTTAACGTATTTCGAAAGTGCCTTTATTAAGTGTAACAATTTTTATATCAATATCTATAATATAAACCTATCAAAAAAAATTAATGAAAGGCGCCATTTTTTAGCGTCTTAAGTGAGAAGACCCCTTAAGACTTTAATTTAATTAAATCTCCTAACATTAGTAACGAGATTATGGCAAATTGAACATTCGTAAGGAGATTGTGGTGACTTTAAATCTTTAATAGCCAGCGCGTCGTTTCGCGTGCTCCTCTTCATCCCAAGCGCAATGTCGTGATAGCGAGCATCTTATCAACTCGAATCCGAGACTCGTATTCAATCCTACCATTTTTCTCTCGCTTCATCCGAGCCCGCGTGAAATCCCCGCGAGAGTCAAACGTTCTCAGCGCGAGCAGATCGTCGAGTGACAATCGTCGCGGGCAGCGCGCCGCATAAGTGATGGGTCTCTGCTCGAGTTTTCTCGGGTGGACGACCAGTCCCGTGAGTTTCGCAACGAGGGAGCCAAGCCTCGAGAGACAGCGTCGTATAGCAAAAATACCTACGTTCAAGATAGGCACACTATCCTCGTCTTTCTCGATTAATCCCACGTTCTTCTTTTTTTTTATCTTCTCCGGATATCATAGGCGATTCACGTACGTACGCCTTTTCCAGGTATATTACTGGTGCACTGGCCACCTCCACGTGTCTGCGACTGTCACAGATCCAGTGACACTCTCGCGAAATCTTCGCTTCTCTCTCTCTCTCTCGCTCTCTCTCTCTCTCCTCTCGTGCTCGCTCTCTCTCTAGCCGCGTCCCGATTGTCTCAGTGTCCTCCTCTACGTCGTTCACGATTTTATACGTAGGCTCCAGCCTCTAGAGTACGTATACGCGTAGCTGTGCGTCTTGTGCCCACAGGTTTAGTATCAATGCATAGTACATGGCGCGTGGCTGCTCGACAGCAACGGCATTTACTTTCACTTGTAGCAGCAGCCGCATCGTTACTGTATTGCGTTCACTCTTTTGTATATATATTTAAATATATGTATATGTATATATATATATATATATATATATATATATATATATATATATATATATATATATATATATATATATATATATATATATATATATATATATATATATATATATATATATAAGAGAGAGAGAGAGAGAGAGAGAGAGAGATGGTCAATTTCAAACTTTACGGCAAACCCATGAAAATCGAGACCGATCAATTTGAGATGGAAAGGTAATCTATATTTGTCCATCAAACGTGCGAGAAATTGGGGATTTTGTAAACTATATTGTAAATCTTTGATACTTTTGTGTATGTGCGCATACATTTAAATACATTCGTGTCCATATAAATATCTGTGACAAAATTAAAATACATGAAATTAAATAAAATGTATACTTATAATATGTTTAAAAATCAATTTAAAAATACACACACGCCCATATATATATATATATATATATATATATATATATATATATATATATATATATATACATACATACATACATATATATTCTTTTTGACAAATTTTCGTCTGGAGACATTAGAGAGTTTTAATCTTTTTTTCGAATTTGCCATTTTTTCGTCCGTTAATATATATTTTAACGTTTCATTATCGAGTTATGATTAATAATAAACTTTTAACTGAAAACATTCGAGGGTTATAATCTATTTTTCAACATTCTTAGTTCTTTTTACGGTAATATATATATATATATAGTATGTACACATATAAACGTATGAATAATCAATATATTTTTTAATTTTATTTTTATTGTAGCTTCGATTTGTACAGGGTCCTTCCCCTCATTATATTCCCCACCATATTCCACTTCACATCCCAGGTGGGGAATAATCAATATACTATTTTATTTTATTTAGAATTTTATGGAGATTTATGATATTTTTTTATTTTTGATGATCATTTGAGGGTTATACTCAATTTTTTTATTCTTGATTATAATTTTTATTTCCTAATTCTTTATGCACTTTTATTTATAGTTATGTCTATATAAACGTACGGAGAATAAAAAAAAATAGAATATAACACACACATGCATACACACTTGTGCGTGTATATGCTCCGCTTTTTGCACCTCATAGCTACCGCCTTCGTGAAATCCTCTCGCTCTCGTACGACACACACACGCACACACACACACACACACCCACACACAAACACACACATATATATATATATCTTTGAATCTTTCTCACCACTTTTTTCTCGTATCATGTCCTCCATCCGTATAACTGGATTAGAGATAAATGTTGGCCGCGTCGCTGCATTTCCGCCCATCTTCCCTGTGCTCACCAGAATGATAGCAATCCTTTAAACCTTTGGAACGACGATGCAGTCAACTTGAGTATAGCTATTCAGGCAGACCCACGATTAAACGGAACGATATAAAAAGCTGTACACTTCGAAATACAATTACGTTTGTCATTCCGAATGTGATATCGATTTTGCTTTCGAATTCAATTTCCAAAGATTTAAAAGATAAAAACAAAACCAGGTAAATCACGTGATTTAGGGTACCCCAGGTGAAGGGGTTCCCCCTCCCCCATTGATACATTTGAAGAAGAAAAAAACATTGCTCGAATGTAATTTACCGAATTTTTTTTAATGGTTTTTTTTGTAATTTGGGTGCTGGAAAATAGGAATAGGAATAGGAATAGGCGTAAGAGTGTCGTTGGTCGCTTCGAATTCCGCAGGGTACGACGAGGCGGTGTGAACGCCGCGAAAGACGAGCGGTTCCCTTCTCTCCGGTTCGCGCGGGCATCGCTCCAGCATCACCATATACCCTCGCGATCTAGCGGCGAGAGAGATAGAGAGAGGCGCGGTTCTTCTGGACTCTCCCGTCTCCGCCTTGGCGTGGTCGAACCGGCGCGCGGCTCTCTCGGTGGCGGTGGCCTGAAAGTGCTCTAGTTTTGGTCATCGGGAGTTATATATCTCGCGCGGGGTGCGAGCGGGGGACACATCTCGTCGCGGTGCTCGCGGAGAGCGCGACCGGCCTTCGCTCACCGTGTGCGTGCCGTGCGTTCGATCTCCCGCGAGCTCTCGTTTTCCTCTTGTATTACACTTTTGCTACGCGGTACTCTCAAGCCATACGACGATTTCACCTTCTTCGATGTTTTTAGAGACGATCGACGGACAAGCCCCCTGGACGTGTGCGCAACGTTTATTCGGACGTGGGCAAAGACATCGGGCGGGAGAATTTTTCCTCGGCTAGAAAAAATAATTCAGTCGTAACGTCTTCCGGCGTATGGCCGAAGAGTTTTTTCGACGTGTTATTTGGTGAGGGGGAAATGCCTTTAGGCGTTACCCCCACTTGTAGCGCAAAGAAAAGGCCTTTTTCATTAATTTTTTCAAAGAAAACTACAAAACTTTTTTAATCGATCAATATACCATCTTAAAGAACACATCTTGAAGAACTTTCAGTAATTTTTTTATTGAAAAATATTACATTGTTTAGTGGCAAATGGCCGTCAATGAAATAATGTTTTTATATACACGGTTTGCGGTGACCAACATTGCGGCGAAGTGGATCATCTGAAAAAAAAAATGCGGATGGATTTAGTCAAATATAAGTATAAACTAGTCTTTAATCGAAGGATTTTAAAAAATATTCATTTTTCACAAAATGGCGGACAGTCAAAGTTAATGGTTCGATTTTAACGAAAAAAAAACGGCCGTTTTTTGGGTATAAAACGGCCATTTTTTTTCGAAAAAAAAAATTGAACGATTAAACACTACATTTTTATGTATTAAATAAGCCTGAAAAATTTCAAGAAGATCGGTTCATTAGTGTTCGAGTAATCTTGGTCACCGACTTCAGAAATGCCATTTTGATAAAAACGCGTTTAAAGTTTCAATTTCAGTGTACACGAAGAAAATATTTTTTTTTGTAAACTTACATAGAGTCATCTATTCCGGGCCCATACAGAAGTATGGGCCCGGATACTTATACTTCAAAAAAATGCAATAAAAAAAATCGATTTTTCCAAAATCGCAAGTGGGGGTAACCCCTTTAGGCGAGAAAACAATTGCTGATTTTCATGATTTTTTTTTGAAGGAAAGATTTTTTCACCATTTTTTAGACTCGGGGTATGTTTTCTTGCCACTTTTGGCTGTTACGTGGTATTTATATTCTTATTCGTCTTTGAAAATTGCGGAGGTGTGGCATAGGTCGTTCAAACGCGTAGCGTCGGCGGGATTAATATGAAAAAAAAACCAAGATTTTTCTTTCGTTGACACTTACATGCAGAATATGGACCAAGAAAACGTGGGAGATGGTGAAAATCGATGAGATGGTACGCTTTAAGGGGTTATATACAATCAGGAGGCACAAAAAGACCGATTTTTCAAGAATTTTTCTTGAGAAGACCTTTAAATCCATTAACGTAAAAATATGTACACATATTATGGTAACTTTTAATTGTATTTTAATTTTTTTAAATTCTTTTTATTTGTAAAAGTAATTTTTTTAATTGTAAAAATATTTATTTTGAAAGCTGCTATAGCTGATCTCCGGGAGCACCTCTCAAAAAAGGCGCCTTGCGGTGAGCACGATATCTCTGCACTGGATCATCTAAAATGAAAAAACCAAAAATATTTCCTTAATATAATGGATTATCTTGTAATCGATCGAAGGAATAAGCAAAATAATATTTTTTGACAAAATGGCGGCTTCTAAAAAAAATCGCATTTCGACAAAAATGTAGGTGTTGAATTGTTTATAAAATGGAAAATATTTATCGGTGAGAAAAAACCTTCGATTAGTTACTAAAAAATATACTTTAAAAGATTGTGTTAAAATTCGAGACTGATCAGTTCAGCCGTTTCCGAGAAATCTTGCTCACCCACTTTAAAAACACACTTTTTTAGAAAAACGCGTTTAAAGTTTCAAAAACACTTTCGAACGCTCTGACACGTCATTACAAATGTGCGTGTAACTTCGAGAATATTCGCCGGATTGACGAGAAATTTTCTGTTTGTGTATGTAAATATATGTACATTACGAAAATAAAATAAATAAAAAATCGATTTTTCGAAAATTTTAACTGTATGTAACCCCTGAAAACAAAAGATAGAATTTTCCAAAAAAAATATGGCCACATTTTGCAATAAAAAATACTACTTTTATTATTTCCAAAAAAGTTTAGGATCATGTTTTAGACAATGAGGTTAGAAAGATTTCTACCAAATTTAATCAGAAACGGTCGATTGGTTTTTTAACTGTACGTCACATCAGCTAAACGTGACGTATAGCTAAAAGACTAATACCCTAAGTCTCCACAATGGTGACGGAATTTTCCCTTTAAAACAAAAATCATGAAAATCGGCAAATTTTTCCTCACCTAAAGGTATCTCCCCCCTTAATAAGAAGTTATTGAAGCTTTTTATCTGCCGAAAATCGATTTTTTTCGACAGCTTGTTATTTTCGTAATTTTTTGAATTTCGAAAAAGTATCCGCAAGTACGAAAGTTTTATGATTATACTAAAAGTACATTTTGTATTTTTCATTTCAGATGGCCCTAGTCGCCAAAACCATCTGCACCGATTGGTCATGCAGCAACTGCGGCACTTTGTTTAAATAATAATAACTCCATCGCTTATTAATATTTGTCAATTAAAAAATAAAAATAAACTCAGCAAGACTATGTATTAATCGTGTGTAAAATCCCGACCTCGCCATCCCAATACTCTCATCAGAAAAAAATACTGAACATCGACCGTTATTTTAGACCCCAAGTTAATGGAGACTCGTTGACTGCACAATTTTCACTGCCAAACTCAGAGTAATAAAACGCAAAATCGTATGGTTTTTTACCCGAAAAAAAAAACTTTTTCCAATTGACTTCCAGTAGAACTTGGACAAATTGACTTTGACTTCAAAGTTGGACAGCAGCTTTTAAATTCAGTTTTCCGAAGAGAATAAAGAATGTAGACGTCTACACTCAATTTCTCAGCTACGGCAATAATTTACCATATAATATCATTATAATGATCCATCCCTAATTGTCGCCCTTCGCCCATAAGAATTGCACCACAAAAATCATCGTCGCGAACACGCCCTTTTGATCGTGCCCCCCCCGGACATCGATCCCCCTACACTCAACCCTTCATTAACATATTTATATTTGGTCACCATTTTGACCCACTCGGTCAATTTCACCCGGATAGTTCTTCATCCACCTGCCCTACTCAACCCTTCAGTCGGTTTATATATATATTTTTAAGGGGTGACCCCCACTTGCGATTTTGAAAAAATCGATTTTTTTTATTGCATTTTTTGAAGTATAAGTATGTGAGAATGATAGATGACTCTATGTAAGTTTACAAAAAACAATATTTTCTTCGTGTAAACTGAAATTGAAACTTTAAACGCGTTTTTCTCAAAATGGCTTTTCTGAAGTCGGTGACCAAGATTACTCGAACACTAATGAACCGATCTTCTTGAAATTTTGCAGGCTTATTTAATACATAAAAATGTAGTCTTTAATCGTTCGATTTTTTTTCGAAAAAAAAATGGTCGTTTTATAGCCAAAAAACGGCCGTTTTTTTCGTTAAAATCGAACCATTAACTGTGACTGTCCGCCATTTTGTGAAAAATGAATATTTTTTAAAATCCTTCGATTAAAGACTAGTTTATACTTATATTTGACTAAATCCATCCGGATTTTTTTTTCAGATGATCCACTTCGCCGCAATGTTGGTCCCCGCAAACCGTGTATATAAAAGCATTATTTCATTGACGGCTATTTGGCACTAAACAATGTAATATTTTTCAATAAAAAAATTACTGAAAGTTCTTCAAGGTGTATTCTTTAAGATGGTATATTGATCGATTAAAAAAGTTTTGTAGTTTTCTTTTAAAAAATTCATGAAAAAGGCCTTTTTTGCGCTACAAGTGGGGGTAACGCCTTAATCAATTAGAAACGTTAAACATTTCTCTATATGTCTGCATAATTTAATTTTGGAAAGAACAAAATTGAATTGTTGTAAAAAATTATTGAAAAACTCCACTTTTGGGAAAGTGAGCATTTTATTCCAAATTCGTCTGGGCCAAAAGGACCCACTTTATCAACGTAGTGTTAAATTTAAATACATCCTTACGACTGATCCACTTTCGTAAAGTACCTAAATCCATCCGGAGCCAAAATAGGGGTAAAAAAGGCGATGCATCGACACTCCATTAATTTTCGCGCGACGAGATGTTGCACCATGCGACGTTGTAAGCCGTCTCCGCATGTCCGACCACCGTGTACCGTTGACGTTGATCACTTAATTCATTTTATTCGTTTGGACTTTCCATCGCTCGACACAAGTATCCAGCCTACACGACCAAAAAGCGATAATAGGACGGACCATATTCCGATCCTGCGATGATGGCCTTTGCCGATTTCTACTCACTGAGCTCCAGTTTCCAACAATAACAACAACGTTATTTTTCTTCTGATGGGCCTCGATTGTTGATTCAACGTAACCCACTGTACACGTGTACATGCTGAGTATAGTTTCGTAGCCTGATACGAGAATAGCCGGCGAGAAAGTGAGAGAATCGATCTCTCGCGGACTTCGATATGTATATATATATATGTATGTATGTATGTATGTATGATTGGGTGTCCAACGCACACACAACCGCTTCACGGCGCTCGAAGAGATCGATTACATCGTTAGCGCGTTCCAGGTGGAAAATGAATTTCGTATACCAAACACGAAACACCACAGGCCACGAAGCATCGTTATGCGTGTATACAGACAGCAATAAGGAGATACTTTGACCATAGGCTCGCCCATATGCGGCTCTATGGAAAATACAATTTGGCTTTTGAACTGCGAGAACTATTGCTTTTATGCGGTCCGCGCAATTTCGTGATATATATATATATATATATATATATATATGTAGAGGGAGAGAGAGAAGGTGATTTTGAAGACATTCGACTTCATGGAGCATCCCATCCCATACTCACCATTATGTAAGCCTCAATGTCTTCAAAATCACCTCTAAATAAATGTAATGGTTCACGGTCGCACTGGGACGATTTCATCCCAAACGGAATTTCACTTCGAAGTTTTTGGCAATTTTCAGCAATTTATAGCAACAAATAAAATAAATGTTGTGCTTTAACAATCGTGGATTTACATTCTATAGGGATTCGAGAGTATTTGTGAATTTTTGGAGATTTTTTCAAGGTGTTTTAACAGGTTAAGAACGGCACGTGGACGTTTTCGTCCTAGTGCGACCGCGCAGGGTGAACAATGGAAGTTTATGTAATATGACAATTGGAATAATAATATTATAATAGTGGATTTTTTATAACTTATGTAATAATTGAAATACAACAATTAATTAAATTGGTTAACTAAAAAGTGAATTGGTTTAAATGATTAACTAAAATCAACTAAAAAATTAAGATCGTTAATTAAAGTAAGTAATTTAATGAACAGTGCAATGAACTTGTTGGAAATTAATAATTTTATGATAACTTGTTTGAAATAACAGCAATTTATCAATGACATTTCCATATTTTAATAATTGCAATGAATATACTATAGTAATTATTGAATTTAACTTAGTTTAGTTGATTATTGTAATTTTGTTAGTTGATTTTAATTAATCATTTTCATGATCTAATATTTTGTTCATATTTTTTGTTAATGCGTACAATTGTTTAATTAATTACAGTAATTTAATTACAATGGTAATTATTGAACTATAATATTACCGTAATCATTACCATAAATCCGATAACTTGATAATTACATTTAAGTAAATAATTCCGGTAATATTGTATTTTAATTACAGTAATTAATCCAATAAGAGCAGTAATTAATAAAAATTAAGAATGTTTAAGAAAAAGAGTATTGACTAAAAAATGTATTAATGAAAGTTATCAATTTCTTCTAATTTAACAATTACAGTAAATTCATTACATACATTGCATAGATTCCTTATAATAAATTCCAAGGATTATCCTGTCACCAAAATCAACGTTTCGTGAACAAAAATTGCACGATCGTCCGCAAAGGTGCGAGATGTGCCGATAGCCAACATCGCCTAAAAATGCAACGGGTCCAAAATGTCCTTTTCCCATATTTCTACACACGTATATGCGTGACCATTAGTGCGCCAGGGAAGCATTACGAAGCGAAACGCTAAGGCGGTTTTACTATATAAAGTCATGTGGAACGAGGCTTTCATCGCGATGAGAACGAAATCCTAGCCCGCGGTGTGGCCTCATGAATTTTCTGTACGGGACAATTTTTCCAATTTTCCACGCGCGCGCGCTTCAACCCTTCGTACAATACGAAACCGCTCGGCGCGCTATACCGACATTGTAACCGTTGAAATTTCAATCTCGTCCAATTATTACGGTACCTTTCTCCGGCGCCGACATTCGTCAATCTCGTCATCGTTCTTTTTCGTTTTTCTTTTTTTTTCCCCGGTACGACGATGGAAAGCGAGAAACGCTGATTTACGCCGATCGAACAAAAGACACGCTTCGCTCCAACGAAATAAATATATATACCAACGTAGTACGTGGCTATCGACACGCGTTTTCGATCGAGCTCGCGCAGCAGGATATCAAAGCAATTATTTACTATCTCATTATTATGCCGCGGGTTTTTCGATCTCGAAGGCTACTGACGGTTTCCCAAGCGGATAACTCAAAAAAAAAAAAATGCCACTCGAAACAGTCCTGTAGATCAATTCTTTCCTCTCCATCGATCTACGTGCTCTCTATTTGAATCTCATCAGAGTCCGTCGTTCGAGCCACTCTCGGGCGCAACGCGCTTGGAAATCCGGACGAGCTCTAAGACAAAAAGGACAGACTTTGAGGTTATGCCTAGTTGTGAAAGTCGAAAAATCACTTTTTTCAACGGCGGAAAATCACTTTTTTCAGAGTCGAAAAATCACTTTTTTCAAAGTCGGAAAATCACTTTTTTCAAAATCGATAAATCACTTTTTTCAAAAAATGTTGACAGTATGTCATCTTATAAATGTTCCCTGAAAATTTCAAGATGATCGGATCAAAATTGACAGATTTATAGGCTGTTTTGTTGACGCCCGTCGAAACCCTCGGAGCGTCGCTTCAAACTTTAATCGCTTTTTTTTTCAAAAGTACGTTTACAAAGTTGGTGAGTAAAATATGTCAAAAACTACGGCATCGATCTTTCTAACATTTTAGGGCTTTTTCTAGACGTAAAAATGTAGCATTTGATCGAAGGATTTTTTTTCCCGATGTATGCTTCGAATATCCAAAAATCTGTTTGATTTTTGGATATTCGATAACTTGGTGCAGACGACGTTTTCGAGAGGTGCTTCCCGGCCATCGGCTATACATCGATTATAATTAAGGGATCATCATCACTGTATAACGGGTCGAAAAATAGCTGATGTTCGCGATTTTTTTTCGATGGTTAAAATACGCTAATCAATCTAATTTTTTATGTCAAATCAAAACACTCGTGAAGAGCAGAAAATAATTTTTTTGAACGTTTATTTTTCTTTATTTTTTACTTTTTTTTAACGGTTAAAAATGTCTTCGAAAAAAGGAGTCCTCGCGGTATACACGGTTGTAGGCGTAGGTATTATCTGAAATAAAATTTGTAAAAATATTATTAATCAGTATGAAAGCCGCTATCTTGCTAAGGAGGTTTTCTTTAAATCAAAATTGACAACATGACGGCGGTTTGAAAAAAAATATCGAATTTAGCCTATTTTTTCAACAGTTCTTCATTGAAAAAAAAACATGAAGATTAAAAATAAAAGCTTCTGTAGCAAGATAAAGAATGGCGTAATGAATGTTGTGTCAAAATTTGAGACGGATAGCTTGAAAACTCTTCCTTCGACAGTGTAAACCGTTTTGAAAAACGACATTTCGGGAAAACCGCGTCCGTCCGCGCCAGGTCTCACGCAGCTAGTCGAATTTTTCTGAGCAATGTAGTAACCATTATAATTAGAATTTCGCCCCAACAAGTGAACAGCATGTTTATAACCGTTCATACTATTCGACAATGCAAAAAAATCGATTTTTTGGAAGCCTTACACTGTGATGATTCCTTAACGCCGGAGCCTGAATTAAAAGGTCTGAAAAATCCTTTTTTTCATTGCTTAAATCGAAATATAAACTATCTAAGAATATATTTACAAAGTTATAGAGGTCAATTGTAAATATTTTCGAAGATACAAGGCAGAGAAGATATTGATATTTGATATTGATATTTCCTCCTATTGAAAACTTTGAAACGCGTTTTCTCCAGTTTTCATTTTCACGATTTTTCCTAATTGGTGGGTGTGATTGAAAAAAAAACTAAACGACCTATTGAATCAAACCAAATTTTGTTTTCATCAATTTGAAAATCTCTTCTGAGTGAATCAAAAAGCGTGGAAAATGTCTTTTTAAATGATTTTTATAACACGTTAAAGTGTTTTTTTCAAACCCTTTTTTTCCAAACCTGAGAAAAGTTATAATTTCATGATTTTTGCAGCTTTTTCTTAATTCACCCAGTTTTTTTGTTTCAGTCAAGAATTGCGAGCTGCATCTGTCGCGGCGATTGGGGACTGCAGTGGCAGGACGCACATGGAAAAGGCTGATAAATCTGCAGTCATTTATTGTGTTATGTTGAAACTTTTTAAATACATTTATATATACATGAAAAGATACCTCAATGTTTACTGAGCTTACTTGTTTATTCCCTTCCAAAAAAATTCCCGAAAAAACGCTTTTTTGAACCTTCTAATTCAGGCTCCCACCTTAAATATTTTTACACAAAAAGACTACAGAGTGCTATTAAAAAATACTTTTTCAAATACCTTATTTCTGTAGAAATTTATCATCACGATTTTCTATAAAAAAAAATGCGCTGTTTTCGACTGTCACAATTGGGCATACCTCATTAATAAATCGCCAAAGGGTCGAAGAAGTCAATCCTTTCGTATTATGATCGGAAAGTGGAGAAATTCTTCGGTAGCTCAACGATCGAGATTCGAGCAAGAGCTCGTTGTCGAAAAGTCAAGGAAAGGTCAGCGATTCGATGGAGATCGGATATCGGGTACGGATCTGTGTGGAAAAACACCGTCGGCTGAAGATCGTGCGGAGAACTCTGTGATTCTTCCAGTGGGCATTATAGAGGGCGGGGTGGTCCAGAGAAAGCTTCGACACGCCGCTATCGAGTAACCTGCGCGAATGGGGAAAACAGACTTTGAAGACATTCGACTTCGAGGACCTTCCTTGCCGTCCTCGTACTCGGTATTATGTAAAACTCAATGGCTTCGAAATCACCTTTGATTGAATATACACATAGGGTATTTTGGGGACCGAAAGTCCTGAAAATCAATATCTTTGAACAATAATTTACTCCACAGTAAGGACTGTTCTCAAAACAGTCAGATTTGTGGATAGTAAACATTACATTGATATAATGTAATTACATGGATTCAATATAAGCAATAGAAAAACGATTTTCTACGGTTTTCCAAGTCCCGTTGGAAAAAAATACACAGAGGATTTTTGTTTGGGTTTGTTTGCTAGGAAAAATCAGGAATTGTGCAAACGAAACTAAAATTTCATTCTGAGTACAGCAGAATGAAGATCACTAAATTGCGAATACGGAATACCCCTGAAAAGCTTTTTTTGTGCATCGTGTTATCGAGAACAAAAATGATCACAGATGCATTTTAGAGTGCATCGATGCAATTTGGCTCAATTTTTGAGAGTTAAAGAAAATCGTTTTCTCTATTCGAAAATATCGATTTTCGGTGAAAGAAACTCTCCGTTTTCGTTAATAAAACAAACTATGCATTAAAAAAAATTACTTCGTTTGAGCATTGCTTTGTGATACTTGAAAGAAGCTTGTAAAATTTGAAATGGATCGGTGCAGTGTTTTCTGATGTATCGTGGTCACTGATTTTGAAAAAGTCATTTTTGACTTTCCTTAAATGCCAATAACTCCCTCAATTTTGAACGGATGGAGATTACATTACATTTTCAGATAATATTTTTGCAATGTCGTTTTGAGAATCCGTCAGAAACAAAAAATCGATATTTTCTAAAATTTCACACAGATGTACGCTCTTCAATATTATAAATTTCTCGATCGCGAAATCTTTGCGACAGTGCCTATTAAAAACTTGACCACATCATATACATACATACATCCATATATATATATATATATATATATATATTTATTTATTTATTTATTTATATATATATATATATATATATATACATATATATATATTTAGTGAATCGCACTAAAGCAAGTAAACGCTTTGCTCGGTCTTACCCTGAAACACATTCGCCTCATGCCACTGCGAGGCGTGTGCCGTTTTTTCCGAGCTCATACAGGACTCGGGAGAGTGCGCGAGCCTGGCGCACAATCCTGCTTATGCATAATATCTTTTGTACATATGTATATATATATATATATATATATATGCGTGTAAGTGTGCATGTCTCTTCGACCCCAGCATTGCGAGCAAAAAGTTCGATTCTATATCTTATGGGGTATATATAGGAAAGTACAAAACAAACGCTCGAGCGCACTCGCCACACCGCCTTCGATAACGACGCAACACTCACAGTATCTATGCTCGCTTAAATGTCATTATAAATATAGATATATGGGACACCATGTGTGGTATTTATACACATCGACGTACAGTCGAGCGCGTATGTGTGTCCAATGGGGGATAACTCGATGCCGCCTGCGATTGTATATAACGTTTTGATAATTCGGATAACGCTGCTTTATCGAATCGATTATTTTTCTCCGAATCGTATCGAACTATCGTGATTTTTTAACAGAGTCGATCAAATCGTAAACATTTCAGGTGCGCTGCACTGCATATTGGAAAAAACGTTCGAATATTTGGGCGTCAAAGATCGCTACGATTCAAGATTAAGGCGGGACACCACTTGAGGGGTAAAAAAACCTTTTTTTCTTGACTTCTTTTTAACCTGGGTGGAATCATAACTCTAGTTATAATTGTCCAATTATCAATTTTTTAAAACCAATTGTGGGAAAAGTTTTTCGTTCCTCTTCCTTTTGCGTCGACGGGACTCGGTCGGAGATCGGGTTACGAGACTCTTGAGTGGGTCATAAACGCGAGGGCTGTTTATTCCGGAGCTAAGGGAGAAGCCAAGGGACAAAGGCCCAAGGGTCCTAGGCGAGGCGCCTAAGAATGGACAACGGAGGGGCATTCTGTCTCCAGACCTCGAAGTGACCAGTCGCGACAATCATCTCAAAGACTTTGCTATATTTGTTAAGCCGATTAATCGATCAATGTACAACAGTATTCCGACCAACCGGGAGGATTATATTAATTAAAACCGTCTCTGTTAAATCCTACAATTCGTCAACCAAATATTTTCCTACATATCAGAAGTGGGATACACTCAGCTCATCCTTTATTAAGGATATTACTGACTGCCGTATCGTAGACTCTAATTCATACTTCGCGCGTGTCGTGGATAAACTAAGTGGGTCAGTGAGAAACAAAAGGTGTGTGGACAAGTGTGGACAAGTGTGGACAAACGAAAAAAAAAGGGCAAGATGTCGTCGGGACAGTGGGCCGAGCAAACTGAAGGACACGGAAACGATAAGGACCGAAGGTCGCGAAAGCGCCACCGCGAAGTGTCTAGCGGCTCCGACACATCCACGGAACGTCAACGATCCGGATCGCGAATAAGCCTTAGCCCATTGCGTGCCCACAGCATCAGCCCGCACCGGAGCTCCACAAGTAAGCGCCGTGATTCGGACTTCGCCAGACTCACCGACGTCCTCGCAGGTATCGTAAAATCCAGTTCGAGGCCGTCAAACCATTTCGTAAATGAGAAGGTCTTACCCGAATTCGACCCAGCAGAAAAAGCTTTAACTGCCGCCGACTGGCTAGAAAAGGTTAACACGTGTAGCATACTATATGATTGGGACGATAAGACCAAACTCTATTTGGCGGTGTGTAGATTGCGGGGAAACGCGAAGATTTGGTATGATGGTTTGCAAGACGCGCATTTGTCATGGGAGGCGTTCAAGCGCGCCCTCGTAAGACAATTTCCAGAGGAAAAAAGTTTCGGTTACTTGCTAATGGAAGCAGTAGATTATTCTAGCAAACCCAGTGACGACTTGCAGTCGTATTGTTTCGTTAAAATGGGCAAACTGAACCGTCTCAAATTAGGACTCCAAGAAGAACAGATTGTCGATTTCGTAGCTTGGGGAATACACGACGAGAATATCCGTAAAACAGTTTTAGCATCTCGATATAAAACAATTGCCGAATTAAACCATTGTTTGGGAGTCCTTTCTCCAACAACGTCCAAAACGAAGGAGGGGAGCCATACTATTGCCCGCGACAGTCAGTTAGGGGGAGCGAGGGCCCGCTGCCACTCTTGTGGCAAAATGGGGCACAAGAGACGAAACTGCCGCAAGCCCGAGTTCTCGCGCGGAGCGAGACCGCCTAAGACTTCTCGTCCGCAGGAAGATAGGCCGAAATGCAACTATTGCGGTAGAACAGGTCACACCGACGAAAAATGCTACCGTAAGGGAGCCGAAAGGAAGTCCACCCAATCTTGACTAGCCGGAGAAGGGTCGGAGAATGCTCCCCATATATGCACTATAGCAGAAGTACAGAAACCCCTTAAACTATGTAAGGTAAATGGGATAGCGCGCGAGTGCTTTATAGACTTGGGAAGCGATTGCTCCGTAATGAAGGAAAGCGTGGCGCGAGCGCTGAATTTAAAGTTATATCCAACAGACCAACCACTGTCCGCGTTCAACTCATCGATATCCGTAGCCATTGGTCGGGCGGAGGTGATTCTCACCATGGACGGGATGACGTTCGCGGTCGGCTTTTATGTCCTGCCTGATGATCAGATCTCTCGTGAAATATTGATCGGGCGAAACATTTTAGCCGACTCCAGCGTCAGAGCGATAGTTGGTGCGAGTGACCTGGCGCTCGTCAGGTCGACGGAAGACCGCGAGACCCGTGAAGCGCCTAGCATCAATGTAGTGAACGAAAGTAGGGGTGCCCGCGTAACCGAAAAGGACGTTGATTGCCCAGGACTCGATTCGAGACAACGTTCAAGTTTGATCGAGCTTCTCAACCGTTTCAGGGCGAACATATCCTTTAAGGTTGACGAGCTCGGGAGGGCAAATGTCGAAGAAATGAAAATCGAATTGTTGAAGGAAGAGCCGGTGTATCACCGACCCTACCACATGTCATTTCAAGAGCGTGACACAGTGAAGAGAATAGTAGCAGATTTAGAGGCTAATAATATCGTCCGCGAGAGCCGATCGCCTTATGCGAGCCCAGTCGTTTTAGTCCAAAAAAAAGAACGGCGAGTCGCGTATGTGCGTAGATTTCCGGGCACTTAATAGAATCACCAAGCGCGATAAGTACCCCTTGCCATTAATCGAAGACCAGATCGATCAACTGGGAGGCAAGTCGCTTTTTACTTCATTAGACCTAATGTCTGGGTTTTACCAGATTCCCTTGCACCCGGAATCCGTGGAGAAAACTGCGTTCATTACGCCCGATGGGCATTATGAGTTTTTGCGCATGCCTTTCGGACTCGCAAATGCGCCCTCTGTATTCCAGAGGGCTATGAATAAAACGCTAGGTGACTTGAGGTTTGGCCGAGCTTTACTCTACATGGACGATATTCTTATCCCTACATCGAACGTAGAGGACGGCCTCAAACATTTAGAGTCAGTTTTAGAGGCCTTGAAAAAACATAATTTTACCTTGAACCTCTCCAAATGTAAATTTCTACAGCCAAAGATCGACTATCTCGGTAGAGAGATATCAAAGGAGGGGGTTCGACCCGGGGCACTAAAGGTAGCCGCGATAGTAAAAGCCCCTTATCCAAGCAATATAAAACAGGTACGCCAATTTCTAGGACTCGCCGGTTATTTTCGAAGATTCGTTAGAGATTACGCCCGCACCGTCGTGCCTCTGACGAATTTGCTGCGCAAGGAGGCCCCATGGCGTTGGGCCGCTGAACAGTCGAAAGCCGTGGACACCATAAAACACATACTTTCCAATAGGCCTGTCTTAGCCATTTACGATCCTAGCCTAATGACAGAATTGCATACAGATGCCAGCTCAATAGGACTCGGCGCAATGCTTATACAAAAAACGGACACAGAAAAAAGGGTCGTAGCATACTATAGCCGTAAGACTTCAGTCGAGGAACAAAAGTATCATTCGTACGACTTAGAGACGTTAGCCATAGTCGAAGCTCTTAAGGCCTTTCGGGTATACTTATTGGGCATCAAATTCACCGTGGTGACGGACTGCAGCGCGGTAAGAGCGACCGCCACGAAAAAGGATATACAACCACGCGTAGCTAGGTGGTGGGTGTACATGCAGGACTTCGACTTTGAAATCGTGTATAGGCCGGGGGCACAAGCCGCACATGTCGACTACTTGAGTCGAAACCCCGTGGAGTGTCTGCTCGTAGACATAACGGACGTTGAATGGATAAAGGTTGCTCGAATACAGGACCCAAACGAAGACGTAATCCGTAAAATTTTAGAATCTGGAGACGTTCAGCCTGACACGAAACAATACTTCGAAAAGTACGATCTCAAGGGTGGCGTAGTGTTTCAGAGAACCGAAGCGGGTAATAAGTGGCTGGTGCCACGTGCGTCACATTTCAATACCGTAAAGATGTGTCATGACGACCAGGGAAGTTTTTCTGTGGAAGGAACCCTTGTGAAAGTCCGAGATAATGATTGGTTTGCAGGGATGCGTAAATTCATAACTAAATACGTATATGCTTGCCTTTACTGCCTATATTATAAATCCTCATCTGGTCGTAAACCGGGTCTACTACACCCCATTGAAGAGGTCTCTATCCCATTTCATACATTGCATCCGGACCACGTGGATCAGTTTGTACGGAGCAAACGTAAAAACACGCGGATACTGACGATAGTAGACGGGTTCACGAAGTTCTGCGTACTCGAACCCGTACGAGACACAAAAACGAAACGGGTCATCAACGCTCACGACCAGTTATTTGCGTTGTTTGGGGTCCGAATACTGATTGTGAGCGACAGGGGAAGCTGTTTCACCTCGCATCGTTTCGCTGCGTTCTGCAAGGAGTATGAGATCAAACATATCCTCAATGTGACGGCGACGGCACGGGCAAATGGTCAATGTGAGCGCATGAATCACACTGTACTGAGCTCCCTTGCAGCCATGGGTGCCGGGGCGCCAGAGGATACGTGGGAGGACTTCTGGAAGAAGTCGGATCTAGTCGATTCTCGATTGAATCGATCTCAAGGAACTGCGGATGGAAGCGTTCGACAGATGAAGGACAACAGCGCCAGAAGACGGCGTTCGATTCGCGGAGGTCCAAGCCCCGCGGTATTCAGACGGAGACGTCATTATGGTGGCCACGAATCCTGTCGCAACAGGGCAGAGCAGGAAGTTGATGGCCGAGTTCAAGGGGCCGTTCAAAATTGCTGCTGTCCTGCCGAATGATCGGTACGAGGTCGAAGACCTGCGTGCGCTTTGGATAGCGAAGGGTCAAAGGAGCGTCATCCCTGTTGACGGCCTTCAGAAATGGGTCACCATGGTCTTACCATCGAGGACGCTGGATTTCCTTTTGACGAGACTGTAACAGTGCGCCGCAATTATCGGGCCTGTAGGCAGATACGTCTTGGATAACAGAGGTGTTGGTGTTGCCCAGTTGGGGGCAACGGCGACCACCCTCTGGTTTGCTATGGACCCGGATGTCTCCCCGTCGCCTCTTGGCCAGAGTGCGCGGGACGAGAGCCTGGGAGACGCTTTCTGGTTAGCTAGGTACCCGGCATGTCTCACCGGCGACTCCTGGCCAGGGCGCGCGGTACGAGAGCCTGGGAGACGCTATTTTCTTCATTCTTCCTGTCACAGTAGAAGACGGTTTGTAACCGATTATGGTTGTTATTGGTAAATCCAGGGAATTGGATATGAAATTTGATGGGCAACTTGATGTCGCCAAGTGTGTCAGTTGGTCAGTGTTGTCTGACAACTTGAATTCACGTTTTTCTACTGTGACAACCTCTCCGCTTGCATACTCTTACTATCGGACATTAAAAATTGAATGGTATGATTTTCTCTCTCTAAGCCTTACTATCCTGTCTACTATCCTGTTGCACGCTCAACTAACATATGCCGCGAGTCCGGACTGTCCTAGCCATGGCTTACCGGTCGAGAGCTGATGTATAAGGAAGATCCGGGCAAGGCAGGAATTTGACCGGTACCAAGTCGAGTACTCAGCATGTTAAGCGAAACCTTGGTGGTCAGGTTCGTGTAATGGAGTTCCCTCGGCGGAGGTTCTGACCATGGTCGTGAGCCAGCGCTTCGCACAATGCCTCACGTGATCGGGTAGGTGTGCTAATTGGAGCCTGGTGTCGACCGCGATCACGTTAGACCAACATCCAGGCATCTGCAGGATATGGGGATCCTTCTATCAATACACTCCAAATGCAAAAGAAAAAAAAAACGGAAAAGAGAACTATGCATGATAGTTCGGCATGAGAATCGCCTGTGAAGTTAGACGAAATCGATTCGCACGAAAGGCACGTAGCATTGGAGTGTTTCAGGTGAGATCCTGTGGGGTAAAGTCCTGGTGCGGTCTTGGTTTCCCTACCTTAAAAACCTATCCAGAGGGGTAATAGTCGTGGTGCGGTTGGCTTTCTCGAGCGGAGCTGATCACTGCGCTTGAGAAGAGTTGCGATTGCATCCCGAGGAAGACCCATCCAAAAAAATTGGACGATGTGAAATCTTTCTAATTTGGGGTACATGTGGTCTTGGCGACTTTATTCTTTTGTTCCGTACAGAAACGTTGTCGACGTTTAGATGTGTCTACAACGGTGAGCCGAGGGCGGCTCAATTGCAGGAAGGCCGAATGTGGGAAAAGTTTTTCGTTCCTCTTCCTTTTGCGTCGACGGGACTCGGTCGGAGATCGGGTTACGAGACTCTTGAGTGGGTCATAAACGCGAGGGCTGTTTATTCCGGAGCTAAGGGAGAAGCCAAGGGACAAAGGCCCAAGGGTCCTAGGCGAGGCGCCTAAGAATGGACAACGGAGGGGCATTCTGTCTCCAGACCTCGAAGTGACCAGTCGCGACAATCATCTCAAAGACTTTGCTATATTTGTTAAGCCGATTAATCGATCAATGTACAACAGTATTCCGACCAACCGGGAGGATTATATTAATTAAAACCGTCTCTGTTAAATCCTACAATTCGTCAACCAAATATTTTCCTACACAATATTTCCGTGAATAGCAGTAGCTTGCAGTTTTTCTTTTTAAATGTAGTCTTTTTTAAGCCCTCGAATATAAGTGCAAATTTCGCCAAAGTAATACTTTTTTTAAACACCCGCCATTTTGTGATTTTTTTTTCGAAATATGGCTCTGTACGACAAGAACTACATTGATATGAATTAAATTTTTTTTCCAAATCCACAATAAATAATCTGGCAAACAAAAAGAATCGAAAAAACGACCTTTTTCGGCCCGTCGCAGTGATGTCCTCCCTTAAGACTAGGCTGCCAAATTATGTTTTCTTCTCGCATTTGCTGTTCGTAATTTTCTTCCACTCATTATTTACAATTTTTTCCTCGTCTTTGATATACCTCGAGATAAGAAAAATTCTTGAATATTCTTTACGATTTTTCCACGTAAAAAGTTCATCTCTGTTATTAAGTGTAGCGTTTTTTAACAAACTCTGAGAAAAGTCGATAGGAATTCGGAAATTCTTTGACGAATTATAACGATTTTTAAACACAATTGGCGGATGAAATAATTCTTGAAAATTCTTCACGGTTTTTCCACGAGAAACTGACATCTCTCTTATTAATATTTCATTCGAGCGTTATTGACGATGCCATCCAACGGACGACGTTTTTTTTTCTTTTTTTCGTTCAGTCAAGTCGAGTGATCGAAATTATATTTATTTTCTTACATTCGTTATTCTTGATTTTCTCATCCCTATAAGGTGTCTCAAAATAACCTGACATTTTTTTTATCAATAAAAAATCTTATTTGAAAAGTACGAATAATTTTATTTTAATATAAGGTACAAACATGGAGGTTACATGTGGCACACAATATACAATAAATGGCCGCCTCGTCCCTGTTTGCAAACGTTCACTCTTTTGACGAAATTTTCAATAACATTTTGGCATCATTGCGGACTAATTACATTGAGGGGGGGGGGGAGTATTTCCCCGCGTTTGTTTTTATTTTGTCACATGAATGCTTCATGGGCCGGGCATCGATGATTCTGTCTAAACATGTGAAAAAACACTCGTTTATTGATGTTTAATTTTTTATTTTATAGTGTAGAAATCTTTGAAACTTTTGAACGCGTTTTTCTCATATTTAGCATTTTCAAAGTCGGTGAACTCTCCAGCTCGAAATCTACTGCACCGATCCTTTTGAAATTTTACACCCTCTTTCTACACATAAATTACGAGGTAACGCTGTCGAGTTTTATACATTTTTTATAACTTCAATTTATTTTACAATAACAAAATTTCCAATTATATATATACTATTTTACCATAACAGTATTTTTAATTCTTAGTGTAACCAAAAATTAAAAAATCAATTAAAAAAAAACCGACAGCGTTACTTTAAGGAACTTATCAACTAATGAAATCGTTTTGGTTTTTTGATTTCAGATGATTCAGTGATGAGTTATGCGGTTCACCGCAATGTAACTTTTTTTGCGGCGTCTGCGAACATTTGATGTCAATGGCTCATTTCTGCATATTTATTAATGAAAATTCTACAGAATATTCTTTAAATGTCCTTTTATTATGTACTAATTACATAAATAAATGTATATTAACTGTGTCGTAAAAAAACGATTGTAAATATGCTTTTTTGTAGCGAATCGACCTTACCCCCACCCCCCTTAATGGTGCGTGCAATTGCTTCCTTGAGCTCCGGAATGGTCTGTGGATCATTGGCATACACTCTTCCTTTCAGAAAACCCAAAGCAAGAAATCCAATCGCACGATCTTGGTGGCCAATTCATATCGCCGCGGTGCGAGATAACACGACCATGAAACTTCTTCTGCAATGACTGCATTGTTCCACCCGCAGTGGTGCAAGTTGCGTCATCTTGTTGAAAGAATATGTCTTCCAAGTCCATGCCGCTTATGCCATTTATCGGATATTGCGTTCTACACATAACCTCTATGTTTGTACCTGACATTAAAATAAAAACCTGCGTACTTTCCAAAAAAATAATACGTTTTATTAAGGGGTTATATCCAGTCACGAGGACCAAAAAGAACAATTTTTCAAGATTTTTTCTTGAGAAGACTTTTAAATCTATCAACGCAAAAATTTGTACACATATTGTGGTGCCTTTTAACTGTATTTAAACATTTTTTATTTGTAACAATAATTGTTTTGATAGCTGCTATTGCTGATCTCCGGGGGCACCTCTAAAAAAAGGTGTCTTGCGGTGAACACGATATCTCTGGACTGGATCATCTAAAATGAAAAAACCAAAAATATTTCGTTAATATAATGGACTATCTTGTAATTGATCGAAGGAATGAGCAAAATAATAATTTTTGACAAAATGGTGGCTTCTCAAAAAAAGAATCGATTTTTGACAAAAATGTAGGCCTTAAATTGTTCATAAAATGGAAAATATTTATCGGTGAGGAACAACCGTCGATTAATTACTAAAAAATATACTTAAAAAGATTGTGTTAAAATTTGAGACTGATCAGCCCTTTCCGAGAAATCTTCCTCACCAACTTTAAAAGCACAGTTTTAAGAAAAACGCGTTTAAGGCGTTACCCCCACTTGTAGCGCAAAAAAAGGCCTTTTTCATGATTTTTTTTAAAGAAAACTACAAAACTTTTTTAATCGATCAATATACCATCTTAAAGAACACATCTTGAAGAACTTTCAGTAATTTTTTTATTGAAAAATATTACATTGTTTAGTGACAAATGGCCGTCAATGAAATAATGTTTTTATATACACGGTTTGCGGTGACCAACATTGCGGCGAAGTGGATCATCTGAAAAAAAAAAATGCGGATGGATTTAGTCAAATATAAGTATAAACTAGTCTTTAATCGAAGGATTTTAAAAAATATTCATTTTTCACAAAATGGCGGACAGTCAAAGTTAATGGTTCGATTTTAACGAAAAAAACGGCCGTTTTTTGGCTATAAAACGGTCATTTAAAAAAAAAAAAAATCGAACGATTAAAGACTACATTTTTATGTATTAAATAAGCCTGCAAAATTTCAAGAAGATCGGTTCATTAGTGTTCGAGTAATCTTGGTCACCGACTTCAGAAATGCCATTTTGAGAAAAACGCGTTTAAAGTTTCAATTTTAGTTTACAGGAAGAAAATATTTTTTTTTTGTAAACTTACATAGAGTCATCTATTCCAGGCCCATACAGAAGTATGGGCCCGGATACTTATACTTCAAAAAAATGCAATAAAAAAAATCGATTTTTTCAAAATCGCAAGTGGGGGTAACCCCTTAAAGTTTCAACAGCACTTTCGTCTGCCCTGACACGTCATTACAAATGTGCGCGTAACTTCGAGAATATTCGCCGGATTGACAAGAAATTTTCGGTGTGTGTACTTAAATATAAGTACATTACGAAAATAAATTTTTTAAAAATAAATTTTCGCAAATTTTTACTGTATACAACCCCTTAATAAATTAAAATATCCGGTCATTTCGAGATACCCTTTACTCTTCACAATTTTTTCCTGATATTTTACCCACATCTACTCCAACCCCCGTCCCACTGACACCCCAAAAACAATCGAAATCGCACAAGTATTTTCCATACAAAAAAGCGTCAAAATTTCTGCCGATTTTCGGCTCTACCTCCCCCCCCCCCTCAAAGATACTGACGTTTCCGCGAAGAGATCCGAGGGAACTCATCCGAATCAAATTCGTCCGTGCGCGCATGTACGTGCGCATTGTGCAAATAAAATATGGAACGTTCGTTATCTCGAATGAATGAACTTTTCACCCTTTTTTTCTTGTGCCGCCTCTCGTTGCCTCTCTGCACGGAGACCTCGAGCCTAGATCGTGTGTGCCGGGTGAAAGTCCCGACGACAGAGGCAGAATTTGCATGCGATTATATGATCTTTCGTTAGCCGCCGCCCCCCCCCCCCCCCAATCCCCGTCTCGCCCTCACGCCCGACCACGCGTTGATTAATAACGTGATAACGAACGCGGTCCCGTTGCCGCGAGTAACAGGTACACACGTCCCCATCTGTTATCGCCTTCCCATGTGTTTCGCGCGATCCGCAAATTTCGCGATGCGAGCCAAACGTACCGATATCCAGGTAAGCGTAGACTTGTCCGCGAGCTCGCCGGGCGAATCGAGAAATCTCGCGGCGAGGGGAGGGGGAAAAGGCGGAAAAAAAAGTTAATCCAGAAACACCCGTTCCACGATAACGATGTATACATACGCACGTCTGTCTGGGACGACTCGCTCTCGTTCGCGGTTGTCACGTGTGCGCTGGCGACGCACAGATCTGGTTCAAAGATGCTGTGTATGTGCAGGCGAGTGCGATCCTTTGCAGGGAGGAGATGAAAGCGAAGAGACTAGAGAGAGCCTCGCCGCTCCTTCCTGTGTCCGGCAATGGAAGCTGCTACCAGCGGGATATTGAAAAAACTAAAAAAGACGACCATGTGTATGAGTGGGTACAGGGTGACCAGAAAAGTGACGGAAGAAAGGAATATCTAGATGGCTCGGATCGATTCCTATCCTAAATAATAACTAAAATATGATATCTAAAAATTTAGTTTATAATATCTGATTATGCTATATTATTATACTATTATGCTATATCTTACTATACCATATATCTTATTATACTATTAACTATAAAAAATAGTTTATGATATCTAAAAATTTAGTAATAAAGTTTGAATAACTAAAAAAATTCCTAGAATGTAGATTGGGGTGATTTACCCCAATTGACGTTCTAGGATATTTTTTACTTATTTAAACTTTATTACTAATTTTTAGATATTTTTAGATTTAGATATTTTATCTATTCAGATTGGGCTTAGATTCACCCCAATCTACGTTCTAGAATATTTTTTAGTTTTAGAGGAAAAAGGATTTTAAAAAATGTCCCTTTTGTGTATGTACTTTTTTCGCGATTTTTCTTTACTGATGTTATCGGTATGACGTATCCTATTGAGCAATGAATAAATTACTCAACACTCATGTAAATGCCTTAGATTTTGATCAAATGGTGAAAAAATAGGTTTGAGGGAGTCAGTCACTAACGTTCGGATGATAAAAAAAACTTACACTAGTCTAAATGCCTACCAATTGCTTTCAAAAATTTCAAAGAGGAAGGAACGTACGCTAAATAGAAAAGAAACAAAACATTTGCTACGGGTAAATTAAAAAAAATACCTTCTTCTCGAAAAGTAGAAAAGATTGTCGAGAAAAAAGCATTTTTTTTATTTTCCTTCTCTGTGTATGTACTTCCATCGCGATTTTTAAATGTGTGCAATCATTATAAAGTGCACTGTTGAGCAGTAAATGAATGATCGACTGAACACTAACGTAAGTGCCTTGAATTTGTATCAAAAGTTAATAAAAATAGGTTTGAGACGATCAGTCACTAAATTTTAGATGAGAAAAAAATACCTCTATTAGTGTAAATACCTCCCAATTGCGTCGAAAAACTTCCAAGAAGAAAGTACATACCCAAAAGAGAAAATATTTAATGCTTTATTGTCGAAAAGTAAAAAAGTTTTTCGAGAAAAAAGCATTTTTCAATTTTTATCTCCTGTATATGTACTTTCCTCACTATATTTATTTTCTCGTGTTCATGAAGTGCATTGTTAAGCATTAAATGAATGACGAAGTGAACACTAAAGTAAATGCCTCATATTTTGATAAAAAGTTGAACAAAAATAGGTTTGAGAGAATCAGTTACTAAAGCTCAGATGATAAAAAAAATACTTGCACTAGTTTAAATGACTCCCAATTGCTTTGAAAAACTTTCCATAGCAAAGTACATACACAAAAGAGAAAAAAATAAAACCCCAACGAACAAAAAACTCGAAAAAAATGAAGTGCTTTTTTTTCAAAAAGGAAAACATCATAGAACACACATAGGGGTGATTTAGGTGTCCTTTTGGACGTCACTTTTCGGGCCACCCTGTATATATACATATATTTGTATACATATATGTATCTTCGTATGTATACAGATGCATATAGGCGCGGATACATCGACCTCGAAAGTATCGAGAGTGAAGTACGCGAGATTAATACCCTCGCTCCTCAAAGTAGGCGCACATACACCGTCTATATATGCAGTATAATAGAAAGAACGCGTATACCTGCATACTTGAGTATATACATATATATACATATATGCATATATATACGGCAAGAGCACACGCGCGAGTGGTCTCAACAATTTATTTCTTGTCTCATTTCAACTCCCCGCGGAATCCGCGCATACGGCCCCAAAACCGAAGCATCGATAATGATCGATAATTACAATCTCTCGGATTCTCGCATCGCGGAAGCGATAACGTGCGTGTATATGTATATGTATGTATATATATATATATATATATATATGTCGGGGTACGCGCAAAAACATCGTAGTTACGGACACGGCCTTAAGGCGTTCACACCGGCGTGTAGTACGTATATAGGCGAGTGTTCGCGTGGCGGGAGGGCGGGCGGTCGGGCGGCAATCGGCGACCCACATATCCCGGACTCGGGAGATAAAGTGCTCCCAGCATCACACGCGGAGAATCCGCTCCCTATGCTCTCGCGGCGATCGGGTCAGTGGTTCTCAACGCAGCTCCACCTTTAAATCCCTCAACGGCGGAATTGTCAGGAGAGTGCACGATGGACGCTCTGTTTTTCTTTTTTTCCGTTTCAAGCTGCGCCGCAGATCATTTTGATCACGCAGTTTTTGCTATCAGCGTGCGTGAACTTATTGCCATTGATTTCAGGTCATATCCCAATAAAATTGCCATTGATTTCAGGTGAACCTGCAATTGCAAATGATGCCTTGTCAACCTGAAATTGCCATTAATTCCCCGTCAACCTGAAATTGCTATTGATTCCTTTTCAACCCGAAATTGCTATTGATTTCAGGCCTATTCCCGTTGAAATTGCCATTGATTTCAAATTAATCTGAAATTGCATATTGATTTCAGGTCAATCTGAAATAGACATTGATTTCCGGTCACCCTGAAATTGCCAGCCTATTCAGGTCAACCTGAATTTGTTATTGATTTCAGATCAACCTGAAATTACCATCCATTTCAGGTATATTCTTAATTCAAGTGCTATTGATTTCAGATCTATTCCGAATGAAATTCTCATTGATTTCTGGTCACCCTGAAATTGCCATCGAATTTGGGTCAATGTTAAACTGCAAATGATTTCAGGTACATCTGAAATTGCCATTGATTTCAGGTAAATCTGAAATTGCCACTAATTTCGCATTTATTCCCAATGAAATTGCCACTAATTTCGCGTCTATTCCCAATGAAATTGCCATTGATTTCAGGTCAATCTGAAAATGGCATTGATTTTAGGTTTATTTCCAATGAAATTGGCATTGATTTCAAACTAACGTAAAATTCTCATTGATTTCAGATCGACCTGAAACTGCCATTCATTTCTGGTCAACCTAAAATTTCCATTTAATTCCCGTCAACCTCCCATTGTCATGATTTCAGATCAACCTGAAATTGCTAGTTATTTCTGGTTGAGCTGAAATTGCAATTTATTTCAGGTCAACCTGCAATAGCTTCTGATTTCAGGTCAGCCTGAAATATCGATTGATTTCACGTCAACCTGAAATTGTTATTGATTTCAGATCAACCTGAAATTGCTATTGATTTCAGGTCAGCCTGAAATTGTCATTGATTTCAGATCAACCTGAAATTGCTATTGATTTCAGATCGACCTGAAATTGCTATTGATTTCAGATCAATCTGAAATTGCAATTTATTTCAGGTCAACCTGCAATAGCTTCTGATTTCAGATCAGCCTGAAATATGTTATTTCATGTGAAATATATTTCATGTTAACCTGAAATTATCATTGATTTCAGATCAACCTGAAATTGCTATTGATTTCAGGTCAGCTTGAAATTGTCATTGATTTCAGATCAACCTGAAATTGCTATTGATTTCAGATCGACCTGAAATTGCTATTGATTTCAGATCAACCTGAAATTGCTATTTATTTTAGATCAACCTGAAATTGCTATTAAATTCAGGTCAACCTGAAATTGCTATTGAATCCAGGTCAACCTGAAATTGCTATTTATTTCAGGTCGACCTGAAATTGCCGATCAATTCCCAAAATTCTCACTGATTTTCCGTCTTCACATGGGATCATACGCACATTTCGCGGAGATAATCAAGAGAATCTCCGATGAAAATCATCAACGCGGAAAACTTCGATTTCGTTGAGCCGCTCCATTTTCCTTTTCAGCGCTTTTTCGCGCGTGCGTCGAATACGCGAGAGCGCAAACGCGTCTACCGCGTATCAAATTAACACGTTCGCTCACGCCGCGCCAGGAAGAGCTGGAATCGAGTTTTACGCGTACACGCACACATACACGCCCCGTGTAAGCGAGAATGAGCGCTCGCTTCTTATGGTGCGCTTGCGGGTACCGCAACAGCGAGCGCGCTCAACATTGCCGCCCGCTTTATTCCACGATCGATGCTCCATCGGGGAGCGCGCTGAAGTGGCAACACTCTGTAGGAACGATCCAGTTCCAGAATCCGCTTTACTCGGCCAATCGAGAAAAACTGTCCTGCTAGCGATCGTCGAGAATACACCGCGAGAGACAACGGAGCAAGCTCCGCATTAAAGAGATCTCTGCCTTCCGGGATTACTACGTTACATACATACATACATAAATATATATTTATATATGCAGAAATATTATTTTGACGATCTCAATGCCGAGGATCGTCCTCAGTAGCCAATTGTCTCCATAGTCAACATTATATAAGCGCCGATGTCTTCGACATCAAATTTGGACGAATGCGAGCATATTTGCATAAAGGACAATTCGAAAGTTATTTTGTTCGAAAGTTTAGGATTTGTGTAAAAAAAAAAATAATTAAGGGGAGGTACCTGAGTAAACGGCGAGAAAAACAGGTTAACTTCGGGAATTTTTATCCCAAAAACTAATGTTTCGATTGGATCCGGGTTTTTTTTTTATTGGAAAATATGTACGTTGAGGTATGTTTAGGAATTTGAAAAATAAATTCGTTGACTGGAAACGATTCAAACGGGATTATCTCGAAACATAGTTTTCAAAGTCGGTGCCAGATGTATCTCGAAAACGGCTTGTCCGATTTTGTCCAAATTTGGATACAATATTCTTCGATAGTTTTTCTCGTTCGCCACGTAGGGGTTTTTCATTTCATTGAACCATTGCTTTCTTGTGCAATGTGTATGCAATCCAAAATTGTCGGAAATTGCGAACCAAAAACGAATGTTAAAGGGTTACCCCCACTTGCGATTTTGAAAAAATCAATTTTTTTTTAATGCATTTTTTTGAAGTATAAGTATCCGGGCCCATACAGAAGTATGGGCCCGGAATAGATGACTCTATGTAAGTTTACAAAAAAAAATATTTTCTTCGTGTAAACTGAAATTGAAACTTTAAACGCATTTTTCTCAAAATGGCATTTCTGAAGTCGGTGACCAAGATTACTCGAACACTAATGAACCGATCTTCTTGAAATTTTGCAGGCTTATTTAATACATAAAAATGTAGTCTTTAATCGTTCGATTTTTTTCGAAAAAAATGGCCGTTTTATAGCCAAAAACGGCCGTTTTTTTCGTTAAAATCGAACCATTAACTTTGACTGTCCGCCATTTTGTGAAAAATGAATATTTTTAAAAATCCTTCGATTGAAGACTAGTTTATACTTATATTTGACTAAATCCATCCGCATTTTTTTTTCAGATGATCCACTTCGCCGCAATGTTGGTCACCGCAAACCGTGTATATAAAAACATTATTTCATTGACGGCCATTTGCCACTAAACAATGGAATATTTTTCAATAAAAAAATTACTGAAAGTTCTTCAAGATGTGTTCTTTAAGATGGTATATTGATCGATTAAAAAAGTTTTGTAGTTTTCTTTAAAAAAATTCATGAAAAAGGCCTTTTTTGCGCTACAAGTGGGGGTAACGCCTTAAATTAAAACGGTCGCAATTCCGTCAAAAATGAAAATTTCAAAAAAATCCTACGTGGCGAACGAGAAAAACTATCGAAGAATATTGTGTGTGTGTGTGTGTGTGTATATATATATATATATATATATATGTATGTATGTATGTATGTATGTATGTATGTATGTATGTATGTATGTATGTATGTATGTATGTATGTATGTATGTATGTATGTATGTATGTATGTATGTATGTATGTATGTATGTATGTATGTATGTATGTATGTATGTATGTATGTATGTATGTATGTATGTATGTATGTATGTATGTATGTATGTATGTATGTATGTATGTATGTATGTATGTATGTATGTATGTATGTATGTATGTATGTATGTATGTATGTATGTATGTATGTATGTATGTATGTATGTATGTATGTATGTATGTATGTATGTATGTATGTATGTATGTATGTATGTATGTATGTATGTATGTATGTATGTATGTATGTATGTATGTATGTATGTATGTATGTATGTATGTATGTATGTATGTATGTATGTATGTATGTATGTATGTATGTATGTATGTATGTATGTATGTATGTATGTATGTATGTATGTATGTATGTATGTATGTATGTATGTATGTATGTATGTATGTATGTATGTATGTATGTATGTATGTATGTATGTATGTATGTATGTATGTATGTATGTATGTATGTATGTATGTATGTATGTATGTATGTATGTATGTATGTATGTATGTATGTATGTATGTATGTATATAATCTTACTCTTAACGAGGAATGCCCGTAAGTTATATACGACGAGCGCTCTCGTCTTCCTGTTCCGGACTCATCGGAACGTGGATTTTCCACAGCCCGCCTCCCGCCGCACGTTTAAGTCACGATTAGTCAGTAAAATCTCGAAAAAAAAATCCCTCAAGAGACGCCTCTAAATACCCGTCGAGGGTGTACGAATCGATTTTATATCGCAGTCGATATACTCGCGCTGGCAGGTGGAGTCAAATTCAGGAAATCTGCTCGAGTTGCATCGAGGTAGCATGAAATTTCTTATGCGTAAGCGTTGACGATATGCGGCTACTGCGCGCGAGTGTCTTGCGATCCAAATAGAGAATTGAGGCAGTACATATATACAGATATATAAATATATATATATTTACACAGGAGCCCGTGATCCAAGTGTATTATTTATCGTAGGCGTTTTAATTGGTTGGCGACTGGAGAGTTATACAGGCATGAATCTCTTACGCCTTCTTTTTTCCCCTCAACCCCTCCAACCCTCCCGATCCGTGCTTCGACAGTATATTAATATTTATCGGACGTTCGGGTACTCTCGTCTCGCGTTGAAAGTGGCCGCCTGTCACAGTCTCTGAAATACGCGTTAAATCGGCTTGCGTTCTATGTTTCTTTGGCTCGTTTCGCTCACACCAATGTGCCTCAGAGTCCGCGCGGAAGAGCATGTCAGTATCGAAAGAGACGATAATCATCGCAACTCTCGTAAAGTTTCATTATTGTTAAGATTTTGTTTTTGAAAAATAGAAAATAAAACGGCCTCTTTGGCAACGATCGCGGACACGCGTCGTGAAAATTGCGGGAGGAAGTCTCTTTGAGGAGAGAGAGAATTTCAGGCTGACCTGAAATCAATAGCTATTTCAGGCTGATCTGATATCAGTAGCTATTTCAGGCTGTTCTGAAATCAGTAGCAATTTCAGATTGAGCTGAAGTCAATGACAATGTGAGGTTGACAACAATGAAATGGACATTTCAGGTTGATCAGAAAACAATGGCAGTTTCAGGCTGAACTGAAATCAGTAGCTATTTCAGACTGAACTGAAATCAGTAGCTATTTTAGACTGATCTGAAATCAGTAGCTATTTCAGACTGACCTGAAATCAGTCTCAATTTCAGGTTCAGCTGAAATCAATGACAACGTGAGGTTGACCAGAATGAAATGAAAATTTCAGGTTGATTGGAAAACAATTGCGGTTTTTAAGTTGACGTGAAATCAGTATCTATTTCAGGTCGACCTGAAATCAGTAGCTGTTTCAGGTTGGCTTGAAATCTGTAGCTATTTCAGGTCCGAAGTCAGTAGCTATTTCAGGTCGAGCTGAAATGAATACGCAATTTCAGGTCGATCTGAAATCAATGGCAATGTGAGGTTGACCAGAATTAAATGGAAAATTCAGGTTGACCAGAAATCAATGGCAGTTTCAGATTGACCTGAAATCAATGACAATTTTAGAGAGAGAGAGAGAGAGAGAGAGAGAGAGAGAGAGAGAGAGAGAGAGAGAGAGAGAGAGACCGCAGGTGAAAAGCAATCTTCGTGACAATTATAGTCGCGCATTGTAGAAACGGAATCTCGAGGTAATAACGAGGATCAAAAACGCTTGCGGAGTAAATCAACGAGATCGCGAACGTCGCTCCGAGCCCCGTCAACCTCATTGGCTCATACGCGCCCCGCATACGCCTAGGGGGTAGCCTTTCATTTTGGAAAGTGGAGAGAAAAATCGGTGCAATGCATCTTCGCAAAGGAGCCTGCGCGCACGAAAGGGACGACGAAGGAACAACAAAACGTTCTGTACGGTGCAGTTTATTAATCCGCTCGGAGCTACTCGCGTGCGCTTGAGGATCAAGAGATCGCTCGAAAATAAATGGAAATTTACGATTATATTCGTCGAAAGTAATTTTACACTTGGGAAGAGAAGGAGAGAGAGAGAGAGAGAGAGAGAGAGAGAGAGAGAGAGAGAGAGAGAGAGAGAGAGAGAGAGAAGTGCCAGCACAGAGGGTTCATATTCCTTCAGGCCGATTCATTCTGGTCCTATAGATATACGCATAATTTAGAAGGCAATGATACTCGAGCAAAAGCGATTGAAGTATTACTCTCCAGCACGCGTTCATTTGCACTCTCATTTATTCGAAGTTGCCGCGGGAGGATTAGAACTCGAGCGACACGTGCCCGTTCACCGCTCCGTGCTGCCTTCCTCCTCATCTTAGACTGGCGAGACCGCTCTTCTCGGCCCCGGTCAGCCCGCGCACATGTGAACGCATGTACGTCCACATGTGCGCGCTCGCAGCAGTAAAAGTATCAGTCATACGGTCTGCTGCATAACGGAGCAAATCTGGTGGCTCAGCTGAAAAGCTTCCGGGGCTGTGCCACCTACATGGGGCGTTCCGCGCCAAGTTGCCGTTTTTTGTTCTTTTTTTTCGGTCGCGTGCGGTTGCAGACGTCGGAATATAATTTTTGCTTGCTTGTAATTTTTGCATGCCCGAGCGGGATTTTTACGGTTTCATCGGAGTCAACTTTACAGGCAGTTTGGTGTTTCTAGTTGCCGAGAAATACTGCGGAAGGTTGTGAATTTTGTTAATGGATCTGCGTGAGCTTGCGGCTAAAATCCGGTTTTTTCAATGTTTTTTTTTGGGATGAGAGTAGGGTAATGATGACGTTCCGATTTTATGGAATTGAGAGAGGACACCACTGTGACGGACCGAAGAAAGGTCGTTTTCCCCGATTTTTTTTGTCTGCTAGGTTAATTTATTTGAGATTTGGAAAAAAGGTACGTTATCCAGCATATATTGAACTTATTTCTTGTAAATTTGCATTTAAACAAGCTACTAATTAACAACGTTATTGAGGTATAATGAAGCCTCTGCTCCAGATCGATGACTTGATAATAGTTGGCCTGAAAAATAAAAATAAAAAAGTTTTTTGAGTGTGACACTTTCAAAAAATCGATTCTGCCTTTTTCGACAGTTTGTACATTCAAGAATATCATTATCATTTATATCAATATCATTTTATCTTGCAAAAATCGATAGTTAAATCTTTAAACGCGTTTTTCTCGAAATGAGATTTTTCAAATGTGCTGACATTGTAACTCAAAGAGCAATTATCCGATTGACTTGAAATTTGAACTGAGTACTCTTGAATATATTTACTCTACAATGACGTACGATATTTTTGATTGGATGAAAATTGACAATTTGGCATTGATAAAAAAACGACCATTTTTTGGGCAAGAAAACATACTTTTTTTCATAACTACGCCATTTTGTTAGATTTTGATATTTTTCGAAAATCCTACGTCATGGTATGGGAAATACCTTTCAGTTTAACGACATTTTTTCCTTTTTCGGTTTCAGCCACTCAATTGTCCGGAATCATGTCAGCAGTGGAGAACTTTTTTTTTGGCGCTTCTGAACGCAGCGCGTAGGACGCTTAGATCTCAATATTTTTCTATGAAACAATTATGTAATATTGGTCTAATATAGCCAAATATATTCTTAATTTTCATAAACATTCAATTGAGTACTTTTCTTCCAAAAAAATCCCGAAAATTACCCAAATTTTCAGCGTTCACACTGGTATAGTCCCTTAATCTATATAAATGTAGTTTCCGTCGTACGGAGCCGTTTGTTGAAAAAAAACCAAAATTTCACAAAATGACGGGTGTTCAAAAAAAGTGTGATTTTGGCGAAATTTTTACTTCTATTCGGGCGCTTAAAAAATACTAAAGGAAAAAACGGCCACGTACAACGATAGCTACTGCAATTATGGATTTTTTTAAAATTAAAATTGGACAGTTATAGCTAGAATTATGATTCCAGCCAGGTCGAGAAAAACGCGATCGAAAGTTTGAATATACGCAAATCAGTGCATCACTAAATTGTCTGTAGCGTGGTCAATGTTCAATATTTTAACTTGAATTTTTTTCGCATGGTCTAGGGAAAATGCAAAAACTAATCGATTTTTTTAATCCGTCACAGTGGTGTCCGGCCTCAATAGAGAGTCTTGCTGATTACGATTTTTTTAAATTGGAAATATTGATAAGCAATGGAGTTATTGTTATTTAAACAAAGTAACGCCGTTACTGTATGGCCAATCGACGTAGGTGAATCGGCATAGAAAAATAAAAAATGTACTTTTAGTATAATAATAAAACTTCTACAACCGAATAACTTTCTGGAATTTCAATACGTACGAAAAAGGCAACCCGTAGAAAAAAAGTTCGATTATCGGCAAAAAAATCACCATGAATCATTCGTTATTAACAAATGGATAATCATATGCAAAAATCATGCGATCACATGATAGAAAATATTATAAATCATGCTCTGTCTCCGCAATGAATCGGACGAATGAATTTTAAGATATTTCTTCCACCCTTTCAAAACGCAGTCTCGATAAAAATGCAAAAGAAAAAAGGGCAACGCAGAGAGTTGACCCTTCACAAAAATCGTCATATCTCGGTCAATTTTTGAAAATTATATACAATCTTTGCTGCAAACTAAACTTGAAGCACCAGGCTATAAAAGAAATAAATTTAAAATCTCATTTTTGACATTTTGACAGCTTATGCAGACCCCTCTACTGTATTCCATTTTCCCCAGGGCACAGGGAATCTCCGAAAATCACGTGTCGATAAAAACGACTACTTTTTTTCTTGACTTTCACTTGCGTCCACCATCGGTGAATCCATCGTCAAAAAAATGGACATTGACAATCCATTTTTGACAGCGACGATCCATTGAATTGAAACGCCCCGTACATGAGTGCGTCAACTTCGTTACTTTTCAAGTTTCGAGCGTGGGGTATACGCAAATTACACGTGTGTACGTGCGGAAGTGGTATGGGTCTTGTGTTGAACGGACATCGGTCGCAGAACCCATCCATCTTCGACGTCGAGTGCCTCGCACGCGCGCAGCTCGCACTTTATAGCATTTACGTATACGCACACGAATAGCCCGCCACACGCAGCATCCACTCGTCCGCACTCGTATACATGTACCGTGCCCGTGCAAATGTATAAGAGAAAACTATAACTCCCGGATAATTTCATGCCAGCGACAACCCCTTCGAATATCTCGAGCACGCATCTCACCACCGTGCTCGCGAGCGGAGAAAAACAAAAACCCGTGCAAATTAGAAACTCGCTCATTGCTTTCTCGTGATTTCCGTCTCGATCCCAAAGCTCTCTCACCTTGATCACCATTTTTCAATTTTAGCTTTCGCAGAGAGAAAGCTCCCCGAGCAAGCGAAGAGAAACAAGTAATTTTGCGTTTTCCACGTATCCTTTAGGGAATTATTGAATTTGAGGGGAAAACGTCATGATTCGAAGTGAAAGAAAAGGACACTGACGTTCCAAAAAGAACAAAAATCAACTTCTTTGAGCCGTTTTCCTCAAGCCTCAAAATCTTAAAATTTCAAAAGTTCATAGCTAAATTTCTGTTTTTGTAATTGATCATTTAATTCGTATTTCTATTTGTACTTATTGGGGGGGGGGGGGGGGGGGGTAAATTACCGTAGCCGAAGACATTCGGGTAAGAAAAATCGATTTTTTTTTACCGTTTTTGAAAATACATACATTCAGAAATATTGTGTCAAAATAGGTTCAGGAATTGTCAATTGAGTTTAGGTAAGAGTTTTTCATACTATAAACTTCGAACGCGTTTTTCTCGAAACAACGTTTTCAAAATCTAGCTCCATCGTATCTCTAAAGCTAATAAACCGATTCTCTTGAAATTTGAACCACATCCCAATCCCAACTAAAGCAAATCCCAACTAAACATTCTAGTACAACAAAAAAAAAATCGCTAAAAACTACCTCTTCAGCCTCGTCAAAGTGTCCTCCCTTAGACCCAATCAACCAAACCCAAAATAAAAAAACAATTAGGTACAGGAGTATTTTTCAAGTGTATGAACTGTGGCTCTACGTGTGCGAGCACACGGGAAAAATCCACGAGGGAGACAGAGAGAACGTTATGCACGCCCCAATTTCTTGCTTTTATTATCATTATTATTATCATTATTATTTATCTTAATCCTCAAGTTTTATTCTCTCGCTAAAATCTTTACGAGCCGTCTGACCTTTCCGCGGATTTAATGTTCGCCAATTTTGGCATCGGGTTTTATCGTACTGTACGCGCGGGAGTACCGATTTCTTTTCATTTTATCGCCGCACACTGCGGGATGCGCGCATTCGTGGAATATACACATATATCCACGAGAAGATCGGCCGCTACTGCGAGTGGTGCGAGATTGCGAGAGATCATGGCGAGTCTTCAAGATACTACGTAAATATATATATATATGTGTGTATATATAGTCGATGTATGCCCGAGCCAATTGTGTCAGACTGCTATTATTTTGATTTACGCCCACGCTGTTTGGGTCGGTGGTTGTTGTTGTTGTTGTTTTTGTGATTGTCGTTTTTTGCCCCTAAGAGATTCTCTCTCTCTCTCTCTCTCCCTCTCTCTCTCTCTCTCTCTCTCCCACCCTCTTATATTGTACGACCTTCTTTGGCCCAGATATACGACGACCATCTTTGGCATTCTGTTTGTCGGCACTGCGCCCCTCTTCCGTTTTCTGCCTCATCGAGCCTTCTGGGATATATGACGTATTCGAATCATCCGCCGGTGCATTCTCGAAGAACTATAACTCGCCACGTGCGCGCTCGTGGGAGGATAGTCCCCCAGGTAGGAATTGACGATGAAAAAAGGGCTCGCCAAGCTCTGAAACAAGGCTCACATTTTTTAATTCAGGCTGAGCACCAGTCTGATTTCAGGCCTAGCTGAACCTCTGAATGTTAACGCGGTTTCAGGCTCTTGCACACAGGCTTGACCAAAGGCTGGTAGAAAAGCCTGTACTAAGCCTGAAACAACGAAACAACAATGCTCAAAACGAGCCTTAATGAAGCCTTCACGAGCATTTATGACCAGGCTTTTCCCAAACTCTTCCCGAGGCTATATGAGGCCTGTTTTTAGTTTTCTATATTCTACATTGGGGTAAATTTAATAAATTTGTAAAGAATTCATTTGATTTGTTATATATATTTATTATTTGTTATATTATTTGTTACAAAATATATATAAAAAATATTTTAAAAAATAGTACTTAATTTTATTGCGTACTTTTATTTTCGTATATACTTTTTTGTGTACCTCATAAATGTCGATAAGAGCATATGTTTAAATGTTCTGAGCTGCCTCCTTCGCTTTCGTTTTTCGTGCCTTCGCACCCGACAAATTTATTGCTAAATTTTTTTTCATAAAAGTACAGAAAAAATATTATTTTAAACTTATTTTATTTTATCACAACCTGAAACAAGCCTGCATCCAGCCTTGATTTTTCAGCCTCAAAATTCACCGGCTGAATAAAGCTTGAAGTAACCCTGAGTTTAGGCTAAGCAGCCAGTCTTGGTTCCAGGCTGCTCCAAACGATGCAATGAAACCTGGGCCAGGTCTGTCTCACTCAGGTTCGATGAAACAAGGGTCGCACAAGCTTGTTTCCATCGTCAGCCTTTTGATTTCCTACCTGGGCCGTTTGACGGCAGCGACGACGAACAGTCAAACGTGGAGTCCCGGTGCCGATTGGTGGATACGATTTATTATATGCTTTTATAATGAATATTGCATTGAGCAGGATTCTCTTATGGATATTTTCAAATCGTAGGGTCTGTCTGTAGATCTAGTTTTTCGGGTGAAATAAATGGGTTTGTTGAGGGCTACGAAACTGGCGATTTTCAATATTTTTTTGTAATGAGAGTATCGGGATGAAGAGGTTTAAATTTTTTATACGATTGATACGTGGTCTTGCCAAGTTAGAGTTTTTTTAATTGAAAAATATTGATGAACAATGGAGTTATTATTTAAACAAAGTGCCAACGCTGCTGGAGGGCCAGTCGGTGTAGGGGTCTGACACATAGGATGATCTTAAATGAAGAATAAAAAAATTTAGTTTTAGCAAAGTGATAAAACTTTCCCTTGAGCGGATACTTTTTTGACATTTTGACAATTACAAAAATAGCACTCTGTAGAAAAAAGAAGTTCGATTTTTGACAAAACAAAACAACTTTAATAATGGGTTATTGACAAATCGATAAACATATCGGAAAATCTTTTGATCACACGATAGTAAGTTATGAAATGGCAGGAGGCTATAGGCGAGGACAAAATTAGCTGATTTTCATGATTTTTTTTAAGAAAATATTTATCTGTTATTTTTGAGACTTAAGGTATGTTTTATTACTACTTATGGCTATGACATGATATTTTTTTTATTAATTTTTAAAATATATCTTTCTGACCTTGTTAAAAAAAGGCCTCAAATGTTTCTGAATTTTTCAAAAGTATTTTTTTATTGTAAAATGCAGCCATTTTTTCGGAAAATTCAATCTTTTTGTTTCAAAGGGTACCATTCCATCGATCTTCAGCATTTTTTACCTTTTTTGGTTCATATTCTGCATATGAGTGTTAATAAAAGGAAAATCTGCGTTGCTTTTTTTCAGATTATTTTCCGGGTGGTTTGGTTTTTTTCAGATTATACTCCGCCATTTTTGAAGATTATTTTTAAAAAACATCATGTGACAGCCAAGAGTAGTAATAAAACATACCCTAAGTCTCAAAAATGGTGAAGAAATCTTTCCTTAAAAAAAACCACGAAAATCAGCAATTTTTTTCTCGCCCAAACGTATCTCCCCCCTTAAAGTGGATCGAAGGAATCGATTTTGTGATACGATATACACCGTTTCATAAACCAATGTTTCGAAAAAAAAAAACGCAATACAAGAATGGCAGAGGCAGTGCGGTGAAATCTTTTTATGAAGTTTTTATAAAAATTGTATAGAAATGAATTTATAAAAATGTTATACGGAAATGGACATATAAAATTTTCATACATGTCATATAATTCTTGAAAACCTTATGTGACTGCGTACAGGAACTGACAAATTATATAAAATAAAATTGTGTTTTTATGTATATGTATATGTGTAATATATTGATAAATCTGTAAAGATGTTATACGGACATGGCCATATAAAATCTTCATAGATTCTATAATATCCTTGAAAATTGCATGCGTATGAATATACGAACGAAAAAATTATACAAAAATCTTCCAATATGAAATTCATGTAAAAATTGTACATATTCAATATATATTCATAAACAGACAACTATACGATCCAAAAATCGTATTTTTGAAATTACAAGTTTACGCAGACCCCTTAAGAGACTAGTAGAAAGTGGTCGAAGAAATATTGGCATGATTTTTTTTTTCGTTCGATGAACACACTCTGTCGTTCAGACACAAATCTCAATACGATACTGCATACGTTTCGTATCAATTTGCACACATTCTCACTCGTAATTCTCACTCAAAATAATCGACAGCCCACGTACGGAAGAGTCGCACTGCCTGATACAAAATAAAGATCCTCAAGCTGGAGCTCGAGCGAGCTCTGATCGGAAACACGTTTTAAAGAAAATATGACACAGGCGGGGGAGAGCAACGGTCCAGATATATACAGGGTGTCCCTCTTATCTCTGCCACCCGAAATAACTCGGTAATTATCGACGTCACCAACAAATGTTCCAGACAAAAGTTGTACGGTGTAAAGGAGGCCATCAAATGCGACCAATTTTGTTTCATTTCGGTGGAGGCGCTGTCACACAGTAAAGGTCACCTCTACTTTTTGAAATGGAATGGTACATTTTTTTTCAACCATCTTGTGGAGCACTTCAAGCCACATATAAAACATTCGGGAGTCAAAGTCGTTCAAGGTCATTCAAGGTCACCAGTTAAAATGAAATACAAATCTAAATATCTCGGATCACTACCAAATATTTAGTAGTCATCCAAGATATTTAGATTTAGATAATCGATACTGACCTTGAATGACCTTGAACGACTTTGACCCCTTAATGTTTTTTATGCAGCTTGAGGTGGTCCACAAGATGGTTGAAAAAAATGTACCATTCCATTTAAAACAGTGGAGTTGACCCTGACGTAGCTTTAGCGCCTCCACCGATAAAAAAAAATATTGTGGTCTAGTATGACGGCCTTCTCGAACACTGAAACTTTTGTCTGAAACATTTTTGGATGGGATCAACAGTTTGAGCGCTATTGCTCTGTAACACTTTATGTGCCTCACCCTTTATATATATATATATATATAAACACATATACTGGGTGTCCTGTTATGAAAGGGTAATCCTGCAACTGCGTCGACATGACAGATCATGTCCTACTATATCCTGGAATTTCAGTTTAGTAAAAATCGCACGGTTTTAGAGATTTTAGACCTTATGTTATTTTATGGAAAAAATCATCTGCTTTTGGTTTTTCGCATGCCATTTCGACAAACGATATGAACCGGAAATAACTAAGCAACTTTTTAAAGTAATTGGCACGATATGCGTAGTACATTTTTTTCCACCCCAGGCTATCAAAGTCAGATGTTCGAATTGGTTTGTATGAGAATTCTGCATAAGATCCTTTTTCATAAAGTTTCCTTAATATTTAAGGTTAAAAAGAAGAATTTTCTAGATAAAACAAATGGCCAGGAGTATCTTTTTTAACTGGGAAAAAAAAGTTGTCATTCGTTGAAATGACATGCGAAAAACCAAAAGCAGATGATTTTTATCTTGAAAAGCGTGGGATTTTTACTAAACTGAAATTCCAGCATATAGTAGGATATGATCTGACCTATCGACAGTTGCAGGATTATCCATTCATAACATGACACCCTGTATGTATATATATATATATCCACGTGGACTCGTGACTCGTTATATTCATCCTGCACAATGGGAGCGGACGCTAATTAATCGTTGTTTATATTAATCGGACAGCTTTGTGTCTGATCACTGTGTTCTTTTGTCGGTGAACGCGTTCGTTAAAGACGACAGCACATGCATAAGATCGTCTCGCCCTGAGAATTGCTTTTTTTTCTCTTAGTTCTCCGCGTCGTTATTATTCGCGAACGTCCGTTCACCGTACGCGCCTTCTCAATCTTATTATCGGACACAAATGCATCTCTCGATTCAATTAGTGTGGCACAATGTTGCGTGACGATTCGTTCCATCTGTATTAATTTAATAATTTATTCGTACTTGTACTTTCCTGAAATTTACACTTTATTGTTTTTCTCTATTAAGGGGCTTTCTCTAGGAGTTTTCTCTAAGCGCTTTTCCATATTAAGCCACTTAGGGACTCACTAATTTTCAACAGTGAATATTTTTTAAATTGTTCTTCGAAAACCTACTTTCGCAGATTACAATATTTCTCGTGTGTCATTGGTACACATCTTAACACAATCAGCCATAACATTTTAATCATAATTATGAACAGTCAATATTTATTTGTGGCTTTGAATGAAATTGCGGTGCTTGCCACGATTTTTTACGAAAAAAAATCCATAAGTAATAATCATTTTTCATTAAAAGTATGAACTTCCGAATTTTCTGCGAAAAATTACGCGCAAAGAAATAACATTATTTTCGTTTTCGGCCACCCGAGCAGGCGGGCTCAAGTGCCTGAATTAAATGTGACATTGGCAAATAAAATTTGAGAAATTCGCCAAATTGCCTCATTTTTGTTAACATGCATCCATGAAGCATAAAAGTCAAGTGTCTAAAATCAAATATGTGAGTTAGATAATTATATTTAAAAATTCTTCAAATTGCTAAATTGTTTTCTTAACATACATACCAATTATCCATAAAAAATCAAGTGTCTGAAATAAAATACGTGAGTTTGATGATTATATCTAAAATGTTTACAAATTGCTCGATTTTTTTTGTTAACATACATATCAATTATCCCTAAGAAATCAAAATCAAGTTCCTGAAATTAAATACGTGAGTTTGAAAATTATATTTAAAAATTCTTCCAGTTGCCCAATATTTTGTTAACACATCACATACAATACATAATCCATAAAAATTGAAAAACAAATGCCTGAAATGAAATACGTGAGTTTGATAATTACATATAAAAATTCTTCAAATTCCCCCATTTTCTTGTTACCACACATTATCCACAAAAAATAAAAATCAAGTGCCTAAAATTAAATACGTGTGTTCGATAATTATATTAAAAAATTCTTTAAATTGCCCCATTTTTTTGTTAACATACGTTACCCACAAAAAATAAAAATCAAGTGCCCGAAATTAAATACATGTGTTCGACA
>OX101791.1:32251173-32383673 GCA_944452715.1 Ophion slaviceki
GATAGAGAGGCTGTACGGCTCGTTGCATCTCGGCAAAGTCGTCGCGGTGCCCTCTCTCCCTTCCTCGCGGAACTTATTTTTTTCCTTGGATTCTCGCAGATTGTTCTTCATGTCATATGTAAATATATACAGGGTGGCCCGAAAAGCGACGTCTGAAAGGGAAATCTGAATGGCTGGTATCGATAGCTATCCGAATCATCACATGCATGTTCAACGATCTTTTTTAGATTTTGACAAAAAAAAAGCATTTTTTTCTTTTTCTCCTTCGTGTAGGTACTTTCCAAGCGATTTTTTAAACTTGTGTTATCGTCTCGCAGTGCACTGTTGGGCAATAAATAAATGTTGCTTGATAAATGCTCAAAAGTTTAAAAAAAAACAGGTTTGAGAGGGTCAGAACTAAATTTATGGTGATCTGAATGACTCCTAGTTGCTTTTAAATCTTATAAGGAGGAAGAACATACACAAAGGGGGAAAACAAATTTCCATGGTCCGGAAAAGCACGAAAAAAAATTAATGCTTTTTTATCGAAAACTAAGAAAGATGATAGAACTGAAAAAGATCGTAGTAAACTAGAAAAGATCATAGAAATTAAAAAAAAATAGTAGAAATCTTAAAAAGTTCGTATAAAACTAAAAAAGATCATAGAAAACTAAACTAGATCGTAGAATACTAAACAAATATTGTAGAAATGCTAGTCTAAGTGACCCCTAGTTGCTTTTAAAACTTCTAAGGGACAGAACATACACAAAAGGGAAAAAAATAAAAACCCATGCTTCGCGAAAACACGAAAAAAAAAGAAACGCTTTTTTCTCGAAAACTAAGAAAGGTCATAGAACTGAAAAAGATCGCAGAAAGCTAGAAAAGATCGTAAAAAACTAAGAAAAATATCGTAGAAAACTAAAAAAAGATGCTAGAAATTTAGAAATGAGTAGAAAACTACAAAAGATCGTAGAAAACTATAAAAGATCGTTAGAAAAACAAAAAAATATCGTAGAAATGCTACGATATTTTTACGATGCTGGGAGTGACTCCCAGTTGCTTTTAAAACTTCTAAGGGAAAATACATACACATAAGGGAAAAAAAATTATCCTATGCTACGGAAAAACACGAAAAAAAAGAACTGCTTTTTTTCAAATACTAAAAAAAATCATAGAAATGTAAAAAATCGTAGAAATCTAGAAATCTAGAAATCGTGGAAACCCAAAAAATATCGTAGAAAATAAAAAAAACATCGTAGAATACTAAAAATATCGTAGAAAACAAAAAAGATCGTAGAAAATTAAAAAGATCGTACTAATACAAGGCATCTCGATTTTTCCTTTGGACGACATTTTTCGGGCTACCATGCCCATGTAAACCAATTTTCATATTTATTTCGTGAAAAATTGATTCCCCCTATAGAATAATTAAATTCAGGATTCTGGGTGAAATTAAAGTTTGAAGAGGAAGTTGTTCCATCCCAAGTTAAGGTGGCCGCCATCCATTGGCACTTTCGTGCCTCCGTATGTACGCGAGAACACATTTACGCGAACATATTCGCTTATTTGCAAAAGTACGCGAGCCCGTGAGATCACACGAGATCTTCCGCTGATTGCATTTGGTACTAAAGCCCGTGGGATTCGTGCAGGGCCCCTGCGTTTTGTGCCCGCGATCCTTGCGAGACCGGCATGAATTTTCGCGGTGCCGCGCACTCACTCGTGGGTGAACGACGCGCCGTGGCACCCGAGAACGTACAAGGATGCAGAACGAAGAAAAAAGTGCCAGAATGCGAGTAAAAATTGGATGCACTAAATCGCAACGGGGGGTTGCGCAATGTGGCAACGGAACGAGATATTCGACGGACAAGCCGAGACTTTAATCTCTATTGTGTATTATTTATCGTTACGCTGCTACCGCGCTGTGGTATAGAAAAGGTAACGTAACCGTAGGCACGTGACCCGTATTGTGATAATATTCCCGTTGCTTTTCTCCCGCTGCTTTGGGACGTTCATTTTTTTCCGCTTTTCTCGGCTTGCACGAAAAATCTGGGAAAAATTGGATTTTTTTGCTTTTGGTTTTGGATTTGGAGTTTTTATTTTTTTTTTGTTTATGTTGATGTTGATTACCCCCTGGATACGAATGCATGGTGTATTTCTCCCGAAACCTTTAATTTACAGGGAAGTGTGAAAAAATACGTTTTTCACCTTCAGCCGAAGTAATTTTGAGGTTTTCTTAATTTAAAATCTATGATATTTGTCATCGACAGAAAATTCACCATTGAATAAGCTTTCGAAATAGTTTGAAGGTCGAAAAAATAAATTCGACCCTTTCGGCCACTTTTCCGGAATCGCCTAAATTGCGAAATTTCAAACAGCCGTAGGGTCACCCCTATTTGAGTGACATTAACTAAATAAAGAAGTTTTGAATAGGATTTTTTCGACTAAGGTCGCTGGATTCATTCCGATAACTCAACTACTTTTTCCAGAAAGTGCACTTGAAAAACAGCTGAAAAAAGGCAAAGGGTATGGAAAAATTTGCGAAAATGTATGGTCCGACTTTGTAATTCTGCCACAAATCGAAAAATGATCAGAGCTCGACGAAGCAAGCGCTAATTTAAAGAGAAAACGGTACCGAAAAGAATGTGTTCAATTCAGTGAATGATTTCAGTGAACTTTGAAATCTAAGAGGAGTACCCAGGTAGGAATTGACGATGAAAAAAGGGCTCGCCAAGCTCTGAAACAAAGCTCACATTTTTTAATTCAGGCTGAGTACCAGCCTGATTTCAGGCCTAGCTGAACCTCTGAATGATAACGCGGTTTCAGGCTCTTGCACACAGGCTTGACCAAAGGCTGGTAGAAAAGCCTGTACTAAGCCGGAAACGACGAAACAACAAGGCTCATAACGAGCCTTAATGAAGCCTTCACGAGCATTTATGACCAGGCTTTTCCCAAACTCTTCCCGAGGCTATATGAGGCCTGTTTTTAGTTTTCTATATTCTACATTGGGGTAAATTTAATAAATTTGTAAACAATTCATTTGATTTATTATATATATTTATTATTTGTTATATTATTTGTTACAAAATATATATAAAAAATATTTTAAAAAACAATACTTTATTTTATTGCGTACTTTTATTTTCGTATATACTTTTTTGTGTACCTCATAAATATCGATAAGAGCATATGTTTAAATGTTCTGAGCTGCCTCCTTCGCTTTCGTTTTTCGTGCCTTCGCACCCGACAAATTTATTGCTAATTTTTTTTTTCACAAGAGTACAGAAAAAATATTATTTTAAACTTATTTTATTTTATCACAACCTGAAACAAGCCTGCATCCAGCCTTGATTTTTCAGCCTCAAAATTCACCGACTGAATAAAGCTTGAAATAACCCTGAGTTTAGGCTAAGCAGCCAGTCTTGGTTCCAGGCTGCTCCAAACGATGCAATGAAACCTGGGCCAGGTCTGTCTCACTCAGGCTCGGTGAAACAAGGCTCGTACAAGCTTGTTTCTATCGTCAGACTTTTGATTTCCTACCTAATCAGCAGCGATTGAGTAAAGACACTTATTCTTGGCCTAAATGCGAAAAAAAATAGGATCGATAATTGTTTTCTCATAAGTTCAGGTCGATGTATTTTCACCCCGCAAATACGAATTAACCATTCATTTCCCCCCAAAATCCTCAATTTCTATTTTAAAAATTATCAAATATGTGTGGAAATACGTTTTTCACGTTCAGCCGGTGTAATTTTGAGCTTTCGATAGAAGCTCCGTAATATTTGCAATCGGCGAAAAATGTACCATCGGCTGCACTCTCAACATGGTGTAGAAGTCGAAAAAAAATAATTTTCGATCTTTCCGGCCACTTTTTTAAAATTGCGAAAATCTCTAAATTCAAAACGGCAATTAATTGATGTACTGCATAAAATTGTAAAATATAAAATTATTAATATTCTGTTAATAATATTATATTAACAACAAAAAGTATTGTTAACTAAATTAGAAAATAACAACCATTATTACTATAATATCAACGACAGTAACAATAGTTCTACTAAATATTTCTTTCAACACCAATACGTCATCAATGCTCCATATTTATCAGCAGTCTCTAATCACTTGATCAATGACTACTGATCATTTAATTAATCCACTGCATACAATTACCGATTACCAATCCTACAAACAAAACCTCCACCCACCTCAGAACTATTCCACCAGAATATTTCCATCACTCCGAAATAACGGTAACTCAAACAGCACACGAAGTATCCAAAGAGGATCCTCACCCCAAAAAGAAATCTCAATTCATCAATTCCAACCTCAAGCTCTCGAGAATCAATAGCACCTGCGCTTGCGAAAAAAAACAACCTCGTACTTTTGAGTGTACACAGCGAGGTCTTCGAGTGATCCTTCCATACGTACGTGGTCCTCTTCGGCAATGTGGAGCAGTCCAGTGTGTCGAGCACCTTTCTGTTCGCTTTTTTTTACCGCACTCGCAGTACTCGAAGAGTAGCGAGGGCTCGGACATAATACGGGCGAGAAGTGGATCGGGGTAATTGATGCACCGCCGCGCCCGTCTGGCGGATTCGCGATTTTATGCGCACCGTGTGCTCTCCTCTGCACGGCCGAAGATCCAAGGAACGCCGGGGTGAAACGCTTGCGCAATTGCATCGCGAAAAGGTGCACTTAATGTCCGCGAAGTTGTACGTCGACGCTGTACACGCCGGTGGTAATCCTCTCCGGCCAAGGGCAGTCGCTTTTCCTTTTCGAAGACTCGCGTCGCGCGATTAAAAAAGAAGAGGATATTGAATATATACTTGAAGGTACATACACACACACTGATATATATATATATATATATATATATATATATATACAGGGTGTCCCAGAACTCAACGGCAAGCCGAAACGGGGTGACAGGATTGATTGTAACCATCATGAGAAAAATCAGAAAAAAAAATCTTTGCATTTAAGAAAAACCTAGAAGTTTGGTCAAACTGTTACCATTTTTCGGTTATTGTGGTTAATTTTTATTATTTTTGTTCATTTAAACTTTGGAACCGTAACCCTAAATAACATTTCTAGAATCACAGTCAAAAATAATGACACAATTGCCCCAAGTTTCCTAGAATTAAGACTGTTTTTTGTTAAACTATGAATTTAAAATTTTCAAAATAAATTTTTTTTCTGATTTTTCTCATGATGGTTACAATCAATCCTGTCACCCCGTTTCGGCTTGACGTTGAGTTCTGGGACACCCTGTATATATATATATATACAGGGTGGACCATTTAACGTGACCACCCCGATGTCTCAGTTGCCTTTAGAGTGACAACAAAAATGTCAGGAGGTAATCTTATTGATTTCGAAGGGCTGATACAGTGGTGAAAAAATCATTTTTACTAAGGTCATAGTTTTGGCGTTCTCAAGGTCATCAATAGTTTTTCAAGTGGAAACATGTTTTTTTTAGGGCCTTAGGCCACAGTAACGGGTATAAAATCATGTGTGAATTTAACCATTTTTTTTCGTATGAAAAAGTGATTCACTCAAAAATTAATTGCACATCTATTTAGTATGAATATCAAGCTGTTAGAAAATATGAATTTTTTTTTTTTCGATGTACAAAATACTCGAAACTTCTCGAAACAGCTTTTTTCCAATTGGCGTGACAAATAACTTCAACAATTTTCACTCGATTTACTTTAAATTTAAAGGTTATGTTCCTAATTGCATTTCGCAGAGAAGTACGTACGGAATTTCTGATTAATCGAAAACTTTTTATTTAATGAGCAGTTTATGAGCTGTTAAAACGAAATTTTTCACTCAAAATTCATTTCTTAAGTTCAAATACCTACAACTTTTGAATAAAACAATATTTTTTAAATTCCGTTCGTACTACTATAGGCACTCTAATGTAGATTGACGAGAATTTTTGCTTTTCGTTCTAGGTAAAAAATTGTGGATGCTAAATGTCACGGCGTGGAACGCCTAAAAAAATATAACAAAAGAAAATATTAGTAGTGGGCCATTTTGTAGATCGAAAAAAAAATATCTATATTTTCTAACAGCTTGATATTCATACTAAGTAGATGTGTAATTAATTTCACGAGTGAATCACTTTTTCATGCGAAACAAAATTGTTAAATTCGAACCTAATTTTATACCCCTCACTGTGGCCTAAGGCCTCAAATTAAGACGTAGCTGATATTCAGACGAATCCAATGACCTTGACATGATTTTTCACCAAAATACACGTGTAAAAACGGGAAATCATGATGGTGTTGACAATAAGAAAATCCGAATAATGTAATTGAATTTTTTGTGCAGAAAATGTATGGTAACAAATGTTCGAAGTGATGACCTATAACCTTGAGACATTTTTGAAGATGTCGGATGAATCATTCTCTTCAACTTCGAATAGTTTCTGGTGTGATAGCGGCGCAGGTTATCCAACGGATAACGGATCCATGGTTTCTTAAATGGGAACATGTTTTTTTTATTAAGACAGTAAGTTGCAGCTGATATTCAGACGAATCCAACGACCTATGAAATGACCTTGGAATGATCTTTCACCAGAATATATTGGTGAAAAATATAAAATAATTTTTCACCAAAATATTCACATAAAACATTTCAAGCAAAAACTATAACCTGGCAAAAATGAATTTTTCACCACTATACCAGCCCTTTGAAATCAAGCAAATTACCTTTTGACGTTTTTTTCGTCACTCTAAAGGCAACGGAGATGTTTGGGGTGGTCTGCTTTTGGATTTTCGCATGCCAATTCTAGAAATGATAACGTTTTTTACCCAGCTTTAAAAAAAATACTCTTGGTTGTTTGTTTTTTTCTAGAAAAGTCTTCTTTTTAACCGTAAATGTTAAGGAAAGTTTATGAAAAAAGCTCTTATGCAGAATTTTCATACAAACCAATTCGAACATCTGACTTTAAGGGGTTACCCCCACTTGCGATTTTGAAAAAATCGATTTTTTTTATTGCATTTTTTGAAGTATAAGTATCTGAGAATATGTCCTGAAAATGTTCTTCGTGTAAACTGAAATTGAAACTTTAAACGCGTTTTTCTCAAAATGGCATTTCTGAAGTCGGTGACCAAGATTACTCGAACACTAATGAACCGATCTTCTTGAAATTTTGCAGGCTTATTTAATACATAAAAATGTAGTCTTTAATCGTTCGATTTTTTGTTTTCGATAAAAATGGCCGTTTTATAGCCAAAAAACGGCCGTTTTTTTTTCGTTAAAATCGAACCATTAACTTTGACTCTCCGCCATTTTGTGAAAAATGAATATTTTTTAAAATCCTTCGATTAAAAACTAGTTTATACTTATATTTGACTAAATCCATCCGCATTTTTTTTTCAGATGATCCACTTCGCCGCAATGTTGGTCACCGCAAACCGTGTATATAAAAACATTATTTCATTGACGGCCATTTGCCACTAAACAATATATTTTTCAATAAAAAAATTACTGAAAGTTCTTCAAGATGTGTTCTTTAAGATGGTATATTGATCGATTAAAAAAGTTTTGTAGTTTTCTTTTAAAAAATTCATGAAAAAGGCCTTTTTTGCGCTACAAGTGGGGGTAACGCCTTAATAGTCTGCGGTGTAAAAAAAAATATACTAGGAATATCGTTCCAATTACTTAAAAAAATTGCTTAGTTATTGCCGATTCATATCATATGTAGTAACGGCATACGAAAAACAAAAAGCAGATGATTTTTCTCAAAAAATAACATAAAGTCCAAAATCTCGAAAACCGAGGGTCTTTTGCTAAACCGAAATACCTATAGTAGGACATGATCTGACCTGTCGACAGGGGCAGGATTATCCATTCATAACAGGACACCCTCTATATGTGTGTGTGTGTATATATATATATATTGATATCGAGGGCACATTAAGGTCTCTTTCTCTCCGTCGTCGTTCTCCGGACGTTCGTTCGGGCGGGCCCGGTTTTATTTACAATAAAGGAACGTTCGAGATATGTACGCGTGTGACGCAGGAGAAAGGAAGACTCAACTGAGCGTGCACGTGTATCTCGTTGTTTCTACGTGTGCGTGCATATGTGTCTTGCACAATTGGCGAGCCCGAGCCTTTTGGCAGATGAATCTTTTCACACGCCTCTTAACCTGGATGTATTGCAGCCTCGCGGCCGGTTCAAAACCCAAACGCTCTTCCCTCGGTGAGACGTCATGATTCGCCGGGCGTGTGTGAGTGCAGGATACGCGAGGATTGACATACTCGCAACCTGACGTCGCCTTCAATATGACGGAAGGGTATATAATTAGCTCACCGCTTGGGAATATGGAGAGAACGAATCAAGGTATGAGGAAGAGGGCCCTGTAACCCCCGGAAGAGAGAGAGGGGGGGAGAGAGAGAGAGAGAGAGAGAGAGAGAGAGAGAGAGAGAAAGAGAAGATCAAAATCATATTAAAACAATATAAAACGCGATGAAAATAAATAAGGCAAAATCCGAGTCCAACAACAAGAATTCAAAATCCAAAATCAGAGAAAGAGAATCGTTCATTTCGTCCGTTGCGACCGAAATCCCTTAAGGGGTAACACCACTCTAAAGACAGAAAAAAAAGACCTAAATTTGATAATTTTTTTAGAATATTGAGAACGGGATCGGGTCCCTTTTTTCAGGGTTTATTAAACAGATATGGAAGTATGTAAAAAATGAGATTGTTTTTTTTTTATTAAAAATGCAGGCCTCCACGGGCGGACGTTGAATTTCGAAAGCATAAGGGCTAGAAAAAAATGTATTTTTTTCTCAATCTAAATGCCATTGGCTAGAGAAGTACATAGGGGTTTTTTCCAATAAATTTCTGCGAAAATGGCACACATTAAAAAAAAATAACTTTTCGGCAAAAAAATGTTCAGTAATTTGTAAAAAAAAAAAATTTACATTCAATCAAAAAACAGCTATGTACTTCTTTAGATAATGTGATTGTGAAGCTACAGTGAACATTTCAAAGCAATTCATTGAACGGTTTTAGAGCAGCTTGTCCGCCCAGGTTGAAAAAAGTGGTTTCAAGAAAAACGCGTTCAAAGTTTTATAAGTACTTAAACCTTTGAAAATTTCGTTTTACATTTAATCCGCGATGCCTGCACCATGCGAGAGAATTTTTTTTAACTTTAATCTGTGATGCCTGCATCATAAGGGATGACACCATCTTAGAGTGGTGTTATCCCTTAAGAGCACCGTCCTTGTTTAGCTTCGCTTGGGTTTGTTTGAAAGAGAAAGAGGGATTGATTGATTGATTGATTATTTATTTATTATTGGGTCCTAGTCATCGTTTGGACAATGTAAATTACAAAGTTTCCGGCGGTGAGTCGATGAGCTAATAATCATTCGTAATCATTATTATCAATTAAGCCTTAACGTAAACGTCTATATAATACTGCAATAATAGAACGCTCAAATAACAAAATAACAAATCGTCCATTTATTGATCTGAGTGCATCGCAGGGCAGAAACCGAAAGCAGCCACGACAGCAATTCCGACTGAGATAAGAAAGCGCGTAATCGGATTTTGCAGACCGCAATCGTCGGAGATTTGGTGATGTTTGATGGTAATGAGGTCCAGAACCAAAACAAACTTTCGGGCACATAAAGATACAATATAAATCATATTGATCATAATCACCCGAAGTAACAAACAACACAAAAAAATAATGATAATAATGATACTAAGGATACAAGTTGAAAAATAAGAGCAACTATGTAGAAAACGCAAGCGTACGTAATAGAAATGATAATAAACATACAATTCAAAGACAGTATGGAAGAAGAATTAGCGATGTAGAATAAACAGAATCAATCAAATAATTCGTGTGTAATGTAAACTAAGTTTGAAATAAAGTAGAATGGCATCCAATAAAAACGTAAGCCTAAGCGAACCGAACTGCGTCAATCGTAGCCAGAAAAACCTAACAACGCCACAAACGCAATTGAAATCAAATGAAGATTAAAATTAAATGGAGATCAAAATGGAATAACGATCCAAATCAAATAAAGAACAAAATCAAATGAAAATAAAAATCGAATGAAGACTAAAAATCAAATGAAGACAAAAATCAAATAAAGACAAAAATCAAATGAAGATAAACATGAAATGAAGATAAAAATCATATAAAAAAACATAAAACGCAATCAAAATAAATCATGCAAAATCCGAGTCAAAAAACAAAAATCCAAAATCAGAGAGAAGGTCAGAGGGAGATTTCAGGAAAACCACACCTTCAAGGATTGAGACCAATAAAAATTACACTTGTATGCCTGACTTTATTAGGGTACGATTATTGGCATGGGAAAATAGACGTTCATACGTATATAATTAGGTTCGAGATTCGATCTCTTGAGTGATATAACAGTCAACGTGATATTAAACAAACACTGGGGTAATTTGATTAAAGAGTAAAAGCCGAAAGCGGAACAGTGGGGGCCAAAGAGAGACAGAGACAGAGAGAGAGAGGGAGAGAAAGAGATCAGGAATGGAATGTTTTCGCGCAGGTCGAACGTAAACGTTTATTTCGCTCCTACTCCTTTCAGACACGGACTCGACATACTTAAACGTATCACATCCACGTCGTGTGCGATGGCAATTTAAATGCAGATCACCCGCACGGGACTCGATAATTATTTTAATAAATTACCGTGCTCGTGGACATAAAAAAATGAATTTTCGGTGTACGCTTTCAAAGAGAGAGAGGGAGAGAGAGAGAGGGAAAGGACGGGCCCCGCTCTTTGTAGTCGGGCCTCGCATAAATCTTGTGGTTGGATATTTCGTCGTGAATTGCAGGAATTTTTGGTTTATTGGTTGTATGACAGACAGAGAGAAAGAGAGAGAGAGTGAGTGAGAGAGAGAGAGAGAGAGAGAGAGAGAGAGAGAGAGAGAGAGAGAGAGAGAGAGAGAGAGAGAGAGAGAGAGAGAGAGAGAGAGAGACAGAGACAGAGAGAGAGAGAGAGAGAGAGAGAGAGACAGAGACAGAGAGAGAGAGAGAGAGAGAGAGAGACGAGAAAGCATTGTGGCCGGAAAAAAATGAATATTGCGGAAGTTTTTTGTATACACAGGCAATGCGCGATCATCGTCGTGCCGATTTAATTCGAGGTCCAAGGACTGCGCCGCCCGCGTGGAGAAACGCCAAATTAATTCGTCCCTATTTATAATCTCGAAAGTATGTACCCTCGTGGATATATATATATATATATAATCTATTTGAATACGAACATCAACAGGCGGTCCTCCGAGTGATCTTCGGATTCCCGACGTTGCCACTCCTTCCGCGCACTCATGTGGATCACCCTGAAAACGATATAATACCTCGTCAAGGTGTTCCAGCCAGAGACCATACGAGTATATGGCTCCTCAATGATAATGACGTGCATGCACGTCTGCGGTCGTGATCTTTGAAGATATTCCACATGTATAGTCCGCTCTGATACACTTGCAAAAAAAGCTTCAAGACCGTGGTACACGAGGTACTCGAACATTCTCGGGGGGCCTTGAGGCGAAAAATAACTCGCGACTCGAGTCCCTGGGGTAGGCCGAAAATTAGGGAAGCTCACACGCAGCATCCTCCCAATTGGTGTGTTAAGATCTGTAAATATATGTATCACATTTTTAATATATATTTATTACCATTTTACGACAAGTCTCTTCAGAGACACTTTTTCTGCAAGGGGAAAAGGGGTGGCGCTGGAACCGGAAACAGTCAAGTAGCATGTGTGGAATAAAAGCCAGAGGGATGAGATTCCAGCCGTTGCAGAAATTGCCATGGGGATCCAATTGGATTCCCATACTTGTTCCCACTTCCTGACAGGGATCGAATTGGTCATCGCATTGGATCCCTGTACTGAAACGTCACGCTCGGACATTGGATTCCAATCGGGATTTGCCATTGAAAACATTCCATTGAGGAATGCCATTGAGGACGAATCAATGTACGAATCCAATTCTTGCATTGATTCATCCAATGATCCAACTAATCCTTTAGGATTCAAAATGGATCCAACGAATCCATGTTGAAATTTGAAGGATTCCCACATTATCAAACAGAATCCAATACGATTCTTGATGTATCCCACCGTATTCGGTACGTTGCATTTTTTTAACAAAATATATACCTATACAAAATGAGCGAATTTTGAAAAAGTATAAATCTTATCTCCAAAAAGTATGAATCGCTTAAAAAAGTATATCTTAAAGATCGATTTGAATCACATCACTGAAAATCTACTGTAATTATCGTTTGTTATTTTACTGCACTTTGACATAATATCACCACACACGTAAAGGCTCACGAGGGGTGCACCTTATGTTTCAACGCACCGAGTTTTTTCTCTCGACTTTTCACATACTTGCGTTTCGAACGTGGTGAGACTTCTCAAACGGCGTTGATCGGCGAACAGTGCAGAATCCAAGTGGATCCGAATGAGGAATCCTGTCCGGTGTCCCAAACAAACAAATGCGGTGTCCCAAACCCAAAAAATTCCCTATAAAGATGTGAGTGCAACTTGGGACTCCTCAACAAATTTGCAAAAAAAAGCACGGGAACCCGATCTTTTTTTGGGAGATTCAGGTAATTCCGGTAGAGAATATCAAGTAAAAATTCTCCAACGACGTAAGCCGAGAAATAGCCCGGAATCCACTTGGATTCCAATGTGGACTCCCTACGTCCCTATCGAACCCCTATAGGGAACAGATAGGATCTGGGAACTCCCCAACCAATTTCTGCACGAAAAGGGCCTAAAAGGCAAGGAACATTGAAAAAAATATGAAACTTACAGCCACATCCGGTTACCCACATTGGCCTCTTCCACGTCCCATTGGCTCTACGATTGAACAAGATATACCTAGACATTCGACCACTCGAATATCCCACTCATTTCGCTTCCATTCCACAAATACGTGACTGCAATCATCACCCGTGCCGAATTTCCACATCCACCTAGATGTCCTCCCAACAATGAACTCCTATTTGGGTTCAGCTTCAAAATCGCGGAGTGCCAGGGCAGCAGGATGTTCCAGCCCAACGTACACGCACCCGCGGACCCACATCCCAGGTAGGAATTGACGATGAAAAAAGGGCTCGCCAAGCTCTGAAACAAGGCTCACTTTTTTTAATTCAGGCTGAGCACCAGCCTGATTTCAGGCCTAGCTGAACCTCTGAATGATAACGCGGTTGCAGGCTCTTGCACACAGGCTTGACCAAAGGCTGGTAGATAAGCCTGTACTAAGCCTGAAACGACGAAACAACAAGGCTCAAAACGAGCCTTAATGAAGCCTTCACGAGCATTTATGACCAGGCTTTTCCCAAACTCTTCCCGAGGCTATATGAGGCCTGTTTTTAGTTTTCTATATTCTACATTGGGGTAAATTTAATAAATTTGTAAAGAATTCTTTTGATTTGTTATATATATTTATTATTTGTTATATTATTTGTTACAAAATATATATAAAAAATAATTTTAAAAACAATACTTTATTTTATTGCGTACTTTTATTTTCGTATATACTTTTTTGTGTACCTCATAAATATCCATAAGACCATATGTTTAAATGTTCTGAGCTGCCTCCTTCGCTTTTGTTTTTCGTGCCTTCGCACCCGACAAATTTATTGCTAAATTTTTTTTTCATACAAGTACAGAAAAAATATTATTTTAAACTTATTTTATTTTATCACAACCTGAAACAAGCCTGCATCCAGCCTTGATTTTTCAGCCTCAAAATTCACCGGCTGAATAAAGCTTGAAATAACCCTGAGTTTAGGCTAAGCAGCCAGTCCTGGTTCCAGGCTGCGCCAAACGATGCAATGAAACCTGGGCCAGGTCTGTCTCACTCAGGCTCGATGAAACAATGCTCGCACAAGCTTGTTTCCATCGTCAGCCTTTTGATTTCCTACCTGGGATCTCGCAGGTCCATAATCGCGAGCGAACCCTCGCGAGTCTCCATCCCGCCAGGGACTACGCACAGCCACCATAGGTTGACTGCGCGGTTGCGCAACAGCGTTACATACTCCACCGATCATTTCGTTCTTTTTATTCATTCCTCTTCCTTTTTCCAGCCAGGAACGACAAGCGGGCGCTTCCTGATCCATTCGAGCACACACACACACACACACACACACCCACCCACCAGGACACCAACTCCCATACGTGGGGGCACCCACGCGTTTGCTCTCTGCAGCACACCGGCTGCGGATCTATCGACGGGGCGCTATCGAATCTCTCGGAGAGCCGTAGGTCGCGGAAGAACTTCGGCATACACGGTAACTTTAGCTGTGTACGAACATCGACAGACACGGACACCTGGCTGTGTGAGAAGATCGAGTGCACTCGCGACCACACGTATCCTGCACGGCATATACCTATCGTATACACGATATCTTTCAACTCTGCAGAACTACGCTGATTCCGTATTGCACCAAGTGCCAAGTTCTCTCGCTCTCCCTCGGTGCGTGTCTCTTTCTCCATTGCAGTGATCCGCCAGGCGAGCCTCACATGCTCACCAGCACATGGAGCCAAACGGTCCAGGCAGGGCGTGCACACACAGAGCAGAAGTTACCGTGGACGAGTATTATATCGTTGACTGGCATAATATATCGATGCATACGTATATACATATATATCAATGAAACGTGCACGTTACGGACGGATGGCCGAGAGCCAGGGCGTGGTCGGCTTTATATAAGAACGGTGCACGTTTTTTCGTCACTCCTGTGAAGGAGAAACGGCAGCCGTTTGCTCGGGCGCACGTCTCCAGTCTTCCTACAGCACGAAATATTTCGTATCTGCATAAGATATCTGGATGTATATATATATATGTGTGCATTTGATGCCGTCGTCGCGTCTCTTTGCTTTAGACGTGTATACGTATATCTACGGGGACCACACGACTCCCGCGCTTCGATTGTCTCGCTGAGCTCGAGGCTGATCGACCGGGCGATCCCTTGACATTTGCCTACTCGTTACTCTTACTTTAAGACGTACCGCAGCACGGACTACGTAGTACGGCCGCCCTTCCTCCAGCTCCGTTTCTCCCCTCGACCTCTCCGACCACCGCGACCTCGCCGTTGTAACGCTCCGGACCTAACCAGTCCGTTTATCGGGCAATCATCGTTTTATTATTTCGTGAACGCGCCACGGTATCACCGGGTTTCGTTAAATCGGCGGCCGATCGGCAGACTCGCAATCGGGCGTCGGGCTTGCTCGGAGGTCACGGGTCGGCGCTGGGGAGGAGATCCTTCCCGCGTGACGAAATTGCGAGAGCAGCGGCGCGGTTGACGCGAGAGGAAAACATTGGGCAAGAGCAACGGGGGCCGATACTCGGATGGGTGAACGCTCAGAGGCCTCGTCGTGGAATAAGGAACATTGGGGGGACGTTTAGTGATGGACGGCTGTGCAGAAGGATGATGGTATAGGAGGAAAGTCGTGTACTGTTGTAATCCTGGTATTTATGATAAGCATTCGTGTCCTCGTCGATTATCATTGATGAAACTAATGCTTTGGTAAGTATTCACAAGTTGGGCTCCAGCTAGAAAAGGGGGTAGAAATTTTGTACCGAGTCGATGTTTTTCAGGGCACTTTGCTTGTAATATTTAAGTCCGGGAGAGACAATTTTAACCCCCAAACGCTTTTTTACTTTTTTAAAGGTATGGAGGAAACGGGTTTGGTGGCATCAAGTGGGTCAAATGACATGGGTTTGACCCAAACAAACCCAAACAAATTAGAGTAAGCATACAGAAAACGTATTTCAAAAATCGAATATTTTCCGGAAAAAAAATTTTTCTTAATAAAATACATATACCCTATCATAAAAAATATGTTTTCATACTGCAGAATAGGCCCGAATACGTGAAATATTTTTTGGAGCCGATCAGGGCTGGAGCCCCACTTGTAAATATTTACGAATGCTTTTATTGGTGAAGATAATTACAACAGATGTATTAGTTTCATTCTAATCAATTCCTATGTATGACTTTGATGAAGTGGAAAGCAAAGTAGCTTTGCACAGTCCTCAAGGAGTTAGGCCACAGTAACGGGTACAAAATCATGTGCGAATTTAACAATCTTCTTTCGCATGAAAAATTATTCACTCATGAAATTAATTACACATCTATTTAGTATGAATATCAAGCTGTTAGAAAATATATGTTTTTTTTTTCGATGTACAAAATGGCCGACTTCTAATATTTTCTTTTTTTTTATCTTTTTTTTAGACGCTCCGCGGCGTGAGATTTAGCATCCACAATTTTTTACCTAGAACAAAAAACAAAAATTCTCGTCAGTATATATTAGAATACCTAGAGAAGTACGTACGGAATTTAAAAAATATTGTTTTATTCAAAAGTTGCAGGTATTTGAATTGAGTTGTAGGTATTTAAATGAATTTTCAGTGAAAAATTTCGTATGAAACTGCTCATAAAATGAAAAGTTTTCGATTGATCAGAAATTGCGTACGTACTTCTCTGCGAAATGCAATTAGGAAAATAACTTTCGAATTTGTAGTAAATCGTAAATTGCTCTCAATGCATCGGGGCCAGAAGATTGTAATTTCCAAACACAGAGGGTAAGCCGTAAAAAATGATTTGGAGATCTTCCCGGTTTGGTCCATAGGAGGGCCATAGGAGGGTAATGTGCAGAAAAAACTGCACCAGTGATAATACGAGAGTATTATTGTGCAAATATTATTATTATTAGTATTATTGTGCAAAACTATTTTGCACAAAATAATTTTAATGTGCATAAAAAACTGCACCTGCTAATACGAGAGCCTGGAGCATCCGGAGTTCCCCGGGATCTTCCCTGAATCCATGGAAGAATGTACATCGAGGAGCAGCATCCACGGGATATGCTAATCGACTTCTCTCGTCGTGATACATGGGTGCAATGTGAACACACGTGTGGACGTTTTACCTAGCTGATATGATGAAATCGCGAGAGCCATTGTATCTGGGGCCATTAATTGATGTAATCGGCTGAGATCGACAGGCTCTCTCGCTCTATTTATACAGGGTGGACCGAAAAGTCACATACAAGAGGAGTGGATGCCTCGTATCAATTTCTGTCCAATTCACCCCCATGTATGTTCTACGATATTTTTTAGCTTTCGAGAAAGAAAAACTTTTTCGAGCTTTTCTGTACCAGAAGTTTATGTTTTTTCTCTTTTGTGAATTTACTTTGCTATTGGAAGTTTTTGAAGCAATCGGGAGGTATTTAGACTTGTATAAGTATATTATTTTATAAGTATAAGTATATTATTTTCTCATCTGATCTTTAGTGACTGACCTGCTCAATTTTTGTTGAACCTTTGATCGAATTCTATCGCATTTACGTTAGTGTTCAGTAGGTCATTTATTTATAGCTCAACAGTGCACTCCATATCGATATAACAAGTAAGTGAAAATCGTGAGGAAAGTACAGACACAGAAGAGAAAAAGATCGTAGAAACCGTACAGAAATTGGATTCACATACGAGCCCCTACTTCCTGATGGGAATCCAATGGGCCGTTGCATTGGATCGTTATACTAAAACGTCTCGCTCGGACGTTGGATTTTAACCGAGATTGCCCAATCCAATGTACGAATCCAATTTGAATCCTAAAGGATTTCCACATTATCCAACAGAATCCGATACGATTCTTGATGGATCCCATCGTATTCCGTACGTTGTATTTTCTAAACAAAATATATAGATATACAAAACGAGTGGATCTTAAAAAAGTATATATCTTATTGTTTTAAAGTATAAATTGCTTACAAAATAAATCTTAAAAACCGATTTGAATCTCATCACTGAATATCCACTATAGTTATCGTTTGTTATGTGTTTTACTGCACATTAACATAATATTACCACACACGTACACACTCGTGTGTACGTGTTTGGTAATGTTCTTCTCGTAACTTCTGGTAAGTTTCTTCTCGTGACTTTTCACATATTTTTTTATTCGAACGTGGTAAGAATTCTCAAACGGCGTTCATCGGGGAAACAGTACAGAATCCAATTGGGTCCCAATGAGGACTCCCGCCGTCGCGGTGCCCCTGACAAATCCCTTTAGACCTGTGGGTGCATAGTGAGACTTTCCAACAAATGTATGCACAGGACAAAAGCATATTTTTTTTGGATATCCAACAAATCCCGGTTGAGAATTACAAATAAAAAATTCTCAAGCGATATTAAAGGGCTATACCAGTGTAACACTTTTAAAAAATCGTTTTTTTTTGCCTTTTTCGACAGTTGATACTTTCAAGAATATCATTATCATTTATATCATTTTATCTGGCAAAAATCGATAGTTAAATCTTTAAACGCGTTTTTCTCGAACTGAGATTTTTCAAATTTGCTGACATTGCAACTCAAAAAGCAATTATCCAATAGACTTGAAATTTGAACTGAGTACTCTTGAATATATTTACTCTACAATGACGAAGGATATTTTTGATTGGATGAAAATTGACGATTTGGCATTGAAAAAAACGACCATTTTATAGGCAAGAAAACAGATTTTTTTCCATAACTACGCAATTTTGTTAGATTTTGATATTTGTCGAAAATCCTATGTGATTGCACAGGAAATACCTTCCAGTTGAACGACATTTTTTCCTTTTTCGGTTTCAGCTACTCAATCGGCCGGAATCATGTCAGCATCATAATCATGTAATATAGGTCAAATATAGCCAAATATATTCTTAATTTTCCGAAACATTCAATTGAGTGCTTTTCTTCCAAAAAAATCCGAAAATCACCCAAATTTTCAGCGTTCACACTGGTATAGCCCCTTAATAGAGAAATAGCGCGAAATCCACTTGGATTCCAATGTGGACTCCCTATGAAATCCCTATAGGGATGTAGTAGAATCTGGGGACTCTATTACACCCAACAAATGTTTGCACGGAAACATGCACCGGCCCAGGTAGGAAATTAAAAGGCTGACGATAGAAACAAGCTTCTGCGAGCCTTGTTTCACCGAGCCTGAGTGAGACAGACCTGGCCCAGGTTTCATTGCATCGCTTGGAGCAGCCTGGAACCAAGACTGGCTGCTTAGCCTAAACTCGGGGTTATTTCAAGCTTTATTCAGCCGGTGAATTTTGAGGCTGAAAAATCAAGGCTGGATGCAGGCTTGTTTCAGGTTGTGATAAAATACAATAAGTTTAAAATAATATTTTTTCTGTACTTTTATGAAAAAAAATTTAGCAATAAATTTGTCGGGTGCGAAGGCACGAAAAACGAAAGCGAAAGAGGCAGCTCAGAACATTTAAACATATGCTCTTATCGACATTTATGAGGTACACAAAAAAGTATATACGAAAATAAAAGTACGCAATAAAATTAAGTACTATTTTTTACAATATTTTTTATATATATTTTGTAACAAATAATAAATATATATAATAAATCAAATGAATTCTTTACAGATTTATTAAATTTACCCCAATGTAGAATACAGAAAACTAAAAACAGGCCTCATATAGCCTCGGGAAGAGTTTGGGAAAAGCCTGGTCATAAATGCTCGTGAAGGCTTCACTAAGGCTCGTTTTGAGCCTTGTTGTTTCGTCGTTTCAGGCTTAGTACAGGCTTTTCTACCAGCCTTTGGTCAAGCCTGTGTGCAAGAGCCTGAAACCGCGTTATCATTCAGAGGTTCAGCTAGGCCTGAAATCAGGCTGGTGCTCAGCCTGAATTAAAAAATGTGAGCCTTGTTTCAGAACTTGGCAAGCCCTTTTTTCATCGTCAATTCCTACCTGGGGGGCTGATTCGAATAGTACTGACATGAGGCCTCTGGATTTCTCCTGTCAGACGTCACTTCTCGGACCACCCTGTATATATGGTACCTCGCAATCTATTGACGGATGAGAAAAATCGTGGGAATTTTCCAGCGCGCGGAAGCCTCAGCTCTTTTTATACCGCGTGGAGAGATCAATTGCGCGTTTGACGCCATGCTGCCCGTGGTATTGTGTCCACGTACAATGGCTCGATCTATATATCTCTCTCAAAGAATCGTGGAAGCGATGTGCAACGCGCATTCGACATTCGCAAGGTCCGCTGTTTCTTTGTCCAATGAAAAAAAATGTATGTGAACGAAAAAAAAAGAAAATCCTTGCATAAATCGTTTCTTCTTCTGCATACAATTATCATTGCAGCTCTGAATCCCTGGCCGATCATGCACGACAGAATGCGATCGATGTGTACAACGCGCGGTGAGTCGTTACGAGCGCTGGTCCAGCGCGTGTGCAGATGTTTTTGTTTGCGAGCGCGGACAGACGCTATCCTTAAGGGGGAAGATACCTTTAATCGAAGAAACAATTTGCTGATTTTCATGGTTTTTTTTTAAGGAAAGATTTCTTCACCATTTTTTAGACTCAGGGTATGTTACGTGGTATTTTTTTATTAAGGCGTCTTCTCACTTTAGACGTTAAAAAAGGCTATTTTCGTGGATTTTTGTTGGTAGGTTTGTGTTATAAAAGTTGTCACACTTAATAAACACACTTTCGAAATACAATAAATATTTTTAAGAATGTATTTATGTAACCCAAACAAACTTTAAACGCGTTTTTCTCGAAACAACATTTTTCGACGGTTTCTTGATAAAATCTTCGAAACTTTTAAACCGATCCTTATAAAATCTTAACCACATATTCTTTACAACTATGGCTATAGCGCGTATCAAAGATTTTTTAAATTTTGATATTTACTATTTTTTTGCCAAAAACGGTGAAGATACATGTTTTTTTTTGTTTTTTCGAAAAATGTCCGTCATTTTGTTATTTTTCATATACCAAAAATCGTATGATATGCGTTATAGCCATTGACATATTGAATCTAAAAGAACCAAAGGTGGTTAAAAGACATTTTTTAACCCCCATTTTCGTATATAAATGGTGACGTAAATAAATAAATATTTAAAAAAGTGTATTTCGAAAGTGTATGTATTAAGTGTACCAACTTTTATATCAATATCTATAATATAAACCGATCAAAAAAATTCATGTAAATAGCCTTTTTTAGCGTCTAAAGTGAGAAGACCTCTTAATTTTTAAAAATGGCGGCGATATGTTACGGTCTTCTAAACTGCATTTTCAAAACTTGCGTGACGTGTAGCTAAGAAACTAACCGATTCTGATCAAATTTGGTATCAATCTTTCTAACCTGATTGTCTAAAACATGACCATAAATGTTGAAAGTGAAAAAAAAAATTTTATTGCAAAGTGTAACCATTTTTCTAAAAATTCAATCTTTTTGTTTCAAAGCGTACCATTTCATCGATTTTCAAGATTTTCCAGTTTTTCTTGGTTCACATTCTGCGTATGAGCGTTAATGAAAGGAAAATCTTCGTTGGTTTTTTCCAGATTACTCCCGTCGACGCTACGTGTCACGCCGTCAACATCCGCTGCAACCCGTTTAGAAGACCGTACCATATCTCCGCCATTTTTAAAGATGAATAAACAAAAAAGTACCACGTACCACCCAAAAGTAGTAATAAAACATAGCCTAAGTCTCAAAAATAGTGAAGAAATATTTCCTTAAAAAAAACATGAAAATCAGCCATTTTTTCCTCGCCTAAAATAATATCCGCCCTTAAGGCTTGCACGTTCGCAGCGATTGAACTACGAATCGCACGCAATCAGCGGATAAATATATATCGTTCTCCGGCAGGATGCTTGAAATTTCGTATCGTGGTTTTTTTTTTGCTGCTCTCGCTCTACGATCGTTTCTATATCCGTGTAGTACATTGTCAAAAGTGGCCGAGACGAGTGTAATGAAAAATGTCGGCCATTAAGACGATTCTCATGGGGAGAACGGCTTTTTGGCTGGTCTCGCGCGGACGGCTGAATTTTTATGTCGAGACAGTTCTTACCGATCTTTTGGCGTTGGACCAGAAGTTGAGCTGCAAGGAGTTAAAGAAAATAGAGAGCTATTATCTTTTCCTTTTCCTTACCTTGCCGAGTTGATGCCAACGATCTTAGGCAGCGTAGCGCACGAGAGATAATTCCGTGACAAAATCACATTCCGTTGACGAGTCCACCACGGGAATTGTGAACCTTTTTTTGCCTCCTGGATGATCCTTGCAGCGCAATGATTTCCGAGTTTTTTTGCAACTGCCGATTTACGAGAGGATTTTTTTTCCACTTTCTAAGTTCACTGGACGAATGGTTCTACGTAGTCTGGTGATAAAGTACAATTTCGTGATTGACTGCTCCGCCGATCTTGGCTCTCTCTCTCTCTCTCTCTCTCTCTCTCTCTCTCTCTCTCTCTCTCTCCCTCGCTCTCTCCGTTCCTCTCTTTTTATGACTTGTCCGTCACGCACAGGAGACCTCGCCGATCTCCTAGGTTGCCAATACCGATCATTGGCGCGTAGAGCGATTGCCTCATCGCCGATTAACGGCTTATGCCTAGTTGTAACAGTCGAAAGCAGCTCATTTTTTGGGATTTTTTAAAAGAAAATCCTTATGATAAATTTCTTTAAAAATTAGGTATTTAAAAAAGTATCATCTGAAGAAAACTCTGTAATTTTTTGTGTAAATTTTTTTAATTAAAATCGATTTACAGCCGATGTCCGGGAAGCACTTTTCGAAAACGTCTTTTGCGGTAAGCAAGGCCCTTCCAAACCAAATTATCTAATATAACAAATCAAACAGATTTCGTTAGTATGTTAGTTTATCCTATGATTAATCGAAGGAATTTTCGAGATAATACATTTTTCAAAAACTTCGCGTGTTCAAAGTGAGAGTCTTGATTTATGCGAAAAAGGGCGTTTTTTCACAAAATCGAAAGTATACATCGGAAAAAAAAATCTTCGATCAAATACTACATTTTTTAATCTAGAAGAAGTTCTAAACATTTCAGAAAGATCGATGCAGTTGTTTTCGTGATATTTTGCTCACCAACTTTGAAAACACGATTTCGAGAAAATGAAATTTCAACATAACAGCCTATAAATCTGTCAATTGTTATCCCATCACCTTGAAATTTTCGAGGAACATTTGTAAGATGATACACTGGCAAAATAAAGGGCGTCTCACAATGATCTGACATTTTAAATTGTGCGCCATTTTTTTTGTGGCGAACATTGAGTACTAATCTTCGACAACTGGCATCAGGAAGTATTGAGGTTTAGTCATGAAGAATAACACGATCGAGCAACGCATAGTAATTCTTATTTGCTTCATTGTTAGTGCATAGTTATTGCAGGCGAAGTTTCGTGATCGTGTTATCGCGCGCCGCGGCGATGTGAATTCGCCACCAAGATCGTGCGATTTGACGTTATTGGACGTCTGTCTTTGGGGTTTTCGGATAGAACAAGTGTATGCCATTGATCCACAGACCATTCCGGAGCTCAAGGAAGCAGTTGGACGCAATATTAAGGCGGGAGCCTGAATTAGAAGGTCCGAAAAATCGTTTCGTTTTTCATTGCTTAAATCGATAGATAAACTATCCAAGAATATATTTACAAAGTTACAGAGGCTAATTGTAAATATTTACGAAGATATAAGACCAAAAGAAGAGAAGCGATTGATATTTGATATTCATATTTCGTCCTATTGCAAACTTTGAAGTGCGTTTTCTCCTGTTTTCATTTTCACGATATTTCCAAATTGTCGGGCGTGATAGCAAAAAAAACTAAACCACCTATTGAATCAAACCAAAGTTTATTTTCTTCGGTATGAAAATCTCCTCAAAGTGAATTAAAAAAGTCGGTGAAAAAGTCTTTTGAAATAATTTTTATAGCACGTTAAAGTGTTTTTTTTAACACATTTTTTTTCAAAACTGAGAAAGGTTATAATTTCACGATTTTTTCACCTTTTTCTTAATTCACCGAGAAGAAAAATATATGACAATTAAAATTTGTATTGGTTTATTTGGTTTAGTCAAGAATAACGAGCTGCATGTTTTCCGTCGATTGGGGACTGTAGTGTCAAGACGCACATGGAATAGGCTGATAAATCTGCAGTCATTTATTGTTTCGTGTTGATTTTTTTTGTGCATTTCAAATATACATGAAAAGATACGTCAATGTTTACTGGGCTCACTTTGTTTTTGTTTCCTTCTAAAAAAATCGCGAAAAAAAAAATTTTTTTTAACCATCTAATTCAGGCATTAATGAAATTAGTTCGCAATTATGCCAAAATGTTATTCAAAATTTCGTCAAAAGAGTGAACGTTTGCAAACAGGGACGAGGCGGCCATTTATCGGATATACGGTTCCAGACATAACCTCGATGTTTGTACCTTATATTAAAATTAAACTATTCGTACTTTTCAAATAAACAATACGGTTTATCAATAAACAAAAATGGCAGGTCATTTGGAGACACCCTTTATATTGCTTTTGAAAAAAGTGATTTTTCGACTTTCCTGTCCAGGTGTAACCCGCAACGGCCCGAAATAAGGAGCGAAGTCCCCTGGCACGATCCTCCGATTTACGCGATGGTCGTTAATAAATCATCACAGTGCAAAATTTTCAAAAAATCGATTTTTTTGGCATTATCCGTGCATTTACACCTTAACAGCGTTGCTTAGAACTTTAAACGTGCTTTTCTCGGAATGGTGTTTTTCAAAACGGTGGCCACTCTCAAAAGAAGAGTTTTCAAGCTATACGTTTGAAATATTAACAGAACATTCTTCACGTCATTCCTTATGTTGCTATAGAAGCTTTGTTTTTTTTTAATCTTCTTATTTTTTTTACGAAAAAAGGCTAACTTTGATACATTTTGTTCAAACCACCGCCATTTTTTCAAATTTCAATAAAAAAAACCTCCATAGGAACATAGCGGCTTTCCTACAGATTAATGATCATTTTGAGGTTTTTTTTTTCAGATAAAATTTGCGGCCGCAATCCTGGCCTCCATGGGGCACCATTTTTTCCACGAAATTTTCCGCAAATAAAAACAATGTTAAACAATAAATGAAGAAATTTAAAAGAAATCAATTTGTATTCTTTATCGGTGCTTCAATGTGTAAAAAATTAGACCGATTAGTTTATCCTAGCCATGTAAAAAAAATCGCAAAAATCGGCTATTCTTCGGGCGATCACACTGTGATGATTTCTTAAATCGTCGAAAACCAGCACGAACGCTCGCGCAACGACCGGACAGGCTTCTCGCCTCAATGCAAAAAGTCGCATTCCTCATTTTTATTCCTTGCTTATCGTTTGCAATTTCGCATAGAGTGGGAAAGTGTGTCGTAAGCGATGCTGCGAGAAGCGAGTACCGATCGCCAGGGATCCCAGTGACGAGGTAGGCGGTAAAATTCTTGAGGGCCGATTTCGGCAAGACGTCGCAACGCTTCGGGAGTTCCGGACCGATCGGACGTTGTCCCTCCCCCTTGGCTCCCATTAAAAGAAGGTCCCCCTTAAAAAACAGAACCCTCCCCCCGACCTCCGCCGATTACGGCCCGCGACCTGGTCAAACGCGGTAAAATTCTCGAGTGCCGATTTCGGCAAGACGTCGCAACGCTTCGGGAGTTCCGGACCGAGCGGACGTTGTCCCTCTCCCTTGGCTCCCTTTAAAAGAAGGCCCCCCTTAAAAAAAAGAACCCTCCCCCCGAACTCCGCCGATTACGGCCCGCGACCTGGTCAAACGCGGTAAAATTCTTGAGTGCCGATTTCGGCAAGACGTCGCAACGCTTCGGGAGTTCCGGACCGATCGGACGTTGTCCCTCTCCCTTGGCTCCCTTTAAAAGAAGGCCCCCCTTAAAAAAAAGAACCCTCCCTCCAACCTCCGCCGGTTACGGCCCGCGACCTGGTCAAACGCGGTAAAATTCTTGAGTGCCGATTTCGGCAAGACGTCGCAACGCTTCGGGAGTTCCGGACCGATCGGACGTTGTCCCTCTTCCTTGGCTCCCTTTAAAAAAAAACCCTTAAAAAATGAACCCCTCCCCCGCCATTACGGCCCGCGACCTGGTCAAACGCGGTAAAATTTTTGAGTGCCCATTTCAGCAAGACGTCGCAACCGCTTTGGGAGTTCCGGACCAATCGGACGTTGTCCCTCTTCCTTTGCTCCCTTTAATAAAAAACCCTTAAAAAATGAACCCCTCCCCCCGCCATTACGGCCCGCGACCTGGTCAAACGCGGTAAAATTTTTGAGTGCCCATTTCGACAAGACGTCACAACGCTTTGGGAGTTCCGAACCAATCAGACGTTGTCACTTTCCCTTGGCTCCCTTTAGAGAAAGCCCCCCCTTAAAAAAATGATCCTCCCCCCGACCTCCACCGATTACGGCCCGCGACCTGGTCAAACGTAACGCTGACTCAGTTTCGGAGAATCCATTACGGCTGTTTAGAAAGCGGCGCAAGAAGAAGAGGAAGAGGAGGGTAACAAAAAAAGGTTATCCTATTGTGGTAGCAAGAGCGAGAAGGAGACCGGCTGCCCCACAGCCACCGAATAATCTCACTCGCGGATACACACTTTTGATTTCACAAGACGAGACAACCGAGACACATTCAACGGGGCGAGGATCCAAGCCCGGCTTTGAACGAGCAACGTGATCTCCCGGTGGGAACGCGGAACGTGTTGCGGTGGGGCAAAATGACCGGACGTCGGTAAGCGGGAGACGACGTGCGGACTCTCGGTAGGACGAAGTTGCGCTCGTATCGGCAGTTGGTAACGAGCCTCGGGATTTCCCTTGAGAGGATTCTGGGATGCGAAGAGTAGCGGATAAGCAGTCGGTGCGCGGGCCGATACCTGGATGGGTGAACGCTCGGCGTGCGCATTGATCACCAAGTCGGACCTTTGCCGAACTTCTGGTGGAACGCAACGGAAACTCGGTGACAATGTGGTAGGTATCGGCACGGGTTTTGGACAGTTTCCCTGTGCCCTCGTGGGAATCAGATGCAAGAGCGTATTGGGAAACGGAGGGCTATAGAGGGTGTCCGAGGCGGCGGAAGTAGTGAGGCGATAAGTGTGGGCTAAAAGGATGGGGTTGTGGAAGCCTGCTAGGGGTGCGATCTCGTATTGTTGTAAAATAGAATTAGAATCGTTGCAAAGTAGGTATACTTGTATAGAACGCAACGGAAAGTATTCGAAATGAAATAAATTAAAATACTCGACTAATGAAATGTTTAAACGTCGCTTTTTTGGCACAAATACAATTATCGACCTTCATAAATATACTCCGATTTTGATCCAACTATCCCAATACATTCGATTTTGGGGCTGCCCAAAAATACGGAAAGAAAAGTATTTCACATAAAGTAAATAAAAGTACTCGATTAATCAAACGTTCGACCGTTGCGTTTTTGCAAAAATATCATTTACTGATCTTAATAAATATACTCCGATTCTGAATCAACTGCTCCAATTTAGTTCAATTTTGGAGCTGTACAAAAATATGTAACGAAAAGTATTTGAATTAAATCAATCAAATACTCGATTAATCGAACATTCAAACGTTGCGTTTTTCACACCAATAAAATTACCGATTTTAATAAATATTCTCCGATTTCGATTTAACTACTCCAATTTAGTCAAATTTTGAAGCTGTACAAAAATATGTAACGAAAAGTATTCGAAGTAAATAAATCAAATACTCGATCAATCGAACGTTCGACCATTGCGTTTTTGCATAAATAAAATTACTGATCTTAATAAAGATACTGCGATTTCGATTCAACTGCTCCAATTTAGTCAATTTTGGACCTGCCCAAAAATATGTAACGAAAAGTGTTAGAAATAAACTAAATAATTGCACTCGATTAGTCGATCGTTCGAGCGTTGCTTTTTCGCACAAATACAACTACTGATTTTATCACATATACTCCGATCTCGATTCAAATGCCTCAAATTTATAAAATGTTGGACCTGTCCAAAAATACGCAACGAAAAGTATTCGAAGTAAACTAAATAAATGTACCCGATTAATTAAACGTTCGAGGGTTGCTTCTTTCAGACAAATAAAATTACTGATTCTCATAAATTTACTCCGATTTCGATTCAAATGCCTCATATTATTCCATTTTTAGAGCTGTCCAAAAATACGGAACGAAAAGTATTCTAAATAAACTAAATAAAAGTGCTCGATTAAACAAACGTTTTAGCGTTATTAGTCGTTATTTCGTATAGCTAAATTAACCCATCTCAATAAATTTGCTCAGATTTCGATTCAAGTGCCCCAATTTGTTCGATTTTTGGACCTGTTCAAAAATACGTAACAAAAATTTTTCTAAATAAACTATATAAAAGTGCTCGATTAATCAAACCTTTGAGCGCTGCTTTTTGTGCACAAATAAAACAACCGATCTCAATAAATATACTCCGATTTCGATTCAACTGCTTCAATTTATTCAATGTTTGGAGCTGTCCAAAAATACGTAACGAAAAGTATTCGAGATAAACTAAATAAAAGTTCTCGATTGATCAAACGTTAGACCGTTGCGTTTTTTGTATAAATAAAATGACTGATCTTAATAAATATACTCTGATTTCGATTCACCTGCCCAATTTTTTTCAATTTTGGAGCTGCCCAAAAATACAAACCCAAAAGTATTTCAAACAAACTAAATTAAAATACTCGATTAATCAAACTCACGAGCGTTGCTTTTTGCCCCACAAATAAAATTTCCAATCTCAATCAATATACTCCAATTACCAATCAGTTGCTCCAATTAATTCATTTTATGGGGCTGCTCAATTAAATTAAGAAAATTCCACCAGTTTCTAAGGAGCATCAACATTTTCAGCACAATTAGCAGTACCGTCCGGAAAATCGTAATTCACCATCGGAAAAGCCTTCATCTTCGTCAAGCGAAATCGACAAACGTTCCCGTCGTTCGTTGCCTGCAGGAGGGGAAAGAAAAACTGCGTAATTAGAATGAGAAAATTTTAGAATGAGATTGGATTTTCGAACTTACATTTATTTAAACAAATCAACATCGACCTCATTATTACGGGCTGTATATTGTATAGTTGCACAGGCAATGCATCGCTCTACATACAGGTTGCATATTCCTGTAACACGCGCCATCATTGGTTTCAGGATCGAATCACGCGACCAAATAATTCGGGGTGTTGTTCTGGGGAGGCGTTGCGGGGGAGGGCGGAGGATTGGGGGGCTGGATTCGTATTAGTTAAAAAATAAATAATAAACTAAGAGACTAGAAAATGTCGAGGGGACTAGTAATTACGAGCTTCCCTCGTATAATAATGTGTACATAAGAAGCAACGCAACGAATTAATAATAACGAACGAATTAATATCCCGAAGTTATACGTGGCTAGTTAATCCGCAATTTTCTCTTCTCACTTTAATCCTTTCTTACGTTTCAATGTTTTTTTTTCTCTTCTTTTCTTCAGTAATCTATCTCTATTATACGTAATAACGTCGAATGTGTGACTCGGCCCGATCTCAATCGTTCGATTGTGTACGGATGAAATTGCTAAATATAACACGAGAAGTTCTAAACAAGTCTCAGATCGCAAACGAATTACATGATCCAGATGTGTACACACACACGCATATGTGTGCCGTATATACACACACGCTCGCATTGGGGTATAGAAGTCTTTCATAAACTATTTTGGCTTCAGCTGTCTCTGTTTTACGCTAATGGCAGCACGGATACACTGTACTTCATCAATGATATTGAAGTTTGCATCGTCGGAACCCCACCAAAGTAGCCCGAACTTTTTTTTGTCTCAATCCGGACTATCAGAAAACACCAAAACGTTTTTCAGGATCCTTATCCGAAATTTACAGCCTACATTTGCAGGGAAAGATTTTGAATGGGAAGAAAAAATGAAAAAAAAAACTTTTGTTGCATTCCAACGATGCAAACTTCACCATCATCTTCACCATTGGATTTTTGTCCCTTTTGCTTCGTTTCCTTTTTCGTTTCTTAAATCTTCTCTGACTTACAAATAATTATCGAGTTCCATTTTGAATCTACATATTTTCAGACTCTCGGAGAATCGTTGAGCGCTTGTGTTCCTTCGCTACTTTTTTTTCGCGCAATTATCTCTCGTAACGGAATGATTTTTTTCGTTTTTTTTTCACCCACCCCACCCCCACAATGTACAATGTATATATAATGCAAAAGCGCTCCGAGGAAGAGACGAGAGGTTAATTCGACGTACCGACACTCAAACCGAAACGTGTGTACCACGCGTGTATCATGTTTTTTTTCTGTTTTCGTTTGTTTTTTTTTTTATATACAACGTGAACACCGCGACGACGCGATGCGAAATACATAATTTAATCGATCACAGCACGCGACTTGTAACGTCTCTGGGACGGGATTGCGTCAACGAATCATACCAGTGGAAACAACGAAAGGACTAATTCAGCTCGAAATACGGCCCGTCGACCAATCGGAATAAATTCTAATTTTACTCTCAATTATCGCTACGAGCCTCGTGGCTCTTCGATTTGTAGATTTCTCGCGAAAACTTCGTTTATTTCTCTCTACAAAATGGCTCGCGAAAAGATTTCGCGTGAAACGGAAGTTCGACTTTTCCGGAGTATCAATCACTGGATCATCCGTTGTTCGCTTTTCTCCGCTTTCACATTCTCCGTTAACATCTCGTCCCAAAACGCATCGTTGATTCCCCCCGTCGAGCGATCGATACTAGAAATCGGACGAAAATCAATTTTACTCTCAACCGATATTTTGTAAATTTAAATGCAAAAACAGATGTTTCATTCGAAAATTCGAAAACGAACGAACAATCGATCTCTCGTATATTTAAAACTACTGCAATTTACCGGCACGATAAATCATCCATTTTTTTCTACTTGTCGATTTCCGATCGATAGCATACCCGATAAAATACACGATGGAATGTTTCGTATGGAACGCATGCAACGTACGTGACAGGGTATTTCACATATCAATGAAAACCAAAAAAAATATAATAATTGCAAATTTCACGAACTGTCAAATCACGCCAAATGACGTATCGGAAATTGTGTTTTTTTTCTCAACGTAATTGCAACGCTTGTTGCGAGCGTTACACGTGACTCAAAATCACTGCGCACTTCTCATCGATGCTTAATAAGTAAGCAAACATCCCTGTTTTCGATTATGAATATATCTTTCGCTAAAAATTATGTATACAGATGTATATATGTATGTATGTATATATACATCGATGGCGATAATATCAATAAACTTATGTATTCGTAAGAACGAGATCAAGACCCTTTCGGTTCATTTTCTTACGTTTTTTTGTTTTTATCGACCATTCTCATTTCCATACTCTCTACGGGCGAAAGAGCAGGGAAAATGAGATCGGTCGAGAAAACAGACGAGATCCCAATAGAGAAATTCGTTCTTGCGTTACATTTACAGAGCAACTAGCAAATCGCTCGTTTCATTCGGCGCTCTTTCTCTCTCACGTCGTTGATTTCTACTTCGTGTATATATATATATATATATATATATATATATATATATACATATATATATATATATATAACACTTTTCGTTCATTTATACGAAGGTGATGATACTCGTGATATTATTCTCGTTAGCCTGTATAAATATTCTATCGTGAAATCGTACAAGGAAGAGAGAAGAACGCGTTCATCACAGACACCGTACAGCAGACAATGATGATAATAATAATATCAATGATATCAATGACAATAATAATACGTTGAACAAAAAAATCCGCACCAGCGTACAACCGAGTATCGTGCAACGAAAAAAAAAAATTAATACGATAAATAAATAATGCATAAATAAATACTGAGAAACGAGTGGTCGTTAATTGCTAATGAATGAGTGGAGCCGACGTAATCGAAGAATATATATGGCTTACCCTTTGATACCTCACTTACGTATCTAAATCGAGTTTTCTCGTTTTCTCCATTTCGCTTCCCCCCCTCCCCCCTCTTTCTGTTATCAATAAGTCTACTTAAATATTGCACGCCCCGGCAGGGGTTTTCCACGCGTACCACGACATCGTGTTTCGATCACCCACCGAAATTAATGACGGACGATACTCCGGAAAGAAGTAGAAGAAAAAAAAATACTTTTTTTTAAATGCTACAGCGCCCGATCGCGGCCTAATTCGCACGCGAAGCTTTGCCGTATTTCGTTTCTTTTTTTTTCTTCATTCTCTTTTGTGTTTTTTTTCCGTTGTAAAAGTTCGATAACACAGTTTTACAGTACTAATGTATAATTATCGCGGGTATAATTTAACTTTACTTAGAGCGAATGAAAATCCAGCGCCCCAAAGTCACCGACCTCGTTAGCGAGATCGGGGACGTCCGCACCCACGCACGATGCACCTGGATTGTTTCATTTGTTCACCACTTATTGTATATACTCTTCCCTCGTCTGTGGTTTCTCTTTGCGCCTCGTTTCAAACTCCATCCTTTGCTTCCTTTCTTCTTCGTTCTCTCTCTCTCTCTCTCTCTCTCTCTCTCTCTCTCTCTCTCGATATCTGAGCAGCATTTTATACCTATATATACGTATTTATATGTATACACCTCTATGTATATATATAATAAATATATATATAGATACAAGTACAGTGTAAAGTACGATTTTGTTTCGACCCGTTACGGCGTCACGGCTACTTAGATTCTAGAAGTTTTATTATTATCGTTATTCAAATTCTTTAACTCTACCTCTTCGTGGTGATCCGATATCTCCTCAACGCCCACCAATACCCTCATCGTCACCTATTTTCTCATGTTTTTTTTTTTTTTTCATGAGATGTTTTTCTTCCTTGCGCCATTTTGAACACGAACGCCGTCAGACTTGTAGGTCCTTATCCTCTTTTTGCACACATCTTCAAACATTTCCCGAACCCGCGGTGGCTCTCGAAGAAATCGGGGGATCCGATCGATTCGTCGGGAATTTGCGACTATCAGCGCGACGCACTTCACTCGTTTATCGATACAATCGCGGGTCACGATGAAAAGTACTTTTTTACGTCCAGTCTCGTTTCCTCTTTACCTCCTTTCCATCCCTCGGCGAGGGTTATATATATGTATGTGTGTGTGTGTGTGTATATATATATATATATATATATATATATATATATATATATATATATATATATATATATATATACAGGGCTACTGGTTATTGGCCACGGCCCCGTGACTGGGTTGTAGGGCACGTTTTCCGCTATCAGATAACCCAGTATTGGTTTATGCAAAATTAAACCATTTTCGACCGTTTTTATTATTTTTTTTCAAGTGAGGTGTGAGCAACTTGAAAAATTAATTAAAAAATAAACTACTGTACGGAATCACACTGTGTGAAAATTATTTTTAGTGTAAGGACACAGGAAGAATAATCTGCAAACGTTTCTCAATTAGGGGCCCAATACTCTGCAAGTCTAACAATTTTTGTAATGTTCTTTGGAAAAAATGTAGGTTTTATTTTTTAAATCATTAAGTCACTTAGCCTGCGGGTCATTAAAAAAAACAGCTACAAAAACACTGACAAAACTACTGACTTGCAGAGTTTCGGACCCCCAATTAACTCTACGTTCACCCACTGGGTCATTTTGTCGCGGATGAATCTTTGGTAAAATGCTCACTTTTTCAACATTTTCAATAATTATTTTTAACGATTCAACTTGATATTTTCCGAATGTTAATTATGCAGAAATATTGAGAAATGTTTAAAATATATACCTGATTTTTTTCAATAAAAACCGACCGAAGGGTTGTTAATGGCAGGTGGATGAAGTGTTCCGGGTCAAATTAACCCCCAAAATCCTGACCAAATATAAGTGTGCCAACGAAGGGTTAAAAACGTTTGGAGATTAACCGTATTTTATTGTTGACAATTATTTGTTATTGTCGTCATACTAAAAAACAATAAAAATTTTTTATTCCATACGACAGTTTTTAAAAACTAATTTTTAGTCGTTTACCTTTCACATAAAAAAATAACAATAGTAATATCTCGAATAATATACTTGATAGCGGAAAAATGTCTCACAACTCTTTCACGGAATCGTGACCAGTAACCCTATATATATATATATATATATATATATATATATATATATATATATATATATATATATATATATATATATATATATCATTGCAGCCACCCCCGCAGTTTTTTTATCGAGCCTGGAATCGAAATTTCGCTGAACACTTGCCTTGTTTCACTTTATTTCTTAACAATTTTTCCTCCCTTTCGTTAGCCTCGAGCCTTCGCGTGTCACGTCCGAATCGTTTCTCGGTAAACTCTTTCCGCATAGGCCGACAAACGTCAACGTCAGTGCGATTTGGTTATTTTTTTCAGTTTCTTCGCTTCGTTTTGCTTTGTATACTAGACCGGCCTTTGTAACAAAAGGAACGACGATGCGCGATCTAGGCTCGGCTGAAGACGTTTTTCCGTCTCATCCAAAAGTTTCCTTCGTTCTTCCGCCATTTTTTCACCGGGACTCACTTCCGTCGCAGACACAATGTGAGAAGCAGAGAGAGAGAGAGAGAAAGAAAGGTGACAGTGAGAGACATCGATTTCCGTCGTATTGTCCGCGTTCTTTATATAAGTTGAAGTAGCAATTTTTACATCATACTTCCAATAGAAACTGCACTGAAGGATATTCCGAATGATCACAAAATTAGGATTCGAAATCCACTGGGACAAAAGTGTCTGGGTGAAGGAAAAAAAACGATGTTTTCCAGAAAATGGAAAAAACGTGACCAAAATTAATGAAAAACGTGTAATCTTTCTCTCTCTTCTGACTCAGGCTACATGTCTGCGAGCATCAAATTTTGGGACCCAAAACGTAAAAGTTATCCGCCTCTCGTCGTTAACCGGAAGCGGAACTGAAATCTTCTCCATCGACGTGACTATGCGCTAAAAGGTTAGGATTTCGTAAGCATCGCGATTAGCAAGTGATGATGTCCAAACTGTATGATGACATCGTTTGGAAAACATCCACGCGTGCCCTCTGCAAAAATGTTCCGCTGGATAACAAAATATCGCAACCGCGTTCGGTTCAGCATCGCGAAGACTGCTCGAAGGCAAACGGACGCACGAGCATGTCCGGGCGCGTCAGTCTTTCGTGTAAAGCGACGATAAGACCGCAAAACCAAACAAAAAGAAAACCGTGATACCGAAGTTCATACAGTCGTGACGTACTGTCGGACCTCGGGAGACTCGGAGTCAATGCTGGAGAACCAAGGATCACCGAATCTTGACGCTTCCTCGCTTTTGGCTCTGCTGGGTCCGCGCCAGCCCTCGGAAGACCTATAGCGCGGCACTTCTTCGCTCTGTGAGCGTTTGGCAGCGCTGATGGCGCCGCTTTTCGGCACCTCGAGGAGTGCCTTTGATCGCATCAATTGTGGCCTCATGCGGGACTTGGGTTCTTCGCTGGAGGCTCGTACGAGCGTGGCGTTTGGCAATTGAAGCCTCTCGTTGCCAAGTTGATGTTTGCTCTCGGAGCGACCGCGCAGTACGCGTTTCCTCGAGGCCCCGTGGCTCTTCACGGTGGCTCTCTTGGGCGAGGGTGGTTTCGGCCGTTTTACCGGACTGGCGGGTTCCAGAGGTGACCATACCGGTGGCGAGAGATCCTCCGGCGAGGAGTATCTCTTCGGTGGCGTTTTCTCCGGTGACTCGTCCTTCCAGGCGCCCTGATACAGCGGAAACGGTGATATGACGTTGAGAAAGCGCCATCGTTCCTTCTCCTCGTCGTCTTCAACGCGTGCGGGGGTGGCGAGTGGCGGTGGATAACACGGAGTCGGATGTTGAAGGGGTGACCTGTTCGGATCGTCCTCGGGCGGTGGAAGATGTCCGAAAGTCTCTTCCGACGGTGAGTTATCGTAGGGGGTCCATTTGATGTCGCTTATGTGCATGGGCTCGCGTTTCTTGATGCCTATGGTCGGTAGGGGCGAGTAGCCTTCGTAAGGCGCCCACTTGGCATCGGTTATCGTGATTTCCGGTGATATCAGTCTCTTCACAACGCGATTGTTCAGTCTCAGCAAGCCTCTGGGATCAGGCTCGGGTGAGATGCTCCTTCGTATGCTGTACTTGGGTCGTTCCTTCAGGCTCTTGCTCTTGGCCCCCTCGGCGAACGAGTCTTGGCCCTTTCGCCATTTCGAATCCCTCCGCTCGGCGGGCAACGAGAAATGCGGCATGCCGGCCCATCTGGAGCGTTGTACTTTGGTGCGGCTCTCGTCGCTCGGACTCACCAAGGCGGTTGGACGCTCCTTGACGTCCCATTTCTTGGATGCACCTGTACTCACAACCACGGCTTTTTGCTGTACCAGCTTGCCGCGTTCCTTCGCTCGCGATGGTGCTTCCTTCGATGACGGCCTCGTGTCGGCACTCGCGTGCTTCTTCAGCTCGGGTCTCTCGCTCGGCACGTTGACCAACCTTGGTTCCTCGGTCGTCAGGGACTTGGCGTAGAGCGTTCTAGTCTCGGGATCCTGAAATCTTGACTTCTTGTCGGCCAGGGGTGAAGGTGATAGGGTCGTTGTCGTCTTGGGACACGTACATCGGGGCTTTGGATTCGGCATAACCTCGGGCACCTGGAGTGTCCAGCCACCAACCGCTTCACCGCGAACTGCCATTCTCGAGTCGTCGCTAAGATGCTTGCGCAAGTCGTGGGGCGGCGTTAACAAGTGATCAGGTGGTATCGACCACTTGTCCGTCTCGGCGCTGTGATGCTTCCTGAGATCGCCACGCTCGTGGGGCTTCTTCTCCTCGGGTGTGAGATTGTGACAGCTGCACTTGACCCTCCGAGTCGTATCGACGTCCGTTTTGGACGTGTGGAGCTCCCAGCGATACTCGTTGCCGTCCATCGAACTCTTCGGGGGCAGTTCCCCATCGAAAGCGTCCTCGGGCGACAGCAGACTCGCGGTCGCCCATCGCGGCTCGACGCTTCGAAACCTTCGGAGATCCGGACGCTGGTCGTGATGATCATCGTGGATGCTCGTGCCTGCCGCCACGTCCGCGAACAATGAACTTATCGCCTCGCAACTGCAGGCTCTTGGTGGTAACTTGCTCTCCAGGGGGGTCGCCCCGATCGTATCCAAATCTTCGATCGTCCATGATATGGCGATCCTTCGCAATTTGCCGCAATCGTGACAACGACCCGATTCACCGTCAAATCTTCGATTACTAGCCTGCGCCTGCTGATCGTGCTGTTTTTGATGCTGCTGCTGATGGTGGTGCTGCTGCTGAGGGAGCTCCTGGTGCGTGCTCGAGGTTGACGGCGCCGTTGTGTCATGCTGCGTTGGCCGTTTTTCCTGATGTCTCGATTCGTCAGAGGGTCGTGACGTCGCATCCGTGCTTGGCGATGCGCACGAACAGATGTGTGTAGCTCCGTCAAGCCGCCTTGGTGGGAACCGCGACTCCGGAGACAACGAGGCTCCGCTCGAGGCCGCTCCCAGTAAGACTTCCGCGTTCACCGGCACCGCAACCCTGCATCAGACAATCAGCGGGTCAGAAACAGCTGAGACGATGAACACGAGCAACGCGACGTACGAGGGAAATCAACGACAGGCAAACCATTAGTCATCATTCTTTTGTTTTTTTTTTGTTTTTTGGGGAAGTGCAAGATTGCGCGCGTTTGTTACGTACAGACCCTTCGAATTTTATAGGATGTCGTTCGCCCACGGCCGACTCCACGGGGTCTCATATACCTTGAGCTCGGTGAAGATTTCCGTGAAGAATCCTGGCTCGCTGTTGATTCGCAACATTTTGGAGCTCAGACGATTTACGATCAGGAGGCAACGGTCCCAAAATTTGTCCTTGCTGTCCTCAACGAGGAACGGCTTCAGCGGGTAACTTATCTCGTTGCCCATGTAACTGTAGCTGAGGTAGAGACACGTCAGGACGGTCGCTTGAAGTTCTCGCTCCGAAGCCTCCTCCCCGTCGACCAATTCTCTCACTAGCATGTACACGAACACAACGTTGGCGGGATTTATGAACGGAACGTCCTGAAACAATTGTGCGATTACGGTTTTACCGATGAGCTTTGTGAGCGATCTGGGAAGAGCCTCCATCCGGTTTGCCTCGGCTGTCGGCTCAAGATTGACGGTCATCAGCCTTCAACTATCGGTATGAACGCTGATAAGCATTTTTCGGGTTATCTTGGTACTTTTTTGGCACGGTCGATCGCTGTGCATCACACACGAGTATGACCCGTCGTCCTACCTTGGACCTAATCCAGAATCCGTCAGTTTGTACTTTGCTCGGCAACCTCAATAGACGTGCAGAAATTGTCGTAGGGATTCATAGGGAATGACACACTCGTCCCCATTTCCTGATAGGGATCCAATGGGTCATCGCATTGGATCCCTATACTAAAACGTCGGGCTCGTATATTAAAGTCTAATCGGGATTCCACATTTGAATTCAATGAACAAGTCCAATTTGAATCTTAAAGGATTCCCACATTATCGAACAGAATCCAATACGATCATTGATGAATCCCATCGCATTCTGTACGGTGAATTTTCTAAACAAAATATATAGATACAATAAACGAGTGGATCTTTGAAAAGTATAAATCGTATCTTAAAAACGTATCACTGGCTTGAGGGGGGAGATACCCTTAGGCAAGAAAAAAAATGTGCAAATTTTTTATTGTTTTTTTTTGTTAAAGGAAATATTTCTTCATCATTTTTGAGAGTTAAGGCATGTTTTATTATTACTTTCGGTTGTTACGTGGTATTTTTTTATTAATCTTTAAAAATGGCGGAGGTATAGCTAAAAAAAACTAATCGACCGGTTCTGATGAATTTCGCTATAAATCTTTCTAACTTTATCGTGTAAAAAAATGGCTCTAAATGTTTTTGAAAATAAAAAAAATATATTTTTATTGCAAAATATATCAATTTTTCGGAAAATTCAATCTTTTTTACTTCAAAATGTACCGTTTCATAGATTTTCACAATTTATCACTTTTGCGTGGTTCATATTTTGCGTATGAGCGTTAACGAAAGGAAAATCTTCGTTGTTTTTTTTTCGGATTAATCCCGCCGAGGCTACGTGTCACGCCGTCTGACAATATCCGCTGCAACCCGTTTAGTAGACTGTGCCATTTTTTACGATTAATTGAAAAAATACCATGTAACAACCAAAAGTAGTAATAAAACATACCCTAAGTCTTAAAAGGGTGAAGAAATCTTTCCTTTGAGGGGTTACGTGGGTTGGAAAATTTCAAAAAAATCTATTTTTTATTTCATTATCTAATAGTACAATATGTCTAGAATATTCTCCCAAAGTTTTAAGTTAATCGGAGTAAAAGTCTAGGCGAGAGCGAGAGCCTTTGAGAATTCCCCCCCTTGGGAAAGATCGGCCTGAAGCGACGCAGATAATCGCATTTTTCTCAAAACGCTGTTTTTTAAGTCGGTAGACACGATTTTTCAAGAACTAATGCACCGATCTTATTGAAATTGTGCACACTTCTTCAAAATAGCATTGACTAGTGATTGAACGAAGGTTTTTTTTTCGATTACAACTAATTTTACAAGGCTGTATGTAGTGTAAATTGTACCGAAAATTGAACTATTTTGCATACAACTCTGCAAAAATTCAAATTTCAATTTTTTAAAAATCCTTCGTTCAATCACGAGCTATGCTTATCAACTAACAAAAAAAATTGGTTTTTTTAATTTAAGATAAAGCTATCATGAGTTATCCTGACCACCACGAGGACACGTTTTTTAGGGGTCTCCGGAAACCAGGTTCCACCGGCTGCATTTTCCAAATTTTTAAAAATATTGTTGAAATGTTGCTCTCTTATGTGCTTAACATTTTAAATAAAATTATTCCTATATTGTATTTTTTTAATAGAGAAAATATTCTTTTTTGGCTTCGAAACCCACCTAACCCCGTAAAAAGAGAATCGTGAAAATCACTAATTATTTCTTCCCCTCTCAAAAAAGTATATCTCAAAAATCGATTTGACGTTTGTTATTTATTTAACTGCATTTTGACATAATATCACCACCCACGTGCACGCTCACGGAGCGTGCCGGTTATATTTCAACACGCCGAGTTTTATCTCGTCACTTTTCACATATTTGCGATTCTAACGTAGTAAGAATTCTCAAACAACGTCGATTGGGGAACAGTGCAGAAGTCAATTGGATCCCAATGAGGACTTTTTATGTGCGGTGTCTCTGACAAATCCCTATAGAGATGTGGGTGCTTCTTGGGACTCCCCGAAAAATGTGTGCACGGGATCACAAAAGGATGTTTTTTTAGAGATTCACCAAATACCGGTTGAGAAATTCAAATAAAAATTCTCAAACGTCAATCCGAAAATAGCGCGGAGTCCACTTGGATTCCAATGTGGACTCCACTTGGATTCCAACGTAGATTCTCTATAGGGACATTGTAGGAACTGGGGGCTCCCAACAAATTTCTGCACGGGCCGGAATATTGTTGCTCCACCAACTTTCACCAAGCTGCAACAAACGTATCGCAGGTCCCACATCTAACGGATGATACGCATCGCGTTTTAACTTTCCGTCCAGACAGACGAGTACCTTCGGCAAATTAGATTCCAAGTTCGCTCTAGCGCTTGGAGAAACTCGAGAAGCTTCTTATCGATCCTTCCACTTCGAAAATTGCTACGTAATAACCGCTTCTCGAATATTCGCAGCCGAATTATTCATAATGGGCTCGACATCACGAAAATTATACAAATTGCCTAAGAAAGACCGGCGGACTACGACGTTTTGTCACGAGAGCCGAAGTTTCTACGCCGATCGCCATACATTATGCAAGACCTCTGGAGAAGCATAATGTATGGTCAAAGCGCGATCTTATCAAAATTCAACCGATCGGAAGCAACATCAATTGGATCGCCACCATCCAAAAAGCTGAAATCCCACATAACCTCTCAGTTAATGGTCATCCCCGGGCAACGAACTCCATCAAAAGCCATACTCCCCGGATGACGAATGGAGGCTTCTTCCGAAGATCGGCCGAGTGCCTCACAGCCTCCTTCACCGAACGGGGACGTTGTACACTTTGGTCTGAGCTTCAGATGTGATTGAAGCGGCAAATTGACATCCTCGCGGCGTCGTCCTCATCATCAGCGTTATCAACAGCATCAGGATCATTAGGTAGGCCGGGCGTACATCGCGAGTCATTAGCGAATTGGAACGTGGTGTGGCTCACGACCCGATTTAATTATAGTACAAGTAGCGTCTGTGTCGTACGGCTATAAGAGGCCTATCAAGGTACATTGGCTGACCCGGGTCGACGCTCACACACATGCATACAGTGAGGGAAACTTGGAGCGTACATCCAGTGAGCAAGTGGTCGCTGGTGTGTGCACGTGGAACAACAAAACGGCGATGCCTCACGGTTATCCGGGAGGATCGATGCCCTCGATACAAACGTGCTCTCCTATACGTTCCCTTCGGTAAATTGCATCCACCTGCTGTTGCTGCTTTGCCGTTGGAGCGAGCGGATGCGCTCGCGCTTCGCACACGCTGTTGCTACACGAGTCTCATTGAAAGCGGCCGCTGCAACTTGGTAGCTATCCCGGTTTACCAGCATCGCAGCATCATTCGTCCACGCCCCATGGCGCCCCAAGGTTTGTGCATACGCCACGTTTAACCGTTCCATCCAGGCCGTTCTATCCAGTTCTACAACTCCCTCTCGCGCTCCCCTATCTCCTGCTCTTCTCTCGCCCGCTATCCGAGAAGATGCGCAGCGCTTCGCGGTAACATAAACAGCTCACGCTTCAAAAGACTCGCAGGTTATCACGGGGAGAACCAACGAAGAAACGTCGACACGCGGGAAAAGCCGAGGCCAGAGCACCCTGGGAGTTCATCCTCCCGAGCAAATACCTTTGTTCCGTGACAACGTTGGCGTCATTATTGAATTACTATGGCGGACGAGGCATAAGCGGTAAGTGCTTTGACCGTTCGCTGGTCAACGTTGCGCGCCTTGCCTACCTAACGCTAAAGTTCACACACGTCGAATCCTACACGTCGATCAAGCTTCATTTTTATTCTACCCGCGGCAACGGGTCACCCGTAGAGAGCATGGAGAAAGAAGGCGGTTCAATCGGCGAATGGAAGATCAACCTGGAGGATTACTTTGGCTTTTGGGCACTGAAAGAGGATCCTGACAGAATGTTGCACAAATCGACCTTTTTTCGCAGCTCTTCGCGAAGCCCGATTTTGAATTTCTAATATTTCCTGGAGGAGCGATCCACTCCAGCGGACCGATGCAGTCTCGAGGGTGCAAGACGGAAGACGCGGGGGCTGAGAAAAGGTGGCGGGCGAGAAAACGCAGAGGGTGAAAAGGCGTCGAGAGAGAGCGAAGGAGAACTCCCGTTCTGTGCAGTGGAACGGTCGCGGCGACGCTGGGGGGCCGTATACGGTGACGATGCGGGGTTGCTATGGTTCGGTCGATATTCGCAGGGGTGAGCGCCCTGTTCGGCCCCGACTGTGTGCACTCCAGCCATATTTCATTTGTTCGGAGTAATCGTTTTTTTTTCCCGAACGCGGATAATATTTTAATTGAGTTAGCGATACTCGTTTCACCCCGAGGTTGTTCGTTGTCGTTGGTCACGGGCAAACGACAGACGGACCGCGGTTGCCGATACGAATTATCGCCACGCTTTCGATCAGCCGGCCACGAAACTTCGCCGAAGCAATTGGATTAGATGTGACATTTTCACAATTCGATTAGAACCGATCGATAGACTAAGCTCCCAAGATCATTGGATTCGAAAATACAACCTCCAACAGTATGTCGAAACCGAAATCGACATCATCGGATCCTGGACCTACCATTGATGGTGCCGAAATCATCCGACGATAAAAAATAAATCAGCAACTCGACGTCCTCAACAACCTCTTTGATCATTCCTTTATCGCCACTATCATCCTCCACTGACGAAAAAACTCAAAGCTAAATTTCCGCACACCGGAGTATGCGTAATCCCACTGGGATATACGTCATCCCCATGTACATCGACGGCAAAACCGATCGACATATTCTTCGACTCGTAAAACAAATAAGTGTGCACTCCCCACGGACTTGGCCCTCGGGCTGTACTGTCCGAGTCAATTACGGAAATTCCTCTCTGACCCGTCACGTCGATGCAAAAACGACATGTGTTGCCCGCCACAGAATGATCAACGTTTGAACAAAGTTCGCAACGACTAACAAATCGGGAGGAATTTACGTCGCCACGAAGTGAGGGGGAAAAAAACGTGTACCTAAGACCATGTTCGACACGTGAGGCTACCTTGAACACGTGATGAATACCGAAGATCGTATATGGTAGCTTGTAATGGGCTTACCGAAGTCTTCTCATGACGCACAGAAGTTACGCTCGCGGCTCGGGACTTTTGTATCGCCGAAGAAAATCGATAGATGTATATGGAGACGAGAGATTTCCAACCCGTTGTATCTACCTAACGTTGGCTATCAATGACTCGTTATTTAGAGAACAGTCCTTCGAGACTTTCGTTGAAATCAACTTTTCCCAAAAGTATGTACATTCCCTACCGAAAAATCCACCAACATTTTCGCCTGTTACACGCATGCGTGTACTAGTACGTACGCAGCGTCTACATGGTCAAGTGGAAGCGAACAACCGTCAGGGTCTGGAAATTTGTGGTCAATGACCGCGCACAGTCGACGGAGCTTCGCCGGGCTGTAGGGCGAATTTTGCGGGGGCTGAGAGGTTGAACTACCGATAAGACTACAGTCCAAATCAGGCGTCTGCTCCAACCACCATCGCTGAGATTCTATAGATCCATCCTACACTGACTTTGGGTGCAATAAGGCGGAGCTGACAGGAAGAAGTACGACAAGCCTTGATTGCCAAATTGAAACCGCAACTTTGGTTACTCAAAGGCAGGTCGACCCAAGTCTGCGAGACGGCAACGTAAGGGAAAGGGAGCAGTGTATTTTTAGCACGGCTATTCAACTGGTGTGCCGAAAGATCAAAAGGGACTTGAAATCTTGGTTTTCAATGAGCCTCTCCTCGACCGTTTTTCTTGCCCAAGCAACCTTGTATGAGATATTTTAGACTTTAGGAACGTACACCTTGGGCAAGAGAGAGTGAATGATACATGGATCTGAACCATGAGAAAACTCTCTATCAAGGATATGGATATTTCATCAATCATCATCATGATCACGGTAGATCTGTTGGAAATGTTATCAAGTAGTTGTCCCCTTCTTTCTTTGGACCCATGTTTGGGGCTCCATTGTAAAGAGAACATATGGAGGAAGCAAATGGAAAATACCTTTTCCAGTCTGATGCATATGGTGCCCAAGCGTCCCCCTTCGGCTAATTCTCTCCGCAGCATATTGCCATTCGGAGGACCCCTTCGCTTTACGATACTCATTACATTTGATACATGGACAATTCTACTGCAGGCAGCACGTAGGCTCAAAATCAAAGCGATGCAAATGTAACGTCCATTCAATGTTTCTTCTCCGTGAATGTGCGATTGATTGATCAAATGCGACTCACCTGCCATCCTTGAAGAAGCAAACTCCTGTCTACAGTTCTGAGCCACATGACGGCGTCACCGGCCTGAAAGTCCCGCAGTCTCGTGCACTTGCCGTGCAGATATACGCCGAGGCACTTGAGCAATTCCGAGGTTGACGCTTGAATCACAGTTTTCCTTGGTGGCAGGGGCTTTTGCACGAGTTTCTCACACGCTGGATTGTGCGTCGTGTGATTGTTGTTGGATAACGGTGGTTTGGTCTGCATCAAACGTCAAACATAAAGGCAACTCCCGGGAAATCGTTAGCGGAAGAGATTTGCTTTGTTTTTCCTACACACGTTTGGCGATTCGATTGTTGGCGAACGATAAATAGCGCTCGACGAGAAGCAATCGCTCGTACAAACCTCGCGACGAGAACTGAGACGGTACACGATTGTGAATCGAACGGCAATAGCGTGTTGTGATAATAAGCGTTATTATCGCGGCAAAAGAAACGCGTCGAGCCGAGAAATTGCGCGGCGCTTACGTTGCACATGTGACTCTGTGTTTGTGCGTGTATACGTTGTCGATTGGGTGTGTGTTCACAAATATAATTCGGACGCGTTCACAATAGAATTTCCTCGCTACGGTGTCAAGGTCCGAGCTGGGTGTTGCGCGCTTTTCATTTTCACTTTTGTCAATAGCAATGGTGACTCTGATCGATAACGAGCGTAAGTCAGCTCGGATCATATGACGTACTCGTGACGTTTGCGTATGCATGCATATTGAATGTTCTCTTTACCACGGTGCCTGACGACCCGGTATCAGCAACTTTGACGTTAAAACTATGCGCGATAAAAGTAACAAACAACACGAAATCTCGAGGAATTCTTCACCGAATGACAGGTACATTCGTACGCTATTGTGTCGTAGGTTGGAAAGGATCCGTGGGAAATATCGACCTACCGTCAAGACCATCAGGTTCAAAGGTGCTTTTCCTCGGGTATTCGGAAAAATTGAAAAGCTCTACACTCGTATTCGTATGCTTGCGCATGTGTACGTTGTACGTTCGAGTCTTATTTATTGCGTGTGCGCGAAATAAATAGTACGACGTAACGAGATACACCCGACCTGGAGCCTCGACCAGAAATTCGATCGCCTCGAGTCAAAGACCCGAGGCACGCACACACGTTGTAGTCCCGTAAAAGAGACGAAAACACAGCACTTTTTAGCGTAGAATGTGAATTTTTGCCTCAAGGTGGATGGTTGCATACTGAAAGGAACCCCGATAAAATGTCGCCCCTCAACTCACCCCAACCCTAAGAAATACGGGTTGAAAACTTAAAAATCGCCGTATCTCGACAATTAATAGCCCGATGAAAAAATGTTCCAAACAAAAGTTGTGTGGAATAATAAAATACGTATAAAGTTTTCTGACGTCCAATCCCCTATCTTTGAAAATAGGGGCACAAAAACACGAGAGCACCACTGACCCAGACGAATTTTCGAATCGTTTTTGTGCCGCTATTTTCAAAGAAAGGGGGTTGGTAGTCAAGTAACTTTATACGAATTTTATTATTCCAAACAACTTTTGTTTGAAACCTTTTTTGATCGGGCTCTCAATTATCGAGATACGACGATTTTTAAGTTTTCAACCCCTATTTATTAGGGTTGGGGCGAGTTGAGGCGCACCATTTTATCGGGGTTACTTTCAGTATGCAACCATCTACCTTCAATCAGAAATTCATATTTTACGCTAAAAAGTGCCGAGTTTTCGTCTCTTTTACTGGACTATTGATGATGTAGAAATTTCTACGGCGATCGAACGGTCGTCAGGGACACGGAACCACGAAAGTTTTGTCGCCCCTTCCAAGTAAACTGACTCGAATTAACCGACTAATCAAATTGCCCCTCAGGCGAATTGTAATGTACACGTTAACTTTTTATTCGCGCAGGTGATGTGTCGATTTTTGAATTATTGATGCAAGGCGAACGAACGGAAACGAGAGAAGGCAAACCGAGCAAATGAGCACGCGACCGATCGCCACTGGAGTAATACACGATAATCGGTTCGCGGTATCGTCGACGCGATATTTGTGTCTGACGCTGCTGTTTACGATTGTTTTCGCGAGCTCGGTTGTCGTGCAGGTATCGACGTTGTCGACGGCTATACAGACCGATAGGCGAGTATGGTCAAGAAACGAACAACGAGGGTCCCCAGCAAAAAAACAACGCGGTTCGTACGAGCGAAAAGCGTTTCGATCGCGTTTGGGAACATTTCGGGGATGGAGAAAGCAGTTGGGGTGACTTTGCCGTCTTGGGGTTGCGGGTGGGTGATGGGGCAAAAAAAACTAACGGCAGTTCAGGATCGATACGAGGAGGAACTCACCTGAGGCGTCTGTATGTTCTTGTTCTTGTCGACGATTGGAATATTGTCGAGTGGCTGACGGAACGTGATGTTCTTGTTCTTGTTGTCGAGTTTCTTTTTGTTGTTGTTCGCGGTGCTGAATCGCTTCCACGACAGGGCATTGATGAAGAGCGAGTGCTTCTTGAGATTCTTCTCAAGGGCGATCTTCTCCGATATGATGCGAGCGTTGCCATTGTTGTTGAGATTGATGTTGTTGTTCTGCAGCGAGTTGTTGTTCGTCGGTGGATGATTGTTCTGGGTGGTTGGTGCAGGGGCGACCGCCGCGACGCTCTTGTTCTCGCGATTCTTCGCGTTGTTTAGCTGCTCGTAATTGAAGTTGTTGAGGGTGAAGTCGGTGGTCGGCGGATGATGCCCACTGGATGGATAGGCGGAGGCCCGACGATCGCGGGGACTGAAAGACAGCACGGTGCCCATGTTCGACGGCTGATTGTTGCCGGGCTCGCTGGACTGATGCTGCAACTGATGCTGGTGGCCCGTTTGCAACGAGTGGATTTGACTCTGACTGTGGCTCTTGGTCAGCTGTGGCTGATGTTGATCACGTTGGCCTGGCGGATGCAGCTGATGTTGGGCCTGCTGCTGCTGCTGCTGCGGTTGTTGTTGGGGCTGGTTTTGTTTGGGTTGAGTGTTTTGAGGCGGAAGAGGCGGTGGCGGTGGCCGTGGCGGGCTGAGGGTCGTGATCCTTGGCGGTGGTGGAGGTGCCCAAGATATCGAGACCTCCCGCGAGGGTCCCGTCAGCGGGGTCGCATCCCCTGGCTCTATGGCCTCCTCCACGACGGGACCCACAACTTCGCTCAACCGTCCTCCCAGCCTGCTGCCTTATTTCCTCAGGGCAATTCTATACCTCTCTCTCTCTCTCTCTCTCTCTCTCTCTCTCTCTCTCTTCTGTCTTTCCTCTCGCTCCTTGGACAAAACTCGCGCACCTTGCTCGCCACTCTTCACACCTTCGCACACTTCGTTGTCTCTCCTTCGAGGGGTCACCCTCGCGATACGCGACGCCTCGCCGCGTCTCTCTTATCGCTCACCCAAGTTCTTCCCTATCGCAACGGAAAACGCTTCTCGGCCACGACGACGACGAGGACACTCACACGCACCCTCCCTCTTCCTACGACCGAGGGAACACCGTGGAGCGCGAGTATGGCGCTCGATCAATAACACACCGCTAAACGTCGACGCGCCAATTCCGAAGCCTCGCTTATTTTTTTTTTCTTCTTCTTCCCTCCCGAGGACAAGGCGCTCGCTCGTTACCTCTCCTTCCACAACCCCCTCGTGATCGAGGCTCGTACGAAGACTGCGAGGGGTCTCGTATCGAGGGACGAGCGCGAACGACCCGACGAGGGGGACAGAGAAAAACCGAACCTCTCTCTCTCTCTCGGTGTGTCGATGTCTGTGTGCGTAGTCTTTTTTCTTGCTGGCTCGCCTCTAGCTCGTGGATCTTAAGGGATGCACGAGATTCTGTTGGGGATCCACCACCCTCCAGACCTGCCCGAACGCCCCCACGCGGCGAAAATGGAAGTTGCGATCGGGCGCTGATGCCGCGCGCGGTATGTCGGCCAACGAGCGAAATGGCGAACACACGATCGATCTCTCTCTATCTCTTTCTCTCTCTCTCTCTCTCTCTCTCTTGCGTCTCCGCCACACACGTATCTGTAGGATATTCTACGCAGGAATATACACTCAAGGATAATTATGCGCTCATTCTCGGCTCGCGAAAAAATCGCCAGAGACCAAAAGCACGCAGTCCTTTTCTCGGAGATCTTGACGGAAATCACGAGAGTGAAGGAATTCGACGCACAATCTGCCCTTGTAGCTCTCCAAGACTTTCTTCCGATAATCGACAACCCCTAATTACTTTAAGTGATTATGATTTTCGGATATATTACTCAAACGGTTCAACTGACATTTCTTCTCACTCCGAACTGTTCACTCTTTTATTTTGCCCGGTTGATCACGGTCAACGATTCTTAGTTCTCTAATTGGCGCGCCGGGCGAAAATTTCTAACCAACTCTCGCGGCACGTTGAAAAAGTACGACGGGAATTCTTTTTTTTCGACCTTCGTTGGTCGAGACACCCCCGCACTCTTGTCGTCTGTGATAAAAACTGTCGTCGCAACTTTGGGAAGACGCAAAGTACAACCCTTGATTGCACGTCTTGTTCTCTCTCTCTCTCTCCCTCTCTCGCTCTCTGCGTCTTCTTTCTCTTGCTCTCGTCGCGCCAGGACACGAGCAGGAGAGCTGCCAACTCTCGTCGCAACCTCGCTGCCAGTGTGGCCGCTCTCACAGCCGACCAGTCAACATCTCTACGTTGACACGAACACACATTGATCCCCGCAGACACACGGACATTCGTACGTATACGCAGCGCCGAGTCTCTCGTACGCCCCATACAATCCCGTGCGCGCGCAATCGTTCGATAAACGCAAACGGCGAATGTCGATTGTCGGGGGTGGTGACGAGATGGCGGCGGCGGCGGCAGCGGTGGCGGTGGCGATGGTGGTGGTGACGCGACGTAGCGCTAGCGAGGGGGGGGTGCCGACCGAGCAATAAGAGAGCCACGAGGGCGAGTGTGGGCGAAAGCGATATGATCGAGAGTGTGAGCAAAAAAATATGTATATGCAGACTCGGATAAGGGATGGAACGCCTGCAAGCACAAGGGTTCAAGTAGGATAGCACTGAGAAGAGAAAAGGAAAAAGGATCGAGGAGCTCAACCTGAGACCAGACACCCTCGAGGGCTATAGCGAAATATAGAGACGAAATGTAAAGTGGCGAACAAAGGGAATTGGAATGGGATGAATACAACTGCGAATGAAAGCAGGTGGGATGGACGCAGGGTATGGCAAAAATAGAATGTCACGTTTTTAGAACTGGATAATGTGACGTAAGGAACATCATAACGTAGTTATTTTGACGGGTTACATCTCGATTGTGGCTGGAATGAGAAGACGAATTTTCGTGATTTTTTTCGGAGAAAACGTGACAAGGTTTTCAATAAAACACAACATGTATTAAATATATAATCTTATATATATATTAGAAATATTGCTCTTTAGAAATGTCTTTAACAATATTCTGAAAAATAAAAATAATTGAAGCTCTCGTTTTTTTTAATTATTCTTGAACGCCTTATTAATTAAGGTATTAAGGTAATTGATACTTATATTAATTTCCTAACTTTAAACTCTAACGAGTTATACCTAGCTCGTGGCGGAAAAAAAAGAATTTTCGTGAATATTTTCTGGGAAAACGTGTTCAGTTTTTCATTTTTTTATATATTAGAGTTTTTTTTATATGTTATATATTATTTTTGTATGTATTTATATATTATTTGTATTGAAAAATATTAATAAATGTGGTGGATACAATGGTTTATGCAGATCGCTGTTTGAAAAAGGTCCTTCGCGGTGACCACTGCTACTCGGAAACAAATCATCCGATATAAAAAAATCAAACGCATTTAGTTTTTGTATGAAATTATCTAGTGCTTTGAATAAGGATTTCGTACAATATTGATTTTTGGGAAGATGGGTGCAGACCAAAGTGAAAGTATCGATTTTCGGTGAAAAAAAACGCGCTTCTCTCGTGGATAAAAAAGAAACTATGCATTGAAAAAAATTACTTTGTTCAAGGACTGCTTTTGGATAATGTAAAAATGCAGCTTGTAAAATTAAAAATTGATCGTTTCAGTGATTTTTGAGACATCGTGCGACTGATTTTGAAAAACGTCATTCTGAGGGAACGGGTTTAAAGTTCGCCGATACGCGGTTCGCTGGCTGGCGGAACTTGCCTATAAGCGCCCGTGACTCCCTCAATTTTGAACGGATTAATTTGAAATTTTCAGAGAACATTTTTGAAACGTTATATTTTGAGAATCCGTTGAAAATAAAAAATCGACATTTTCGAAAATGTCAACTAGGTGTGAGCCCTCAAGGTGGGAGCCTTAATTGGGAGGTCCAAAAAAGGCATTTTTTCGGGATTTTTTTAGAAGGAAAAAAACAAGTAAGCCCTGTAAACATTGAAATATCTTTTCATGTATATCTAAAATGCATTAAAAAAATGTTTCAACATGAAACAATAAATGACTGCAGATTTATCAGCCTATTCCATGTGCGTCTGGCCACTGCAGTCCCCAATCGGCGGGAAAGATGCAGCTCGTAATTCTTGACTGAACCAAATAAACCAATAAAATTTTCAATTGTCATGGATTTTTCTTCTGGGCCAAGTAAGAAACAGCTGAAAATATCGTGAATTCATAACTTATCTGAGGTTAAAAAAATGTGTTAAAAAAACATTTTAACGTGCAATGAAAATTAGTTAAAAATACGTTTTCAACGACTTTTTTCATTCACTTAGAAGAGATTTTCATACTGAAGAAAATAAACGTTGGTTTGATTCGATGGGCCGTTTAGTTTTTTTGCAATCACGCCCGCCAATTTGGAACAATCGTAAAAATGAAAACTGGAGAAACGCGCTTCAAAGTTTTCAATAGGAGGAAATGTCAATATCAAATATCAATCGCTTCTCTGCTTTTAGCCTTGTATCTTCGAAAATATTTACTATTGGCCTCTGTAACATTGTAAATACATTCTTGGATAGTTAATCCATGGATTTAAGCAGTAAAAAAAAACGATTTTTCGGACCTTCTAATTCAGGCTCCCGCGTTAAGAGAGAAGTACCGGAGAAACAAAAGCAACCAAGGTCGTTTGAAGTGAAGAAGGGCATAAGGATCCAGAATTGAAAATGGAATTTTCCACTCCTGCGTAAACCAACACTTTTGGATAGCAAGGGATATCCAGTGAATAGTCATTTTTTTCGGTTCAGGAGACAGGCAGATTTGCATTGACAGATGGTGTACAAAGTACTCATTTTTTAAGACCATTATTCCCCAATAATGAGTCGTTACCGAATATATATTGAATAAATAGTATTTACTTTTTGGTAAATTTTTCATTCCTGTCGGCCAATTCTAGGCTTTTGTCCGTCGGCTCATCCAGCCTTTCTACACCCAGGAAAAACCGAATTTTTATACCGGTCTCTATTTTCCGCAGTCGCTAATGACACAAAGGCACGAGAACAAACGATGGATTTGAATGCCATTGTGCGCGGTTCCGTCGTCCTCGTCGTGGAGAAACTTCGCTCACGGATGCGGGAATAATGGAGCTCCGTGGCCCGTAAACTTACCCCATTTGGTCATTATCCACTTTCCTATCTAGGAAAAAGGAGGAGCACGCGGGCAAACAAAATGGCAAATAAATAGGGACATTGAACGAGCGGTCTTTTACATTCCAAGCCCCAAATATTATGTCATATTGCTCAATGGAAAATAGACCTTCGCAGGTTTCCGAAAGTACATGACAGGTTTTATTCGCAACAATGACCTACTTGTGTAACGTATTTATTTATAATTTTGGGGAGATTCATCTCGTTCGTAATCAAATTGACGAAATGAATGAAAATTATTTTGGCAATGGACCATGTTGAATTTATGTAAATTACAATTCAATCGTTGATTGGTCCGAATTTTTCGAAGGAAATTCAATCGCTCGAGGTAACGAAAAACGTTTTGAACGAAGAAATATTTCCACGGCTCCAGGAAATGCGTTTTGAACCAGGCAGTATTTATTCGGTGCCAGAAAATGCGTTTTGAACCAGGCAGCATTTATCCCGCTCCAGGAAATGTATTTTGAACCAGGCAATATTTTCATGGCTCCAGGAAATGGGTTTTTAACCAAACAGTATTTATTCTGCTCCAGGAAAAGCGTTTTGAACCCGGCAGTATTTATTTGGCTCCAGAAAAAAACATTAGTCACCAGGCAGAATTTATTCGGCTCCAAAAAAGGCGTTTTTTACCAGGCAGGATTTATTCGGCTCCAGAAAAAGCGTTAGTCACCAGGCAGAATTTATTCGGCTCCAAAAAAGGCGTTTTAAACCAGACATTATTTATTCGGGTCCAGAAAAAGCGTTTTGGACTGTGCAGTATTAATTTGGCTCCAAGAAAAGCGTTTTGGTTCTGGCAATATTTATTCGCCTTGAGAAAAAGCGTTTTGATTCAGGCAATATTAATTTGGCTCCAGGAAATGCGTATTAATCCTGGCAATATATCCACAGCTCCAGATAGCGCCTTTTGAACCAAGCAATATTTATTCGCCTCCGGGAAAACCAGTTTGAACCAGGCGATATTTATCCGCCTTCGGGAAAGTAGTTTGAACCGGGCAATATTTATTCGGCTCCCGGAAATGCGTTTCGAATCAGGCAATATTCATTTGGCTTCAGGAAATGCGTTTTGAACCAGGCAATATTCATTTGGCTCCAGGAAATGCGCTTTAAACCCGACAATATTCATTTGGCTCCAGGAAATGCGTTTCGAACCAGACAATATTCATTTGGCTCCAGGAAATGCGTTTTGAGCCAGGCAATATTTCCACGGCTCCAGAAAACGCGTTTTGAACCAGGTAACGTTTATTCGGCTCCCGGAAATGCATTTTGAACGACCTTGATGCTTCCACGGGTTCAGGAAATGCGTTTTGAACCAGAAAATATTTCCACAGCTCCAGGAAATGCATTTTGCAGCAGGCGTTATTTCCTCAGCTCCAGGAAGACCTTATTTTTCTGCACGCTTCCATTCAACGCTGACTTGATCAGGGAAATCCTAATTGGTAGCGAATTTATCGATCCCGGGCACGGGTAACGAGGCTCGAAGTAGCAATGTCGAGATTACATCGGACATCGTGACCCCGAGGCACTGAAGAGCCGCTCGTTCAACGTCGGATCGCACCTCATGCGCTTGGTCGACGATCAGAGCTACGTTTCCGCAAGCACACAGTTGCTCGATATACATAGACTGGCGCAATGACACTGCGATGGCGAAACATTGGACGATACGTCAGTAGATTCGGCGAGTGAGGCGGCAGCGGCACACAGGCGAGGAAGCGAGCAGTGTCGCACAGTAGATACGATTTTGCCTGGGCGGACAATGCGGGCGACCGAAAATATCGTCATTCTACACACGCATACAGTGGGTAGAAAAAAGTATTTGTACATCTCACACGAAATTTTGTTAAGGGGCCTTCTCACTTTAGACGCTAAAAAAGGATATTTTCATAAATTTTTTGATAAGTTTATATTATAGATATTGATATAAAAGTTCTTACACCTAATAAATACACTTTCGAAATACATATTTAAAAAAATTACTCATTTTAGTCATTATTTAAAGACGAAAATGATAGTTAAAAAAATTTCTTAAAAAGATTGTAGTTCTGCGCCGTTGATCAAATCTCGGAGATGGTTCATCCGAAAAAAAATCAAACGGATTTAGATTCAGTATGTTAGTGGCTATAGCGCATATCACACAATTTTTTATATATGCGAAAATAACAAAATGGCGGCCATTTTTAAAAAATACAAAAAAAACGTGTTTTTCACCGTTTTTGGCAAAAAAAAAAGTAAATATCAAAATTTAGAAAAATCCTTGGTATGCGCTATAGCTATAGTTTAAAAATAATAGTTTTAAAATCAAGGCATATTTAAAATAATACTCCAACACAAATTATTGCGAAGTAATTTTTAATAGAACAAAGTTTTTAATTAGTCATGAATGAACCAACACTTTTATTTGTTAATGAAGATAACATAAACAATATGAAATATTAATATTTATAATGCAAATATTTTTTATGACAAATCTTTTAACTTTAGGAACTCGAGAATTATTTTTTTCTCGCAATATTGAACAATACTGTTCTGCGGTGTTGCCATATGTCTTCTTATTATGGGAGACAAATATTTTTTACGACAAATTATTCTGTCTAAATTTCAATGCAGACCCTGCAGTGATAAAAGTTGCAATTTTAAAACCCATTATCTCCCAATCCAAATAGTCGACTATTCTGAAATTTCACTCAAACATGCATAATGATATGAACAATGTCTGGTTAAAATTTGAACGGAATCTATAGAAATCAAGATTGCGCGCTCGTACTACCTTAATGTTTGTTTGGGTTACGTAATACATGAAATTTTGTTTAATGTATTTCGGAAGTTTGTTTATTAAGTGTAACAATTTTTATATCCATATCTATAATATAAACCTATCAAAAAAATCATGAAAATAGCCTTTTTTAGCGTCTAAAGTGAGAAGACCCCTTAAAGTGGCTTAATTTTTTTGTCCGTGTTTTCCCAAGAGTTTTAGGATAAGCTATCGAACATAGAAACTTCATAAAATATTTTATTTTTTTCGAAGGAGCATTCGAAAGGTCATTTGAAAAAGACTTCGTGTACAATTACTTTATTTACCCCCTGTGTTCGAACGTAGAGCGATGGTAATGAACGTTTTTCCACGCAAATCTAATATACCTAAACCATTCTTGCCAAAACTGAGATATATTTTATCATATTCTATAGAAAAATATTATTGAATTTAGAGATGCTGACACAACTCAGCCTAAAGTTTAACGTATATACAAATGTAAGATGCGTTCAGTATGTGAAGTTTATCCGTACCTAAAAAACCCAAGATTGTAGAGCACTGTATACAATTTAATAAAAACTTTGAAATAACGATCGGTCTTAGATGCGCTTTGATGTGCGGCTTTGGCGACCTCCTGTGTCCGACAGTCTAGGGCTGGGCCAATACTCGGATGGGTGACCGCTCAGCCTCGCTCGCTCAATTTTGTAAAATTGTAGAAAAAGAAGCTTCTTTTTCTGTGCGTCAAAGTCGCTGTTGGGAGCGAAAGGGATCGAACCAGGAGCTTTCCATGGAAGAAGAGATGTTGAAAAGGCTCGAATTTTCTTCAGCCTTTTGACAAGACTTTCTCGAATCATATGACCCAGATTTTGAGTATTCCTTTTTTCAAAGATCTCCACTTCATTTCCCTAACGTGGGCGCCGTACGGAGGCTCGATTGAAGCTTGTTAGTGTTTGTTTGGGTTAGCATTAATTAATTAATATTCAGATGAGAATAAACTTAAGTTAAAAAATTAAACTAAAAAAATTTTAATTTTAAAAATTAAATTTAAAACTTTTAATTAAAAAATTAAATCTAAGATTAGAATTAATACCAAATTAAGAATTTAATTCAAAAATTAAATTTAAGATTTGTAATTTAAAAATTAATTTTAAATCTGTTTTAATAAAAAATTAAATTACAAATCTTAAATTTGATTTTTGAATTAAAAATTAATTTGAAATCTTTTTTAATAAAAAATAATTTTATAGAATATTTAAAAAATTATCAATTTATCACATTAACTCTCCGCATAATTCCATAAATATTTTTTTTACAACATAATTCGTTCAATCGTGTACGTATTTTTATTTTTACTCGGCTTCACCCTTCACATTCGTCCGCAAGTTGCGATTTGACGTGCATTCAGCACATGCGTGCGGGAGGCTGCGATAAATTGTGAACTCGCGGTGTCGCGAGGTCGAACACGCGAGAAGCATATATATTTCGAGATCTTCGATCTTTGGGTTATCAGATCGCGCGACTGATGGTTCAACGAATGACCCGGAAAAAAAACGCGACCGCAAATATCTGCTTTGTTGGGGAAACGGCGCGTGTGTGAAGCGTGCAAAATTTATACTTATCGGACGAAAAGATGTGGGAAATTGTCGCGGTTTCGATGCACATGGTAAACTGTGGTACGTTGCGGGAAAAGAGACGAGGATCAAACGAGGCAGAGAAAGAGGGGGAAAGAGATAAGAATTGAAAAAAAAACAGTAGCTCCAAACGGCAACCTTACCCATCGTGTTTGAATCAATTATTGCACTTCACACTGACAACTCGTCTAATCCTGCCGTGTACTCTTAAGGGGGACACTCCATATAGAGGCTACAAAAAAAAATAATTTTTTTTATTGCCTAAATTTATAGTTTGAAACCTGTAGAATACGATGCAGTTAGTGATTATGGTGAATTCTCAAAAATGACGTCTCGGGAGCCTTTGAGCGTGACTCATCTCTGCTCCGTTTGGAGCCTCACGCGCTGGTATAGGCACCATGTGGAGAGGTGAGTCGTCTATTCAATAATAGCTGTTAGAAACGCCTTATAACCATAGAAACATAGTATTACGAGGAAGCTGAAGGACTATTATATTGTGTTGGAATATCTGACTAGTCGGTAAGTCGCAGAATCATACGTTGTTCCCTTGCCGAAAATTTAAGGGGTTACCCCCACTTGCGATTTTGAAAAAATCGATTTTTTTTATTGCATTTTTTTGAAGTATAAGTATGCGGGCCCATACTTCTGTATGGGCCCGCATACAGATGACTCTATGTAAGTTTACAAAAAAAAAATATTTTCTTCATGTAAACTGAAATTGAAACTTTAAACGCGTTTTTCTCAAAATGGCATTTCTGAAGTCGGTGACCAAGATTACTCGAACACTAATGAACCGATCTTCTTGAAATTTTGCAGGCTTATTTAATACATAAAAATGTAGTCTTTAATCGTTTGATTTTTTTCGAAAAAAATGGCCGTTTTATAGCCAAAAAACGGCTGTTTTTTTCGTTAAAATCGAACCATTAACTTTGACTGTCTGCCATTTTATGAAAAATGAATATTTTTTAAAATCCTTCGATTAAAGACTAGTTTATACTTATATTTGACTAAATCCATCCGCATTTTTTTTTTCAGATGATCCACTTCGCCGCAATGTTGATCACCGCAAACCGTGTATATAAAAACATTATTTCATTGACGGCCATTTGCCACTAAACAATGTAATATTTTTCAATAAAAAAATTACTGAAAGTTCTTCAAGATGTGTTCTTTAAGATGGTATATTGATCGATTAAAAATGTTTTGTAGTTTTCTTTTAAAAAATTCATGAAGAAGGCCTTTTTTTGCGCTACAAGTGGGGGTAACGCCTTAAACGCGATTATCTCGATTTGTTTCAATGAGTTGAAAATCGGTGTACACGATTACTCAAAAACTATCTGACCGATTGAGCTCATACTTGGCATACGTTTTTATGCCACTTATGTGCCATTGATGAACCAAAGACTAACTAAAAAGTATCAAAATAAACATGTTTTTGGCTGGGTCAAAGTTTGAAATTATTTCCGAAAAAAAAACTTTTTTGTTTTAAGGCCTGCACTTTAGCCAATTATGATTATATTTCCAATATGAATGGTTCATCAAGTGACCACATGTATATGCTAATACATTTTTTTGCGCAGACTGTTTCAGATAATTCTACGAGGTGCTGGAATGTACACCGCATTCGGCCTATCTTCCGGACCGCTTCACGGTGACTGGTTATATCTCCGCCGTTTTTATCTTTTTTGTAGCAACAAAAATCGTTTTGAAAACTAGAATTATGTAATAAAAAGTACCTATGACTCTGAAAAGATATATACATTACTTACCCGATGAAAAAAAAATCATGAATATCGACTGAAATTTGGCGTTCTATATGGAGTGCTCCTTAAGGGGAGGTACCTGAGTAAACGGCGAGAAAAACAGGTATACTTCGGGAATTTTTATCTCAAAAACTAATGTTTCGAGTGGATCCGGGTGTTTTTTTTATTGAAAAATATGTACATTGAGGTATGTTTAGGAATTTATTAAAATAAATTCGTTGACTGGAAGCGCCGTTGTTGTGGTTAGCGTCAGACGTGTTGTTCGTTGACATGGCTTGCGGTGCCAAGGATTCCGGGCAGTCGGTTTATCTGATACATGAAAACCCAACGGATTCTTGAAATATAATACACAAAGGAATTTCCCTCGTAGGATTTTTTTTTATTTCATTTTCACGGAATTGCGACCGTTTTAATTTAACATTCGTTTTTCGTTCGCAATTTCCGGTGATTTTGGTTGCATAGAAAAGCAACGATTCAATCAAATGAAAAACCCCTACGTAGCGAACGAGATAAACTATGCTATGATAAACTTCAATGCTGTTTCGAAGTTTGTCAGAGTAACTCGCAGGATAGAGATATTTTTTACGTTACCGTTAATCAGCAATCCCTGGGCCATGCATTGGTCCCTCCGAAGTAGTCGCTGCTTCGTCAGCTGCTGATTTTCTGCGCTGAATTCTCCCTTCACGGGTCGCGTTTAGAGTTTGAATGTCAGCCTTCGCAATGCGGTCCGCATCCTCGATCTCGCATTGCCCGTCAGCATTTCTTCCGACTTGAACTCCCAAGGCATCCATCACTAGGAGATAGGATTTTGCCCCACAGTTAAAAACGCATGTGGCAATATTGAGAGCAATGTTGACAATATTTGAACCATTGTGGAATATTTTGGGAGCTATTCTTCAAATGACGTTGTTGAAGCTTTCATTTGCGTTCTGCGTGAATCCGCCGACGCAGCGTTGTAGCAAATCATCAGAACTTAGGTCCCTAAATATTGGTTCGACGGCTTTAGCAACATTCGAATGTAGAGCGGGCTCATGGTGATAGTCCTTCAATTTTTTGGTAGCCTTCGCTTGTTTCCAAGAACACCAGGAGTCACTTCCTGGTGGACACCGGTCATGCTGTGGCTTATCATCCGTTGAAATAATGTGGAAAAACGTGGCCATGATAGCTTTTTTCATGTTTTCGGCTGAATCACTATTGCGTAGATGGCGGGGCCATAATAAATCGTGAGCTTATCAATCAATTTACCCGTTAATTTTCCCTTTCCTGCCAATGCTTTCGTATTCGTTTTACAGTTCCTGAGCCTGGTACCCATTCGTTTTTAAACATGTCCTACGCACTCTTTTTTATCAGTCTTGTATCCCCGTAAGGTGCGCTATCGACTATGTTCTTGTAAGGTTTCGATGCTCCATCGCCTATGCAGATTGGTCTTCACATTGGTCAGCATGATCCTGTATCCACACTTCATACTCGCTAGTATTTCTCTTCTTTTGCCAATTCGCACATGCCTGGTAAAATTTGCATTTGACGATTATATCAAGTACTTTGCCAGTGTAATGAGCGATGATACGTGATAAACCCACCAACGAATTGAAACCCCGTTTCCATCATGTTCCATCGTCAGACACGGTCAACCCTTCATTGGGCCGCTCTGTTGCTTCAGTCGTCCTTTCCTTCTCTTCTTGCACACTCGAGATACCAATCATCTCACGTACTGATTCTGACGCAGTTACAATATTCTTCACAATTACATCGTACGTGCATTGTACAACCGGTTGTTCTAAATCCATCAGCCCACAACATTTTTGCATACCTCTCAGACCAATTCCAGTCATCCGCGTGGCGAAAATAAATCTCGTATTTATTTTGTACGGGTTTGAAATATATGTGCAGGAGGGGCACTTCGGAGCTCCAGGATGGACATTCTATTTTTATTTTGAAACCAAGGACCCGAGTGGAGGTTTTCGTGAAGTCAATTGTCTGTTCGCACTCTTCACATTTCACGTGATCACTGAAAAACGAAAAAATAGTCATAAAATTCAGCAAAACGTATTCGATATCGTGTTTTACACTCGGTTATAAATCAATTGATTTCCGATTTTTTGTGGCAGAAGCACTCACTTCACTGTCATCTTTTTCACATTCATGGCTATTCAACGGACGATTTTTTTTCGGAGGATTGTCTTTACGGATCTTGAACGTCGCTCTATCCGTTCTTGAGATTTTGTTTCGCTGGTCTTTACGGTTCATTTTATCGATTTCGATAACGATTCACAGAATAGAAAATACTGTTAACGCTATAACAAAGGGCCCCAGCGCAACATCTGCAGACTCAACCGAGAGCGCTCGACGTTCTGCCGCCTTTCGCGGGATAACGCACAACTTCTTCAATATTGCGAATTTCTACATGAAATTTGTACACAATATTCTTTCAACTACGAACGACAAGAAAAAGAAATCGATTTTTTGAAAAAAATTACTCAGGCACCTCCCCATAACAGAACTCTTGCGAGGACAACCAGAACTGCAAAAATGATAATTTTTCAAAAAAAAAATTGAGTCCACTCAAAGCATTCCATCGCACCATCAATCTCCTGCTCAGTCGTTGTTACTAACGATCGTTTTTTTTCGTTAGGGGGGGGGGGGCAACGTCATAAAAATTACTGGAGTGGACCGTTGTGAATATTTGTCTGATGAGGAAAAGTTGTGAAGATATTCAACAGAACTCTTGCGGGGGCAATCAGAACTAAAAAAAACGCATTTTACAAAAAAAGAATTGGGTTCACTAAAAGCATTCCTTCGCGCCATCAATCTACTGCTCAGTCGAAGGTAAAAAAGAAATTCAGTTCCGGTTGCCTCTCACATAGTTCTGGGCTTCAATGTACTTTTTATTTATATTTTAGTTTTACTAACGGATTTTTTTTGCTAGGGGGGGGGGGCAATTTCGTAAAATTTACTCGAGTTTACCGTTGTAAATATTTGTCTAATGAGGAAAAGTTGTAAAGATATCTAACAGAACTCTTGCGGGGGCAACCAGAACTCCGAGAAAAAAGTCATTTTTCCGAGAAAATCACCTGGTTTCGTTTAAAGCATTCCAGCGCGCCATCAATCTACTGCTTAGTCGATGAAAAAAAAATCCGTTCTGGTTACCTCTCACATAGTTCTAGAGTTCTATGTTCTTTTTCTTCCTAGTTCAGGCTTAACTAACGATTTTTTTTCCCCAGGGCGGAAGGGCAACTTCACAAAATTCACTGAAGTGTACCGTTGTGAATATTTGTCCGATGAGGAAAAGTTAAAACGATATTTGTCTTGTGGGGGCAACCAGAACTCTTGGATGGGCAACCAGAACTCCGAAAAAAAATCATTTTCCCGCGATAAAAAATCTGGTTTCATCTAATGAGGAAATGATGTGAAGATATTTAACCGAACTCTTGCGGTGGCAACCAGAACTCCGAAAAAAAAATTCATTTTTCCGAGAAAAATAAAATTTGGTCTCATCTGAAGCATTCCATCGCGCCATCGATCTACTGCTCAGTCGAAAAAAAATCCCTTCTGGGTGCCTCTCACATAGTTCTGGAGTTCTAGGTGCTGGTTATTGATAGTTCAGTTGTTACTAACGTTTTTTTTTTTTGTTAGAAGTGGGGCGGGGCAACTTCACCAAATTTACTTGAGCGTACCATTGTAAATATTTGTCTGATGAGGAAAAGTTGTAAAGATATTCAACAGAACTCTTGCGAGGGCAACCAGAACTCCGAGAAAAAATTCATTTTTCCGAAAAAAGAATTTGGTTTCATCTAAAGCATTCCATGGCGCCATCAATCTACTGCTCAGTCGACGGGGAAAAAATCCGTTCTGGTTGCCGCTCACATAGTTCTGGAGTTCTATGTACTTTTTATTGAGCTCAGTTGTTACAAACAATTTTTTTTTTTTCGTTAGGGTCGGGGGGAGGGCACAATCTTCAGAAAATTTACTCGAGCGGACCGTTGTAAATATTTGTCTGACGAGGATAAGTTGTGAAGAGAGACCGATGTGTTGGTCTAGTGGTTAGAGTACTTGCCTCTGGAATCAACACATCGGGAGGTCGCGGGTTCGAATCACCGTCTCGTAGTTTCGGAGAGAAATAAAAAACACAGGCGTGACGTAGCTCCAGTTCTACACAGATGTCGCGCACACGGACCGGTACGTGTGTGTGTCGGGTGTGTATGGCTGTAGCCTGTGAGCTATTTCTCGACGAAACGCGACTAGCTCCGAGGCTGGGAAGCGAACCCGTGACCGGCTGTATTGGTATAGGTTTTCCGCAGTTTCCCTATACCCATGACAGAAAATGTCATGGTGAATGCGATACAGAGGGGGAAGTCGGCTGCGGCCGCAAGGTGGGGATCGATCAGGGATGTGGATTGGAGAAAAATGGTGGGAAATGTAAAAAGGGGAAATCCCTGTACATGGAAGCTACAAAATGGCGAAGCGTTCGCCGTAGCAGATAAGTTGTGAAGATATTTGACAAAACTCTTTTGGGGACAACCAGAACGCCGAGAGAAAATACATTTTTGCGAAAAAAATTTGGTTTCATGTAAAGCATTCCATTGCACCATCCATCTACTACTCAGTCGAAGGAAAAAAAATGCGTTCTGGTTGTCCTCACATTGTTCTGGAGTTCTATGTACTTTTCATTGATAGTTCAGTTCTTACTAATGATTTATTTTTTGCTGGGGGGGGGGGGGGCAACTTCACAAAATTTACTCGAGTGTACCATTGTGAATATTTGTCTGATGAGGAAAAGTTGTAAAGATATTTAACAGAACTTTTTCGGGGGCAACCAGAACTCCGAGAAAAAATACAATTTTCCGAAAAAAAAATTTGGTCTCATCTTAAGCATTCCATCGCACGAACGACCTACTGCTCAGTCGAAGGAAAAAAAATCCGTTCTGGTTGCCTCTCACATAGTTCTGGAGTTCTACGGTCTTTTTATTGATAGTTCAGCTGTTACTAACGATTTTTTTTTTCGTTACGGTGGGGGCAACTTTAAAAAATTTACTCGAGTGTACCGTTGTAAATATTTGTCTGATGAGGAAAAGTTGTAAAGATATGGAATAGAACTCTTGCGGGAGCAACCGGAATTCCGAAAAAAAAATCCGAAAAAAATTTGGTCTCATCTAAAACATTCCATCGCGCCATCGATACACTGCTCAGTCGAAGGAAAAAATCCGTTCTGGTTGCCTCTCACATAGTTCTGGAGTTCCATGTACTGTGGATTGATAGTTCAGTTGTTACTACCGATTTTTTTTCGTTAGGGTCGGGGGGGGGGGGGGCAACTCCACAAAATTTACTCGAGTGTACCGTCGTAAATATTTGTCGGATGGGGAAAAGTTGTAAAGCTATTTAACAGAACTCTTGCGGGGGCAACCAGAACTCCAAGAAAAAATGTATTTTTCCGAAAAAAAAATTTGGTTTGACTCAAACCATTCCATCGCGCCATCAATCTCTTGCTCAGTCGAAGGAAAAAATACAGTTCTTGTTGCCTCTCACTTAATTCTGGAGTTCTATGTACTTTTTATTGATAGTTCTGTTGTCAGTAACGATTTTGTTGTGATAATTTTGTTGTTAGTAACGATTTTGTTGTGAAGATATTTAACAGAACTCTTACGGGGGTAACCAAAACTGTACAGAAACATTTTTTTTTTTTCCAAAAAAAAAATTTGGTTTCACTCAAAGCATTTCATCGCGCCATCTATCTGTTGCTCAGTCGAAGGGAAAAAATAAAACCAGTTCCGGCTGCCACTGAAATAGTTTCGAAGTTCTGTGTACTTTTATTGACAGTTCTGTTGTTTGTAGCATTTGTTTTTCTTCTTTAGGGGCTTCACACAATTTACTAGAGTGTATTGTTGTAAATATTAGTCTGATAAGGAAAAGTTGTAGAGTCATTTAACAGAATTCTTGCGGCGGCAGCCGGAACTGCAAGAAAAAATTCATTTTTCCAAAATAACATTTGGGTCCATTCAAAGGATTCCTTCGCGCCATTAATCTACTGTTGAGTCGGTCGAAAAAAACGAAAATCAGTTCTGGTTGCCTCTCACGTAGTTCTGGAGTTCTATGTACTTTTTATTGATAGTTTTGTTTTTACCAACGTTTCTTTTTGTTATGGGGTGCTAATTTCACAAAATTTACTCGAGTGTAACGTCGTAAATATTTGTCTGATGAGGAAAAGTTGTAGATATTTCTAAGCTTTGGCTCCAAAAAACTCGATTTTCGATTTTTTTTCCGACGAGAATATTGGCCCGAGCAGGTCGGGATTTTGCACGCAATTGATACACAGTCTTGGTGAGTGTGATTTTTTTTAATTGAGAAATTTTTATGAACTTTTGAGTTGTTATTATTTGAAGAAAGTTTCGCCGCTGCTGCATGGCCAATCGGTGAAGGTGGTTTTGTCAACTCGAGTGATTCGAAATCAAAAAAAATAATGTACTGTTAGTATAATAACAAAACGTTCGTATGACTGGATACTTTGCCCAAATTTTGAAAATTACGAATATGGCGAATCGTAGCAACAAAAAGTCCAAGTTTCGACAAAAAAAACTAGTTTAGTCATTTTTCATTAATATGTGGATAAACATATGGAAAAATCATTCGGTCATAAGCTAAAAAATGTTATAAGCTATGCTCTGTCCAAATTTGAAGTGAATCACACTTAAATTTCGAGATACGACTTACACTGTTTTATAAAACGCTGTTTCAAGAAAAGCAAAAGAGTAAATCTCAATGGGGTGATTCGCCGAATCGGAGTGGCAAAAAATTGTCATAAACCGGTAATTTTTTTGGAACTTTTACCAAATCTCTGCTGCAAAATATAATTCCAAGTTTAGGCAGACGCCTTAAAGCCTTTCTTCCTCCGTCTCCATCCCAGCAAATTGATAAAAATAATCAGACAAGAACTTTTCTCTTCTCGTATAAAAATAGAAACTCAAACGATCGAGTAGTACGCGTTTTCTGTGACCATTTTTTTTCATCACTTCCAACACAAAATGTGTAAAGAGTAGTAGTAGAAAAACGGGAATTGGGTGAAGGGTTCACCAGCTGTATATATTCCGTACAATACATAAATGTCATCTAATATCGTCCCCGACGGGGACAAAAGTTTCAATCCTTAGGCAATGCTATTTATACCTTCACGTTTTGTCCCATTTGAGTTTATATTATTTCAGTTTTAATGGAATCGCAATTGTAATTATTCATTGTCCATATAAATTATATATGTATCTATATACAGGGTGTCCTGTTATGAATGAATAATCCTGCAACTGTCGAAGAGTCAGATCATGTCCTACTATTCGCTGGAATTTCAGTTTAGTAATACCCCACGGTTTTCGAGATTTTGGGCTTTATGTTATTTTTTTTTTTAATGATCTGCTTTTCGTTTTTTACATGCCATTTCTACAAATGATATGAATCGACAATAACTAAGCAACTTTTTGAAGTAATTGGCACGATATGCGCAGCATATTGTTTTACACCGCAGGTCATCAACGTCAGATGTTCGAATCCGTTTGTATGAAAATTCTGCATCAGATCTTTTTTCATAAAGTTTCCTTAACATTTAAGGTTAAAAATAATACTTTCCTAGATAAAACAAATAACCAAAAGGATTTTTAAAAAACCGGGTAAAAAAAAGTTATAATTTGTAGAAGTGGCATGCGAAAAACCAAAAGCAGATGATTTTTATCTCGAAAAGCGTGGGACTTTTACGAAACTGATATTCCAGTCTATAGTAGGACATGATCTGCCGTTTCGATACTTGCAGGATTATCCATTCATAACAGGACACCCTGTATATATATATATATATATATATATATATATATATATATATATATATACACATACATATACATATACATATACATATATACATATACATATACATATACATATATACGTATATATATATATATATATATATATATATATATATATATATATATATATATATATATATATATATATATATGTATGTACACACATCCACATATACAAATGCGTGTATATAATACAGGCTATATGTGTCGACGATTGCATCGGCGACGATGGAAAAATGGGAACATAAGGTGTTATCGGAGCGATGTGAAGCATTGACGCTAAAAATATAAAGAGGTATCTGAACAGGGCTCTCATCCCGTTGGCGTTAAACTACCGAGCGCCGTTTGCCCCTTCATCACTGCTCCTCTCGCTCTCTTTCTCATTCTCTCGGGTCGAATGCAATATCGATGTGACCCCGATATGACAAAGCTCGACCAGCATATACCAAGATGCCACCACGTATCTATATTACGTAATCGAGGATTTTGCAACAGGCGATTATTTCGCGTCAGTTTATTAGAGAGAAGCACCCACGCGTACACGACTATACAGATATATTCTACCGCTATGTTATTTTTTCGGAGCTTCAACGTACACGCTGACGGGTTTTTACGTATTACCCTTCCCAATTGAACCCTTTCCTATCGCTCTCTATCCGCACTCCGCAAATCTGAACTAACTTCCGTTCGTCCAGAGCCGTTTTATGAGAGGACATCACTGTGACGGGCCGAAAAAGGACGTTTTTACGGTTTTGTTTATCTACTAGATTATTTAATTGGGATTTGGAAAAAACTACCTTATTAAACTTATTCTCGTTTAGCTAAACTAGCTCATTGAACTTATTCCGTGTAAATCTTTATTTTAACAAATTGAGAATCAACAACGTTATTGAGGTATAATAGAGCCTCTGGATAAAGGTGTGGTCCAACGGTCGAATCGATAACTTGATAATGGTTTGTGTAAAAAATAAAAATAAAAAGTTTTGTAATCTATATAAATGTAGTTGTCGTTGTACGTAGACGTTTTTTGAAGAAAGAAATCGTAAAATGGCAGGTGTTCAAAGAAAGTTTAATTTTGGCAAAAGTTTTGCTTACCTATATTCGGGGGCTTAAAAAATACTAAATAAAAAAAATACTACGTACAACGATAATTACCGCAATAACGATTTTTTTCTTAATATTGAAAACCGGAATATTCTATAATTATCCTAGAATTATGACTCCGGTCGAGAAAAGTCGTTTCGAGAAAAACGCAATTGAAAAGTTTAGTACAGTCGAACTTCGATATAACGAAATCCTCGAAATAACAAAGATTTGTCCATTCCCTTCTGCTAGATACCCGAAACCTTGATACAACATAAAAATATACATTGTGTTCTAATTGCTAATTACTTGTACAAATAGCTCGAATTTGAACTTTTATTTGATAAAAAAATATTCCTATATTTATAGTACTAATATATTTTTTTACAGAACAATATAAGAATCATGATCTCGGTATAACAAAACCTCTATATAACGAAAACTCGAAATAACGAACTTCCCTAGAGATTCGTAATATCGAGGTTCGACTGTATACGTAATTCGTTGCGCTACCTGCTCTCACTAAATCGTCTACAAGTAGGTCAATTTTTAATATTTTAACTTAAATTTTTTTTTATATATTCCTCAATATGTATACTTTGAAAAATTGCGAATTTTTTTTTCCGACCCGTCACAGTGGTGTCCCGCCTTAAGGGGAGTGTCATACCTTCAAGTGAGAAAAAAATCCGCAGGTTTTCAAAATGTTTTTTAAAAGGAAAGATATATTCACCATTTTTAAGACTCAGTGTATGTTTTATAACCACTCTTTTCTGTTACGAGGTACTTATTTTTATTAATCTTTAAAAATGGCGGAGGTATGGCACGGTCGTCTAAACTGCAGTTTCAAAACTGGCGTGACGTAAAGCTAATTGACCGATTCTGATGAAATTTGGTATGAATCTTTCTAACCTTATTTTTAAAAAAGGTATTTTTTTATTACAAAATGTAGGAAAATTTCCGGAAATTTCAATGGTTTTTCCAGAAAATTCAATGGTTTTTTTTAAACAGTACAATTATATCAATATTCAAAATTTCTCACTTTCTCGCGGTTCATATTCTGCGTATGAGTGTTAATGGAAGACAAATCTTCTTTGGTTTTTTTCAGATTAATCCTGCCGATACTACGTGTCACGCCGTCTGACAACATCCGCCGCAACCCGATTAAGAGACCGTGCTATATCTCCCGTATTCTTAAATTTTAATAAAACAAATACCATGTAGCCTTAGTCTCAAAAATGGTCAAGAAATTTTGCCTTCAAAAAAAAATCACGAAGATCAGCAATTTTTTCCTCGGCTAAAGGTATCGCCTCCTTGAAGCTCCACTATACCGCATTTGTCGAGGACACCGGGCAACTGTGGAAAACCCGTACCAGTATAGACGGCCCCGTATTCTTCGGATTCTCTGGTGCACAGACAATTACCGCCGGAGCCAAACCCCGACTGCCCATCCACCAGTGTCGGTAATATATATATATATATATATATATATATATAATATGAATAAATAAACATAAATTATATATATATATATATATATATATAATTAATTTCTGTTTATTTATTCATTGACATTCGAAAGGAAGAGCAAAGGTTGCTGGCGAAGATTGTGCAAATCTCACGAGGGAGCGTCACTCCCCCGGAAATTATATTTTCAATCTTCCCCGGCAGGATCGCCATTGAAAGTCGAAGCGTGCAAGAGCCCTCATATATAGAATATCCGTCTCAAGGGAGAGCGAGAGATTAAACGATTTATAGTTTCGTCGGATGACGTTTCTGTGAGTCTTTCAAAGATTGGCGCAGAGATTGACGGATAGAACGAGGTGGATAGAGCGTGGGAGGGAGCGAGAAGATAATTTTTGTCTCGTTCTCGATTCTAAACGAGATTCGCAAGGGTTATCAGCCCCTCGACAGGAGATTGAATCTCGAGGAGGGCTGCGAACGAGGACGTGAGAGGGCGGGAGATGAAATTACGCTTCATCCGAATAAACGTTGAAAATTCGTGCGGTCGTGTTCCTCGTTGGGCAAAAAAAGAATCGCGCCATGATGACTGTATTTTCGAAGGTGTTTGTGGGTTGGTGGAAAGTGCGAGGGAATTTCGGCGGTGAATCCGGCGAACGATGAAGCACGTTGGTGCGTGGGTGTCGAGTACTTCGGAGCGTAAATATATATCGAGGTCTTGAGGGTGGTCGTGGAAACGAGTTGTTGATTTTGGGGACAGGAAGGTCCTGAGAGTGCTCTTTGTATAAATATGCTTGTATTCATCCAAAAGCGATTTTGAGGACTTTGGGGTGTACGCAATGTTGACTATGGGGACTGTCCTCGGGGGCTACGACGAGGGTGGTCCTTGGAGTCGAATGTCCTCAAAGTCACTTTTCGCCAGAAACGTATGTGTATATTTATGGGGAAGGGCATCATCCCCTGCAGGAAAGCTTCGGACTGACGAAGCCCTCGGTTCGCCGGACGATCACCCTCAGTCGGCGGTATGCGATATCGCCATAGCAACCCCTCTGCATCGGTGCTTGCAGTCGGCATCAGCCCGATACCAGCGCTACCCCCCGCCCACTTCAGCCTACCCCAACGGACGTAAAAAAAAAGAAATCCCGCAAACTCGCTCCCTCGCGCATCCCGTCTCGCTGTTCCACGGCGTACGCGTGTGCACAGACGAAACGTCATATATATCAGCATTATCACGAATTTGCATGACATATATGTGCACCTTTTCCAATAGCCAAATCCTTCAGCCCCTACGCCGCAGTCCCACTTTCCCTTCCCTTTTTGTCGGCGTGCGGACGATAGAAACGCTGCACCCGTCGACACTGTGTAACGTTTGGGGAAAAAAAAATTGATGGGGTTCGACGCGTGTTCGTTTATCGGCACATTAGCAAGTGGAACAGCGAGGAAACGAGAAAGAATCGGAGAAAACGAGAGTGCCGAATTACTCAATCCAAATATTAATCTGGAGACAAATTGGAGTTGGGTGAATATTTCGATAAATCGAATTTGCGAAAAAACAAAACCTGACAATTTTTTTTCCTTTTTCGCTTTGGGATGACTGCGGAGCCCGACCCCCATTACCCCGGACTCTCCTCCAAATGCAAGCTTATCGAATGTGCACGAAAATCTCTCGAGGGGAAACTCGGGACCACATTCTGACCGGCTTCAATCCAAGTTTCTCTCAATACGTGACTGCGGGCTTGAAAGCGTGAAATGGAATTCAGAACAGATTGGGACAACGTTGGTCCCGATTAATTGAAAAGCGGGACAAGGCGAGTGACCGGGGTCAATCAGGTCAAGGCGGGCCCTCATCGTGACGGGCAAAAAACGTTGGTTGTTTTTGCTTTTTCTCTAAGGATGGATAGTCGAGAATATGTGAAAAAAGTTCCAAGTTGAAATATCGAAAATTGACCAAGTTACAGACGAAAGCAGGTAGCGCAATGGTTTACGTGTATTAAGGCGGTCCTCTAGTTTCTCGGGTCGAAAAAATCGATTTTTTTTCATAAATCACATCTACAACATGTGTAGAAAATGTGTGCCAAAGGATTTTTCGATATTGGAAGTAGTTCACAAGTTACGGCCCTGGAACGGAGCAGATATACGGAGCAGGTATACTTTCAAACGCGTTTTTCTCGAAACACCATTTTTCGAAACGGTGACCACGATATTTCAGAAACTACTGCACCGATCTTGTTCAAATTTATACAGCATCTTTAATATGCTATAAGCCAGCGATTGAACTAGGATTATCATGATTGCTTCGATAGTTTTTTTTGTACGAGCGAATAACTTAAGAAAAAATGAGTAAAAAATAGAATGTAATTTTCAAGTGTATAAAAAAGGCAATTTTTGTAATTTAGAATTCACTCTAGTTCAATCGCTAGTCTTAAATATGAAGATTAAAATGCCGTTTGGTTTTTTGATTTCAGATAAGCAAAACAGCCGCAATCTTGGTCACCGTCAAGCACCTCTTTTACTTGATGTCTTCCTGTCGGCCACTATAACGTTTATTCTATTATATATTTTACTTCAAAAAATTTGTAAAGCTTATTTAAATGTTAATAAAGATTATGCAAAAACAATAAGATTGATTATTTCGATGCTTTGCCCGTAAAAAATTATTGAAAAAGCCGTAAAAAAACAGTCGAGAAACTAGGGGACCGCGTTAAGGGGCTATACCAGTGTGGCACTTTCAAAAAATCGATTTTTTTTGCCTTTTTCGACAGTTTATACTTTCAAGAATATCCTGTAAAAATTTCAAGACCGTATCTTTAATCATTTTATCTTGCAAAAATCGATAATTGAATCTTTAAACGCGTTTTTCTCTAAATGAGATTTTTCAAATTTGCTAACATTGTAACTCAAAGAGCAATTATCTGATTGACTTGAAAATTGAACTGTAACTTGAAACGTAGGATATTTTTGATTGGATGAAAATAGACGATTTGGCATTGAAAAAAACGACTATTTTATAGGCAAGAAAACATACTTTTTTACTTACCTTCAATTTAACGACGTTTTTTTCCTTTTTCGGTTTCAGCTACTCAATCGGCCGGAATCATGCCAGCAGTGGTGGAACTTTTTTTTTGGCCCCTCCGAAGACAGCTCATAAGTCGCTTGGATTATTCTATGAAAAATTCTATGATCTATATTATTCTATGAGAAAATTATGTAATATAGGTCAAATATAGCCAAATATATTCTTAGTTTTCCGAAACATTTAATTGAGTACTTTTCTTGCAAAAAAATCCCGAAAATCACCCAAATATTCAGCGTTCACACTGGTATAGCCCCTTAAAAATTTACATCGGTATTTTCTTGAAACGACTTTTCTCGACCTGGCCGGAATCATAGTTCTAGCTATAATTGTCCGATTCTGCATTTAAAAAAGGAAAATTTCCGTAATTGCAGTAGCTATCGTTGCACGTCGCCGTTTTTTGTTTGTTCGAGATTTAGTATTGTCGAAGCCCCCGAATATAAATAAAAAATTCGCCAACCTTATACTTTTACACCCCCCCCCCCTTCATGGTACCTATTTTTTATCGATCTTTAAAAATGGCGGAGGTATGGCACGGTATTCTATGGTATTTCTAACCTTATTGTCTAAAACATGAATTCAAAAGTTTTTTTTAATTTGAAAAAAAGTATTTTTTAATTACAAAATGTAGCATTTTTTCGGAAATTCAATCTTTTTGATTCAAAGCATATCATTTCATGGATTTTCGACATTCCCCCCTTAAAAGGTTGGTTTTGAGCGACAAGAAATGCTGCTTTCCAAAACAGCCGACCCTCTGTACGTTCGTCAAGCGGATGCGAAGAGTAGGATAAAAAAACTGAGAATTCTGGTCCGAGACGACGCGTACACGAAGAAACGAGTACCGAGATGTACCCGGCGAACTGGAAGATTGTAATTTTCTAAAATTATATCCGGCAAGAACGATGGGGGTAAATTGCACGCGCGGCTCGCGAGGCGCATCGAATTTTTTACTCCACACGATCCGGACGTATTTGCACGAAGATCGGGAGAAAAAAAAATAATGTCAAAGTCTTCGAGTGGCTTTAAGAAGGCTTGGCTGGACTACGTAGCTTCCCAGTCACGCTCTAAACTTCCATGAGTGAAAAAGAAAAGAATCAACTCGCTTGGAAATGTTTGCCGCCGCGTTCGCCATTTTTTACCTGATCCTGGCCGGCAAGGAGCTTTTTTTAAGCTCGTGCCACGCCCAAGAGCTCGTTGGTGTGACGTATCCGTCGATCGAAGAAAATCGAACGATTCGAAACGAGCAGCAGGCGCCGAAGCCGCTGCTCGACAAGAGGAACGAACGGTGGCCTCTTGGCATTCCTGTGCCGCTCGATCGGGAAGTCACCCAGTCCGGTAGCTACCAGTACTCACCTTGGCAACAACCACCTATACCCGGCAATTATTATTTATCCGGTAAACGACAAAATCAATCAATGGAATTCGATCTCCGCGTCATTCTCTTTCGTCTCAATGGTCCTCCTAACCGTAAAAGGACAATTTCCAACCCCCAAAAGTGCGAGAATGCGTTCGATACAATGACGAGGAAATTTTATTTTCACTACATTTTTTCCCCACTTTTTGCCGATAAAGATATTTGCACATTTGATTATTTCGTTATATAAATAATTGCATGGGTAAAAATTTGACACGGGATTACTCGTAATTTTATCTGATAAGGAATTTTATCGGATTTACCCCCCCCCCCCCCCCCCTCCCCGCGGATCGAGCTGAAATTCTGCATAATACCTTAATTTTATTATTTTAAGACAACCCCTAAAATAATTTTTGGCGACTCGCAATAGTTTTCGAGATATCGAAATGTTTTAAGGGTAAGGTTCCGAACCCCCCACCCCCGGGGGCTGAAATTTGGCACAGACCTTCCTTTTAATATTTTAAGACAACCCCTAAAGGTATTTCTGGTGACTCGCAATAGTTTTCAAGATATTTAATTTTTAAGTTTCTATTTTAACGCGCGCCGATTATTTCTGGTACGTCTCCGTTCATACCTATATATGTTATCGCGCTCGCCGTCTTCTCCAACCAAGAATACAAATAGAAACAACCCTAAACAAACCCAAACCCAAAAACTATTGCGCGTATTCAAAAATCCCTTTAGGGATTTTAAGTATTAGAAGGAAGGTTTGTGCAAAATTTCAGCTCGATCAGGGGGAGGGGGGAAGGGGTGGAACCTTACCCTTTTTATCGATGCTTCTTTTGGGGTGGAGAGTTGTACAAAGTTTTAATCGGTAAAAAAAATCGGCAGGACCACCCCTGGGAGCGGGATTGGGGCAGGTTCGAAGCGAGCACTACGCATACCTCCCGGACAACGTTGAGTACAGCCATCCGTTGCCGATCGTCTCCCAAGGCTCGGGAACGTCCCTCAGTATCGGTACGAAACATCTCGCGATCGTTAGCTTCATCGGGCTCCTATTGCTGTTCGCGATTATTCAAAATTCCCTGATGACGGCGAAACGCAAGGACGCGATCGTCGAGGCTCTCACGGGACGTGAAAAGCGCGATCTCCTCGTCACTCGTGGACTCAGACCGATGGTACGACTATCATGTTATTCATTAATTGATAATCGATCTATTGAATGTGCAAGATTCAAAATAAATTATTGTCATTTTACACGGTAGGTTTTCCCATCCATTTACTTATTTTTTATTGGATATTCTAATCAATAGAATTGCTGAAATTCAATACTCTATTTCGAATTAATTAAATCTTCCTAGTTAATGGGGAGGGTACCTTTCGGCGAGGAGAAAATTACTGATTTTCATGATTTTTTTAGAAGGAAAGATTTCTTCGCTGTTTTTGAGACTGAGGGTATGTTTTATTGCTACTTTTGGCTGTTACATGGTATTTTGTTTTTATTAATCTTCCAAAATGACGGAGGTATGACACGGTCTTCTAAACGGGTCGCGGCGGATCTTGTCACATGGCGTGACACGTAGCGTCGGCAGGGTTAATCTGAAAAAAAAACCAACGAAGGTTTTTCTTTCATGAACACTTATGCGCAGAATATGAACCAAGAAAAAGTGAGAAATGTTGAAAATTGATTAAATGGTACGCTTTGAAACAAAGAGATTGAATTTTCCGAAAAAATGGCTACATTTTGCAATAAAAAATACTTTTTTTTAATTTTCAAAAACATTAAACATCGTGATTCAGACAATAAGGTTAGAAAGATTTATACACAATTTTATGAGAATCGGTCGATTAGTTTTTTAGATGCACGTCAGGCCAGTTTTGAAAATGCATTTTAGACCGTGCCATTTAGACCTCGGTCATTTTCAAAGATTAAGAAAAAATACCATTTAACAGCCAAAAGTAGTATTAAAACATACCCTAAGTCTCAAAAATAGCGAAGAAATCTTTGGTTAAAAAAATCATCAAAATCATCAAACTTTCTCCTCCTCAACGAACTGCTGTAGAAAATCGCGAAGAAAAATCAAATCGAGGCTGCTTTTTTCCCAGACACCGGAGCAGGAAGAGATCTTGAACGACGACGCGAAGCTGCAATGCATACAGCGAACTCTTTGCCTGGAGAACCGAAAAGTCGTAGAAAATTTGGGCTTCCTTGGAACGAAGCTCGCCGAATTTTTGACGTAAGTTTTCTACCGACGATTGGTTTATTTCGTATTTTTCATTCGCGTCTACCGATGCTCGGGGTAAAAAAAAACACTATATACATCTCGAAGAAACGGGGTGAAGAAATCGGTTGAAACGTCATCGGGCTGGGATCGTCTGGTCGAGGACGCTGGCCAAGCTGGAGTGAAGGGTGAAGACTGTTCCGTTCTCTATCGCGATTGCACCGCGACGCCGAGACTTCCGTCGTTTCGCCAAAGTACGAACGAGCGAACAAAAAAGGGCAAAGAAAAAAATAGAACACCCCCGGATTCCATCCCCTCGCGTGAATAAATAACGTATACGACGCGACGATTAAAAAAGCGATAAGCATGCACGTATATATAGCGACGATTGAACTCCTGACCCAAATCTACCTGCGATTAAAATACATTGCTGATTTCGACGAAACCGCTCAGGAGCTGCGGACTGGATTGTTTTTCTCTCCAAATTGCACTTTGCGCTCGGATGGCTGAGAAATCATTTCATCGAAGCAATCTCTCTTTCTCTTCGATTGTGCGAGAGGTAGATTGTTGGAGCAGGGAGATTCCAAACGCATGCAAATAGGCGGAAAAACAAGAAAATTCGAAATGAATTTCGCCTTCACCGAACATAAGACTCCGGATTATTAATTATTTTCATTTTTTAATTATAATACGCTGCTTGATTTTGTTTCTGCTTTATCCGCTACAAACATCGACATTCAGCCTGAACTATTTTAGACAGCAGTTCTGCTCTATACATTGCCAAAGTTTAGTCGCCTCACTCGTGTCGAGTGACGGCCCTTGGAATTATATTTATAAAAAAATATCAAATCACGAACATAACGCAGAGATAATGGAGACAATTATAATCGTGGCGTTTTCATTCCTCCTCGTCATCTTATTCCTCATCCTTAATCTCACTCGTTTGCTCTCATTAACTAATATAACGCTATTATTATTATCGTTAACATTAAGGCATTACATATTTATAAATTCTTCGTCACTCGCTACTATACAGCAATACCACGCAAACTCGTAAACTTATATGATAGACGTGAGATCGCTCGTTGCAATAGTCCAGGCTTAACGCAACTTTTTGTCATTTATTTTTTCCACTTTTTATTCCCCCCACCCCCCTCGAGCTTTCTCGACCCACGTGGCAGATCGCGAAAGCAAGGAGGAATCTTGTGAAGCTTTTTTGCCAGATTTCGTTTTTTTGTTTATTTTATTTCGTTATTGGGATAGAAATAAAATTACCCAAAAGATCGCGACCCCTAAAGTCAGCGTTGATCGCTAGGACAAATATTTTTTTAAAATAAGAAAAAAAAAGATTCACAAGATAGCAAATGACACTTGGGGCGAAAAGCACAGGTAACTTTCCGAATTTTATTTGCTTCCTCTTTATCGAGCCCAAGTCGTCGGAATATTTAAGTTTGCTCGACGAGTGCGTAGGTGTGATTTATTTTTCCTCGCACAGGTTCGGTGAATAAATCAGAGAGAGAGAATGGTCGAGGCATCGAACAACGCGGGCAGGTGTAGGCAGTTTAGAGAGCATTTTTCTGTGGCTTGGTTTTTATCATTCCTGGGCAAAAAATGCCCGGGGTGTAACGTTGGAAGCGAACGGGATAGTCCATTAAAAGAGACGAAAACCCAGCACTATTCAGCGAAGAATATTAATTTTTGACTGAAGATGGATGGTTGCATACTGAAAGTAACCCCAATAAAATGTTGCCCCTCCACTCGCAACAACCCTAAGAAATAGGGGTTGAAAAGCTAAAAATCGCCGTATCTCGATAATGAATAGCCCGATCAAAAATGGTTTCAAACAAAAGTTGTTCGGAATAATAAAATTCGTATAAAGTTATCTGACGTCCAACTCCCTATCTTTGAAAATAGCGGCACAAAAACGATTCGAAAATTCGGGGTTGATGCGTGTGCGAGCGGAGTAAACGTGTTTTTGTGCCGCTAGTTTCAAAGATAGTGGATTGGACCTCAGATAACTTTACGCGTATTTTATTATGCCAATCAACTTTTGTTTGAAACATTTTTTGATCGGGCTATTCATTATGGAGATACGGCGATTTTTAAGTTTTCAACCCCTATTTCTTAGGGTTGGGGAGAGTTGAGGGGCAAAATTTTATTGGCGTTACTTTTAGTATGCAACCATCTACCTTCGGTAAAAAAATAATATTCTACGCTAAAAAGTGGTGGATTTCGTCTCTTTTACTGGACTAGGAATCGCGAATGTCTTCTTTTCTCCAGGCGGAAGAAACAAAACATCGCGCTATTTCAACACGTTCTTTCGAGTATCAGCGACGTGGAAATAAAAAACGACAATTACGTTCTATCGTAGAAGAAATGTAAAAAAAATTGGAGTAAAAAAATTGTCGACGAACGAGAACTTCTGATCGCGAGACGAAAAAAAAAAACTTGGTTCGCCTCAGTGTGAGGCGGACGAATACTGAGGTTTAATTTTCCATGTGAATATCGATTCAAAGTCAACGAAGGACTCTGCCATCGTTAATTCTTCCTTGGTACGATTTTTTATCGTAAAAAAATATAATTAATAACTACGCTTATACGCCCACGTGAGATAAAATAAAACGAGCATGGTCTCTCTTCTCCGTTTTTCTCTCCGAACGGATCGGGCGCGCGAGTTCGTGGAAAAAAAAGCGGCGACAAAAAAAATTAATATGTTCGAACGATTTCGTAGGAACTTATTTCGTTACACGAAGAACGAGCTCGCGCCTTGCCCGATCCTCGTTGCGATAATGGCACTGCGCTTTTTTTTCTTCCGTCCTTCTCGATCATCGAAATTCAATTCGATTTCGAAGATTCCGTTTGTCGATCACGTGTTTCGCGGGGTCTGCGAATTCTCGTAAAAATTCAACCGAGAAGAGAAATCAAGAGCAGCGAGCTAGAGGAACAGAGAGAGAGAGCGAGAAAGAGAGAGGGATTGAAAAAAAATGGCAAAAAGTACAGGAAAGTGGACGAGAACGACGATTTGGGAAAAAAAATCAAAAAATAATTTTTTTCCATCGCGCAGAAAAACTTGTAAAATTCCGAGACACCGTCTTATTTTTTTTTTTTTCAATTTTCTTCTTATTTATTGGATGTAGCATCATTCATTTATTCATCGAGGCAATTTTTTGTTTGTTTTTAATATTAATATAGGAAGGGGGCACACGGCGAGCCGGCAACATAATTATAGCGGGGCGCCCCCCCTCCCCTGGCCGCGTTATCGCGAATCACTTGTTTTTTTTTTTTTCATCGATCTCGTTCGCGAATTTCGCATTTTTCTTCGATTTATCGCTTTCGAACTCACAAAAATCACGAGCTTTTGTCTTGTCTCCGTGCTTCGCAGCTCGATTCTTCGTCTTTTTTCTTCGTCTTTCCCAAGTTACGAATCGCAATGCAGCGACAATTGGTTTTGCTCGAGAGCTCGACAAAGAGAAAATCAAAAGGGAAAGAAGAAAAAGAAAGGATCGACTCTCGTCACGGGGACGAGGAACGATCGAAATCTATATCGTATAAAATGAATCCACATTATGCCGACTAACACGATAATTCGTCTTAATCAATCTTTAAACTCTATCAATTGATACAATAATAATTATTAATATTATTAATAATAATAATATGTACAACATCCTAGAATCTAATATGTCCTATATTCGTCTCGGTGAAGACGGAAACACGTCGACGTTTATCGCCCCCCCCCCCTCCCCCCCCCCCCCACATACATTATAAAATATTATTCGTTAAAATCATCACGCTCCGTTCCATCCTGTATATACCTGTGCTCTTTGTTTTCCATATTTACTTTTTTCCCGTACGTGTGTGTCCGTTTCTTTTTCACATCCCTGCCGTTGCGCTCGAATCGGGGCCCGAATCTTCGATTGTCAGCGCCCGGTAAATTTTTTTCTTTTTTTTTAACGATCTATTTCAACTTCCGAAAGAGCCCTCGATGGTTGGATCGCGAACTTCCGGTCTGGTCGGATCTCGAGCCCAGGCTGAAGCGCGAGACCCAAAAATCGAGTTTCCATTCCTGTGCCAGTCGGAACACACTTTTCAATCAAGTTTGCTTGGGTTTGTTTGGGTTTTCACTCAACTTTGTACTTCCGGCACGCTGCGTGAATAATCGCGTGAAGTTAGGCTCGACTTTGCTGACCTTTCGGCAACTTCGCGCTCGAAGTTTGGCTCTCGGAGTACTCGAGCGCTGACGAGCGAGAATTCGGGCTCTGGCTCGTGCCTCGCCTGTCGACTCGTTCCCTCGTACGTAAATTTGTACATGTTTCGCATTAATTCGCGTCGACGATTTACGTCTCGCTGATCCGTCGATACGATAATGCGGGTGGCTGGCTCTGTGTTACACTGATTGTTGCTGTTTTTTTCTTCGATATTGATCCTTCGAAAAAAAAAAAATCCATCGTGTGCTTGCTGTAAACGTTCTTCTGATTCGTTTCTTGGTTCAGCGAAAGAAACGAAAACCCAGCACTTTTCAGCGCAGAATATGAATTTTCGATCGAAGGTAGATGGTTGCATACGGAAAGTAAACCAAATAAAATTGTGCGCCTCGACTCGCCCCAACCCTGAGAAATAGGGGTTGAAAACTCAAAAATCGACGTATCTCGATAATTAATCGCCCGATCGAAAAAGGTTTCAAACAAAAGTTGTTTGGAATTGTAAAATTCGTATAAAGTTGTCTGACGACCAAGCCCCTATGTTTGAAAATAGCGGACAATTCGGTAAATTCTTCGCTATTTTCGAAGATAGGGGCTTGGACGTCGGATAACTTTATACGTATTTTATTATTCCAAACAACTTTTGTGGGAAACATTTTTTCATCGGGCTGTTGATTATCGAGATACGGCGATTTTTAAGTTTTCATCCCTTATTTTTGAGGGTTGGGGCGAGTTGAGGGGTAAAATTTTATTGGGGCTACTTTCTGTATGCAATTATCTACGTTCCGTCAAAAATTCACGTTCTACGCTGAAAAATGGTGGATTTTCGTCTCTTTTATTGGACCATCGATGCTTCTTTCTCTCGGTTTAATTTTATTTAGGCTTGCGGTGAGGTCTCGTCGGCGGGTGCGATCGAGGAAGTTTGAAAACCGAGCGAGTCCCCGACTCGAGTACGAAGATAAAAACGAATACGCCCTTCCTGCTCTCTGTCTCTCTCCGTCTCTCATTCCTTCTCTTTCACGCTTAATATTCGAATTTCTATAAAATACGACAAGTTATGAGTGGCCAAAGTATCGGATTGCACCGTCGAGCAACGTCTCGAAATTTCGCGCCAAAGAGGGACAAAAAACGAAAATAGCGCGACTAAAGTATCGAACAACGCTCGGGTGTGCGTAAAACACGCGAAAAGTTTCCTCCTCGCCGCTGAGGATGTTGTTCTTTTTGTCGCTTCTGTCTCGTTGGTAAAAATTCCGGAAGACGGGTCGAGCTTTTCTCTTCCACCCTTTTTCGCCCTTTCGCGGCTCGCCCTTTTTCTTCCCCCTCAACGTGTTGCTTCGGGGAGAAAAATGAGAGCGGGGAGGGAAGAGGTGAAAATTGCGAGAGACATTTGCGGAGTGTGCGTGTCGCGATAAAAGTAGGCCAGGCCCTTTGTACGATCGATCGAGTTCGGAATTATAGAGGTGAGAAAAAAAAACGAGATAACAGAGAAAAAAAAGTAACACGAACCACTGTGACGAGCGGAAAAATCGATTTTTTGCGTTTTCTCAAAATATACATATTCGCGAATATGTGAACAAAAATGTGAAGTTGAAATATTGAAGATTTACCTACTTCGTAACTGTAGCTATAATTGTCCGATTTTCAATTTGAACAAACCAAATTTTCTTTTATTTTAATATATATCGTTGTACGTGGCCGTTTTTTTTTTTATTTTGTATTTTTTGAGTCCCCGAATTTAAGTAAAAATGTCGGAAAAAATTACACTTTTTTTAACACCCGCCATTTTTAGAATTTTTTTCGTAAAAAACTGTACCACATTTATATAGATTATGAAACTTTTCTATTTTTCAGACAATTGTCAAGTCATCAATTCGGCCGTTGAGCCACATTTTTTATACAGACTCTTTTATACCTCCATAACGTTGTTAATTTTTAATTGTTTTTTTTTTTTTTTAATTTTTACGAAATAAGTTTCACGTATGCTGAATAACATATCTTTTTTTCCACATCCCAAATAAACAGTTTCGTAGATTTAAAAAAAAACGAAAAAAACGACCTTTTCGTGGTCACAGTGGTGAGCTGTCTTGAGAAAATTGAGTCTTTTTCTTCCCGTCTACCCGTAAATCGCGAATAATCGTCGCGATTGGCAAAAAAATAAAAATAAAAAGACTTATGTACAGATCGCGTATACTAGTCGGTGGTTGTCCTCAAATATTCTCTCTCGTTTGCCTCTTGGCTAATTCCTCTCTCGCCTTGGACGCCTCTGTGCCGAGGGGGACGAGCGTAAAAAATAATAATCACTAGGGACCAGTCATAAGTTGTCATGCTTAATAGTACAATAGTTACACGCTCAATATCTAATCATCATCGTTATCATCATCATCATCAGCGAATGATTAATCGTCATCGATAATTAGTTAATTACAATATTCAACGTAGAAATGTGTGTTTTTTCTCCTTCCCCTTCTCGATCTCGTTTTACAGGTGACAGTTTTCATTCTTGTTTTGGAATTCTGCCAATGCCCGTGTGTTCAGTCGCTTATCCCACGCAACGCTCGCGTAGCTTAAAAATCCAATTCTCATTACGTTATTGAAATTCGCATCATTGCGATGCAACGAAAATTCTTTTTTTTTTAATTTTCTATCTCTTCATTTTCTTCGTCGTCCAAAGTCTCATCGTGCATGAGCTGCAGATTTCCGATAAGGATTTCAAAAAAACGTTTGAGTCTCGCCCAAGTTTGCGAAAAAAAAAATATCGGGCTACTGAACTTTCGTTGCGTTCCAACGATGCAAACTTCAATATAGTTCATTGTCCCTTTTTGACAGTGTCCCCTCGAGCCTCTCGTTTCGATCGAGTCCGTCCGGGGTTGTCGGCGGTTTTCTTCCCGCTCTGCTCCTCGACATTTTATTTTCTCTATTCCCACGCCAATCGAAGATCGCCCTCGCGGCTGTACGAAAAACGTTCTTTATCACGAGTATTTATTTTTGCTTCGTCTCTTTCGCTACACAGCGCTCTCTACCCGGCTCCCTTGAACGAGGCGTCGTCCAACTTCACGTACCTTTGACCCTCGTTCTCTCGAATTTTTCCCCATTCGCCAATTTCACTCATTTTCAATTTTTTTTATCATCCACGAAACTCCAAAATCGAGTGACTTCGCAAACTTTCCTTCGTCACGCGCGTATCGACGCTTGTCGAATTATTTTCCCAATCATCAGCGCCGCGATATGAGCGGTGAAAAAAAAAACGTGAGCCCTCACCGAGCTCAGGTCTGGAAAAAACTTATTTATTCAAAAACAAAATTCGAGCCGATACTTTGGAGTTAAAAAAGACAGCGCCACGTGGAGGAAAAATCGTAGAATAACGATCAAACGTCTCGTGGACGCCTTCAGCGCTCTTGCGAACGTCAAATCCCAGAGGACATGGGTCAAATTTATATCGATTCGTCGAGGACCATCTGCCTCTGCGACGTTGACGTTTGCATCGTTGGAATGCAACGAAAATCAACTTTTTTTGGCCAATTTTCGCTGTGAAAATCGCTCGAATGTTTTTACGTATTCGCGTTGGAGATTTTTGGCATCAACTTGCAAAAAAGGGCTCCGAATAGTGATAAAAATGACGAAAAGAAAAAGAAAAAAAAACCGTCCTTGCGTTCCAACGATGCAAGCTTCAACGTCATCTGTATCTCGATATTCCCAATCGAACGTCTCAACCCTCGCCGGTTACATTTGCGTCGAGGAGGAAGTATTTTGTCTTCTACGCCTCTACGAACCTCGATTTAGACCTAGGCATGCTTAGAAAATATTTGAAAAAACGAGTCTATTGGAAGGTGGCTTTTTCGTTCGGTTCAAACTCGCACTTTCTTCATCAGTTGCACTCTCTCTCTCTCGCTCTCTCGTTTACTGTACATACACACGCTTTTGTTTATTTTAATTTTATTTTCTCTTAAATCGCAATAATAATAATTAAAAAAACATTGTTTTTTTTTGTTGCTTCAAGTTCATTACTTTTTTCTCCGCTCCTTCAATTGTCGCTACGATCTTGGCGTCGTTTTTCTTATCTTTCGTCATTGTTTTCGTCATCTTCGCAATCGTCGCTCACCACCCGCATTGGATCCTCGACTTTTCTCGACGTAAGCGCGATTATCGGTACTCTCTCATAATCTCTCTTTATCTCTATCTCTCGCGGCTTGCTTCGTCAACCCCGAGAGCCGGACTAGAGCGCGAGCTCGTGTTCCACTTAGCAAAACTTCCTATCGTTTTTTTCTTTCTCGTTCCTTCCAAATGTCACTGAATTTTCTTTCGTTTCTTCTCCAGCTCTGCAGCTTCGTGCACTCTCGGAATTTCCCGTCGTTGCGGGAATACCGAAACGAGCCAATCGACCACCGCGTACTTTGGGTCTCTGGACTAAGTGTCTGAACTCGGTTTTTTGTTTCTTTCTTTTTACTGGCCAACCGTGAAGCTCGACGTACGCGTGTCACGTGGCACTCGAGCCGCGTGTCCATCGTCAATTTCTCAATAACGTCCAAAATTCTATCCTAGGAGAGAACAAGAGAGACGGAATATGTCGCTGTCGCCGCCTCGTCCCCCAATTTCTCACTCACGCTTCACGCACACACACACACACATACGCGTACACGTACGCACTGTCGATCGACAAATTTTGCTACAAAAAAACAAGCTTAAAAAAAGGAGAGAATCTCTCTTGGGTCATATGCTCATCTTGATCCAGTAATAGCGCCAAATCGCTACCGGAACATACTCGAAATAAACGAAAAAAAAAAAAAGGAAAATAATAAGAAAAAAAAAAAAAGAGATTGAAGAAAACGCGTGGTAGCGATCGACGTGACGACGCTCGGTGACGTCGTCACCACGCGAGGTCGATTCCTTCTTTGTTTAATCATAACAATTAATAAAGGCTCTACGATTTAAAAATAAAACCGTACTGACAACATAAAACAACAATATTACCTAATAATTCACTAGCGCTCGACCCTCGCTCCTTGCATGCGCACGCCGTTGAAGTTTGCATCCTTGGAATGCAACGAAAATTCACGATTTTTTGTTTTTTTTTCATTCCCTTATTTTGATAACCATCCACACGCTTTTTCCCAAGTTTGGATTACTTTCGAAAAAAGTATCTCCGATTTTTGTAGCCTAGATGGGCTGAAAAAATCGAGCGATAGGAGAAAAAAGAAGTTTTCGGTGCATCCCAACGATGCAAACTTCAATACCATGGGTCCCTTGCCAAATGCTCCGGCTTTTTCGTCCGCTCTCTGTCCTGCCTCCCGTCTCGCGCCCCTCGAACTTTTCGCGTCGATTCGTCAAAAAACGCGATTGTCTCGCCCTTCGCTTCTCGGGGGCCCGGGGAACTTTTTTTTCGACACACGTCGCGAGCCCTCGAGACAGTTCCCTGAATCTCCTTCGGCGTTGTCTTCGATGTTCCAACAAAAAAAAAAAAAAAAAGTCAATTCTCGTATCTCGAGTGAGATCGAAGGGACAAACGAAAAATGAAAAACGAACGTAAAAATAAATGGAAGAATAATAAGAATCGTGCTCGGGCGAATGGAGAACGAGAACGGCGACTCGGGTGTGTTGTTTTCAAATCGATTTCACAACGCGGCTATTTCTCTCTCTCTCTCTCTCTCTCTCTCTCTTTCTCTTTCTCTCGAAGTAAGATCTGCCGAGATGGTTCGCGAGGGCCGAAGACGTCGAGGTGGAAAAAGATGAGGGGGTAGGGTTGAAGAGGAACGCATTCAGGGACACGCGGCTATTCGTGTGGGCTGTGCTCGGTGGCGAGATGCGAAAGAGAATAATTCCTTGTCAATTCGGGGCTTGCAAAACGTCGTCATCGGCGATCGACGATCGTCGCCGCTCTTCGCATCTCTCGTCGTATCTCAGTCGTGATCGTAGTGTCAACGTTGTTTCGGCTTTTCCTTATTTCCTCTCCTCTTCTGCTTCCTCTTGTTATTCGTGTCCGTTTCGCCGTACGGTTGTTACCTCCTGTCGCGATAAAGCAGATAAGTCTTCATCGCCCGCGGCAAGTTCAGCACTGTTATCTTCTCCTCGAGTCGATGCTTGCCGATCCGCTGTCGTATCACTCTTCGACAGAGATCCATCAGGGGCAGAGGTTCGGCTGTTTCCATTGGCGATGCGAAAAGAAAATAGGAAACGATTAGAAAAGCTCGGTAGTGTCTTTCCGGCGGAGTAACTTTTACAATTGTTCAAATATGTGCTATAATTTTTCTAAGGAAAATGGAGGTTAAGGGTGTAGGCTACTGTGAAAATGACGAACGAGCGTTCGTCGCCTGAGGCAAGTGAAATTGAAGAGGAAGGCCCAACGTGTGGTGCAGCAATCGTCGATTAAAGGTAAAGTTATAATTACATCGATAGAACTGCTCGTAAAACTTTGGCCCCGAGTTGACACACTCGGGCATTTTGACACGGACGAATTTGAAATAAAATACTCTGGTTCCCAAAAGTGAGTTTCCAATTATTTTTCACAACAGTCCGATTTTATGACGTTGAAGTTTGCATCATTGGAACACTACGAGAATTCTTTTTGATCGGCTAAATTCTTCTCTTCGCGAGTCCGGCTGTGAAAATCGCTTAAGGCCGTAGGCCACTCTAGAGGCCGAAAAAACAGGCTTTTTGGGGATTTTTTTTCTCAGAAATGCCACAAAATAAATCGAGATTACAAAAAGGGTGTTTTTCATACATTTCAGTGACTGTATACAATAATTTTTTTGAAGCGATTTTTTTTTCAAAATGGCGGCTACGCAGCGTTTATCTCAAAACTGCATTTTTTAAGTTGGCCGGAAACATAACTCGGACAATTTTCAACCGATTCACTTGAAATGTTGAATATATCTTGAAAAATATATTGTCTATTGAAGTACGTAGGTTTTTTTTTACATTGCATAGTTCATTTGTTATTAATAATTATCTGACGATTTTTTAGGCAAATTTTTGGAAAGTAAAACATTTCGTCAGATAACGAAAATAACAGTGCGGCATTTATTTAAAATTTTATTTTAAAAATCCCGTCGTAGTTCCAAAGCTAATAATATATAGATTATATTTTTTTTTGTTTTTTGTAAAAATTTGTAAAAAAAACTCGTTTTTCAAGATGGACTCTGTCACCGCCATTTTGTATGACAACTATAATACATTTTTTTATACTTCAATATGTGTTAAATGAACCCTCTCAAAAGAAATCCTATTCCTTTTTCCATTCCCCAAAAACGGATCGACTTGAAATTTGGCACATTTATTTAGTGTGATAGTAATTTAATCTTGACCGACATTTTTCTTCTTGAGATTCTTCATCCATTAGTTATTAACAATAATGTCATTTTTCCTCGAAAAAAACGAAAAAAAATAAGACACTTTTTTTTACGATTGAAACACAGTAATATAAAAAAGGTCGGTCAGGTCTCAGCCAATATTATCTACTTTGAGAAAAAACCTCGTTTTTTTTATTTCAATTCACCGGGTGGCCAAAATCGAGTACACCGTTGAGCCCCTCACATTCAAAGGTCCTTCACAAGATTGTTTATAACTTCTTTGGATATTAATATTTTTTCATGAAATTTGGTGCACAACTTTGTTAATGTACATACAAATGAAAGTGCAAGCGATTTTTCAATCGTCTTACTCGTTCGTTCAGAATGAATTTTTTCAAATGTGCCTAATTTTCGGGTCGTCACAGTAGCCTGACACCTTAACTGTAATTGGCTTCGTTCGAGGCAATTGGAGTGAGCGGAACGAAGGAGAGAGGAGAAACGCTTACGATCAAGGCCACCGATGTACTTCATGGTGATCTCGCAGTGTCCCCACACTGCCGAGACGATAGGATGCAACTTTCTTCCCTTGAGGCCTCTGAAGGCCACGCCGAGGTACTGACCATCAACGACGAACGCTAACGTGCCCTCGTCCATGTCGAGTACGACTGAAAAGACAAGCGAGAGAACAACGATTACGATTTAATTCGATCGAAGAGCCTTTTTCGCCAGGTGAAAATTGTGCAAAGGGCGGCAGCACTCCTAGCGGATCTTTGAGGAACTAAAAATATGTTAAATCTCTTTTAAAAATCGATTATCTATTTAAAACCTGTTTTTCCCATTTTTGTAAGGTAACAAATTGACGATATTTCCGTGAATCGTTGAAAAATCCTTTTTGGCACAGGCGTCGACGAGACATTTGGTTTGTACGTACCCAAAAATTTGTCGGGTACTATGAAGGTTTCGTCCGGCTTTAGTAGCGCCGGATACGTGACGCCGTTGTTGTTCTTCGAGTCGTGGTAAAGTTTATTCCTACCGAGATCCCAGCCCCAACTGAGCTCGTTGTTACCGACTAGGCTCTGATAGCCGACGCTGTGAAGTGGCGCCTCGGACGTCGCGACCCCTACGACCGCGTGTGTACCACGCTGCCTCGTGCTCCAGTGGAGCTCCCACACGTGCATGCCCTTCGTGTAACCGACCTTCCCCCGTATGCAATCCGTGCTTTGGGCTACGGGGTGCCGATGAAACGTTAACTTGTCGTCCTCCTGAAAAACAAATCGTCCAATTGCACAATTAATTCGTTCGTCGATTTGTCGATACTCGGGACGGGGCGATTCCACACGGTCGATTTGCCGTTCGCGATGATACCGACGGTCGGTAAGGTCAAATATTTTTTGAAGGATGCGGCTTATTATTTTTTTTAAATTTTGTGATTATTCTTCGGTATTTTTTGTAAGAATGGTTTTTTAAAAGTTTGTTCTTCGGATTTTGGCACGTACATTTAATTTTGTAAATACAAAAAGGCACATGGACAAAAAAGAATAACTTCTTGAATCTATGGAGATTGTAAAATAATATTAAAGTTAGGGAATTAACCGAAGTATTCATTATTTTAATTCCTCAATTGATGACGCGTTCAAGAATAATTTTGCAAATAAAAAAACCGAAAAAAGGAAGTTTCGTGAATTTTATGGGCAAACGTGGCGGGTTTAAATTTGTTTTTTTTTTTTTTCATTGACGAGTATGGCTGTAAGTATCTTTTACAATTTTTGTATTGAAAATGTATTTATGAATGTGGTAGATACAATGGTTTGAGCTGATTTCTTTTTGAAAAACGCCCTTCGCGGTCACCACTGCTGCTCCAAAACAAGTCGACCGAAATAAAAAAAAATCAAATGCATTTAGTTTTTGCATGAAATGCAAATGGACGAAGGAATTGAAAAATCATGAGTTTTGAAAAAACGGCCGCAGTCCAAAGTGAAAGTATCGATTTTCGGTGAAAGAAACGCTCTTTTTGAGTTGATAAAAAAGAACCATGCATAGAAAAAACGAATCCTCCGCTCGGGCACTCCTTTTTGGTGTGTTAAAGAAGCTTGTAAAATTCGAAGTTGATCGGTGCAGTGAATTTTTAGATATCGTGGTGACCTATATTAAAAAGTTTAATATTACCTACGTTGAAAAAGACTATAAAAGAATTTAAAGAATATTTCTAAAATGTCATATTTTGAGAATCCGCCGAAGACCAAAAATCAATATTGTCAAAAGTGTCAACTAGGTGTAAACCCTCGAATCTATAGAAATTCTAAAGTAACATTAAAGTTAGACAATTAATAGAACCCTTTATTACCTCAATACCTCAATCAATAAGGCGTACAAGAATAACTTTACAGATGCAAAAACGTACCCTTTTAATCGTAGTTTCAATAATATGACTATTTAATTCATCAAACCTTCTTATTCAAGAATAATTTAAAAAATTCGAGAATCAATGATTTTCATTTTTCAAAAAAAGATTAAATCCATTTTTTAGAGGAATTTTCCTAATATATTACATATTTAATATATATTTTGGACATAAATATATTTCTCCATATTATAGTATATAAAATGTATGCGCGACGTATAATATAAATCACATTTCAAGAGTGACGGAACGAATAAATCAAGCCGTCAGTGTCTGGATGGAAAATTTTGGGTGAGGACACCTACGGCGAGGGTTTTTCACATCCCTCGAATAAAATATTTACTCGGGAAGGGTTTTTCGCGATACTATTCAATTTGACTACCTGGCAGAGCAGCTACCTGGAATATTCTCAAAATTCGTCACAGAGCCCCTAATTCTATTTTCCCGTATTCGTCATTCGGATAAAAGTCCCTATACGCAAAGACCCAAACCAAAATTTCTTCCCGAAGAGCCGAGGCAAACTCAAACGATTACTGTTTGTGTTACGAAAAAAAGTGTATTTCAAGCTTGCGGCACAGACAGGAAATAGTGAGAAATTTTTTTCTCCAGTGGCTAAATCGCGAAAAAATAAAATCCCGCCGAACTTTCATCCGAAACGACAAAATATCAACGAAGCCAAAAAACATTGTATTAGCGTAAAAAGAGGTTCCTCGATATTTTGGCATATTTTTTTCATGTGCAATCGCGAGAAACTGAGAGGCACTTGCCGCAAAAACCGGTCGCCAAACGATCTTGAACTTTTGCAAGTGCATCTCCCCGATCTTTCGAGTCTTTCGACGATAACGTTAAAAAATTCACGGATTCTTTATGTTCGCTCAATTTTTGAATTATCAATTCGTGAATTCACTTGCCATTTCAACTATCGGCCTATGATTAGTGAAAGTATCGGCGAATCTTTCTTGCATCGGTGCGATTATTTATTCCGACTGGCAAATGACGATGACTCCCTATTGGGAATTCGATGAATACTCGGCCGATGCAAATTGCCGCGCGATGAATTCACGAATTTGCAAACTGGCAAACAAGAACGAGGAACATTGCCGCAGTAGATTTTTCTTGTATTTAGTAAAAGATCGGAGTTTGTGAGGTCTAGTAACTGATCAGGAATAATAATAATAAAAATGTGTAACAATTATATTTTTAGTGTGTATAATGTAAAAAATAAATTTAAATGAAAAAATAATGTAAAAATATAGCATAATAATAGTAAGTATGATAATAATAATGAATATAACTTAATATATAATAATGAAAATAACTTAATTATCAGTTGTTATATTAAGGGGGGACACCTCTATGACAGGTAAAAAAAAAGATTTTTGTTTGAATTTGTCAAAGTGTACATATTCAAGAAACCAAAACTTCGGTAATTGCAGTAGCTATCGTTGTACATAGCTGTTTTTTTTAGTATTTTTTAAGCCCACGAATATGAGGAAAAATTCGGCAAAATTACACTTTTTTTAAACCCGTAAATTTGGTGATTTTTTTCGAAAAACGGCTGCCTACAACGAGAACTACATTTATACAGAGTGTAAAACTTCTTTATTTTCATTTTTCGAACCCACTCTTTTAATTTTATTACATGTTTAAATCATAATTGACACGAAATAAGTTCGATGTATGCTGTATAACATACCTTTTTTCCAAGTCGAAATAAATAATCTGCTCGACATACAAAAGTTTGAAAAGACGACCTTTTTCGGTACACCACAGTGGTGTCTTCGCTCAAATTTGATTTTGAAACTTTGATAATAATTAAAATAATTAAAATAACCTATAAGAAGAAAATAATGTCAATGATAATAAAATGAACTGTTTTTTCACTAGAGACTGGAGTTCATTCGGTCCGATGACTAATCAGGGACAAAAATGTCCCCCGATATCCCTGTAGATATTTTTCGAAACGTCAGTACTCGGCGATTAACAAAAAAATTGCCAGCAGGCAATCAAAACTTCTAATCCCTTGAAAAAAACCCCCACACCATGGCAAATAAACATTCCGAATAAAAATACCGACAAAAAAAAACTGAAAATAGTATCCAAATAATGCATAAATAATTACAAATTAAAGAATTGATTTCCCAATAGTTCGTTTCGTAACTCTCCGCCATAACAATCGCTATCTAATTGATTGCACAACGACGATTAAATTAAAGTGATCATTAATCATTCCACGTGAAGTGAACGCAGCAACCACACACACTGATTCGCTTCCACTTCATACGCGTCCCACCAACGTCGAAACGAAAAAAAAGTGTTCAAACTCGACAAAAACAACCGCGACGAACAATCTCTTTTGGCTGAAAATGCGAATAGAAAGATGGCCAAAAACAAAAAAAAATCGGGAAAAAGTTGTGTATCGTGAATTTACCTTGACGAATATGTTGAGACTCCGATCATCGGCATTCCAGCCATGATGTACCTGGGTCTCGCGTGACGCGGGTGGCATGTCGAGTAGTACATCGAGACGGGCTGGCCTCGAGAAGTCCTGGGCCAGCGCTCGGGGCACTACCGGTTTGTACGCCACGGCACCTCCACCACCGACGCCAACGCCGCCGCCTGTTCCTGCACCGCTTTCGCGAGTCAGGCTCTTCAAGCCACCTGAGACAAATCCCATAACACACACACACACATTAACAAAAAATAAAATAAAAACAATACACTTTTTAAAAAACAACACACGTTATTTTTTTATTCAAAATTTATACGCGAAAAAAAAATTATGCTCCAAAAAAAATGTGCTCCGAAAAAAAATTTGTGCTCCGAAAAAAAAACACTGAATTTCCACCACTGCAAGATCAAATAAGTAATTACAATTGTCTCGCTTTCGTCGTTTGCAAAACGTCAATCGGTTGCGAAATTTCTTCGTGAACATGACACCCGTGAAGGACCTCGCAACGTGGCAATGGTTCGCGGTGACTTTTTTTCTCGCCCAACGCGCTCGTACCACCGTGGGTACTTGAGGAACACTGCGGGTGCGACTGGTCGTACGAAACGTCAGAATTTTTCGGGGTTCCGTGACGACGGAGATTCGGTCACGTTGGGTATTGTGGGGACTCGAAAACGGAGAGGGTTCCCCCACCCCCGAGGGGGGGAAGTAAATGCCCACGGGGGGAGAGAGAATATTTCAATGGCGTACAATTCTCAGACGATCCTTGACCGCGTGGTTTATTTGCTCTCGCAGCTGTTCCCCGGGGCCTCGAGGGTTCTCGCAAGGATCCCGAACCCCCAAAACCCCTGGGTCTTTTCTATCCTCACCATGTCCCTCTATACCGGATCACTCAAAGTGAACGAGCTTACCTCGAAACCGCAACGTTTTGCCCAAAATTCAACCACCCAATGTTTACTCAACATTTTTGGAGTATTTTTTCAATCTCTCGTTCTCCATCCGATCAGGCTGGAAAATTATTGTCCGGAACTTAGGGATTAGAAATTATTTGGCTCGGTTTTCCAATCGATCTGCTTGTTTCCGAATCCTCTTAAGATCGGGGGTTTATTGCGGCCGACGGATTTTTGAGGGATTATTTTGAGCGTTTTTACGGCGAATTCTTTTTATTCGAATTAATAGTGATTTTTTCTTTCATTCGAGTATACTTCGAATTTGAATCACCCTGTGTAAGCTGCACAGCCTGGGTTCTCCAGCCAGAAAGTACCCTCTTGCATAGAAACGAGCATATATCCTTTTCCCCTTGACTCGGCACGATTCCATGCCGCACATGGAAGAAATATATATATATGCACACACACACATACACACATATATATATATATATATATATATATATATATATATATTTATCTTTGCTTACGAAAGAGCTTTTACAAGAAACAGCATTTTCGTCTCAAAAGGCCCGATCCCCATCGACGTTTTCAACGTGAAAATGAATATATATATTCATTTTCACGTATATATATATATATATATATATATATATATATATATATATATATATATTTATATTTATATTTATATTTACACACACACACACACACACACACACACACACACACACACACACACACACACATATGTATAGTTATATATAACAGTTTTCATATCTGGCAAATCTTCAGCTACGAGCCATACGAAAACTGCTTATTCCCTGTACTTATGAAAAATAAAGATAAAAAAAAGCGTGTCTGAAAAAGATTCATCAACCCAAAGACATTCACCGCGCCGATAATTTGTACCACTCCTGCATATTGCATTTTCCCAAATTCGCTACGAATTTATTGATGTAAAAATTGAAAGAAAGAAAAAGCTGAACTGTCATCCCAGAGCTGCGGCGATTTTCGCGGTCCGACCGTAACCACGAAACCGTAACTACGAATAAATGTAATAAGTCGAATAACAGAAGAGTAAAGAAACAATGATCTTGAAGTTTGCATCGTTGGACTGCAACGAAATTTTTTTTCTATTTTAATTATTTTACAAAATATTTTTTTTGCAGATTTAAATTATTGATCTCTAAATAAGCGTTGAAAAAAATGATCTATGGATTTTTGTAACGAAGACTACCCACGAGAAATTCGAGCAATTGAGAAATAATCATTTTCATTGCATTCCAACGATGCAAACTTCAATCTCATGGGAAACGGGGGAAGCCTGGTCCTGTTGAGAGCTTATGTGGAATTAATATAATATATAAATGTATGAGGATTTTTTAATTTATTGCCTGAGTTCCAACGTATACCTTTAACAATGTTGAAGTTTGCATCGTTGGAATGCAACGATATTTTTTCTTCTCATTTTCTCACTTTCGTTATTACCCAGAAACATTTCTTACGTATTGAGGCTGGAGATCTCGAATAAAAATCCTGAATAGAGTTTGAGTGACTTTGGACGGCTGAATAGAAAAAAAAATGGACTACGAAACTTTTATTGTGTTCCAACGATGCAATCTTTAATATAAATACCCTTGCAGATCCTTACCTATCAAGCTTCCCAATTGAACCCTTTCCTATCACTCCCTTTTCGTGATTCGCTTAAAAAGAGATCATATCGAAACCGCGGGAAAAATGTTTTTTTTTCTTTTCAAATTTCACCCCCCAAGGGTGCTTCCCGGAACAGGAAAATAGTTGGATTTTTTTAAAGGCTCGTTCCGTGCTACGCCATATACAACGCCAATAAAAAGAATCATCATACCAAACCCGGGGGAGATAACATTTTGTCCAACTTTCACCCCCCGATAAGGGTGCTTTCCGGAGTATGAAAATGCTTGAAATTTTTTTTCGCAGGCTCCTTTTGGCTCACTTCACATACAACGCCAATGAACAAAGGAATTATATCAAACCCTCGGGGGATAAGATTTTTTTTCAAAATTCACCCCTCGATAAGGGTGGGTCCCGGTGGTCGAAAACATTTAAAATTAATTTTTCCATTTTTTTCATCAACTAGAGCTCAAATTCGCAAGAAATTATGGAAAATTATAATATTGAAACGAAAATAAATAAACTTCAGATCCCTTCAAACATCGTTTCGAAGTTTGCATCGTTGGAATGCAACGAAAATTATATTAAATATTTTTTCACCTAATTTGTATTATTAAAAAATTCTTTTTACAGTTTTCAATTAAAGATCTCTAAATGAGCGACTGAAAAAATGGTCGATGGATTTTCGCAACGAATATTAGCCACAAGAAATTCGAGCAATTGCAAAATAATTACTTTCGTTGCCCTTTAACGATGCAAATTTCAATCTCGCAATATATCATTGCATCGCTCATAATAAACGAGCGTCACAGAAACAAGAGTGATGAAGTAAACTCCAATGCAGCATTAGCCTATGCATACTTGCGCAAATTTGCCGCGAATTACACGATTCCTGTCCACACGCGTAATCATGAATTTACGCGAGCAAATATATTCGCGGTTTGTTGCAGAGGTCTCTTTCCGTAACACGAATCTCCCAACGAAACGCCGGATGATGCGCGATCGATCGTAAATTTGTCTCGATATGGCAGCTGAGACTCGCGAGGGGGGAGGGGCGCGCGGTGCGCAGAGTGCACGAGACAGATTAATGAACCGGCCGTAAATCGATTTTTATTGACAACGGGGCGAAGAAGCGGCGCGCACACACACACACAAATGGCCGTTAACGTTCACGGGGCCGCGCGGGCACAAGTGATGAGCGAGTGCGAAATGTGTTCGTGGGCACGAATAGTCCCGGTCGTTGAACGAGGCGAATGCTCCGCAACCACGAATTTTCCGTAAAGAGAAGCTCGTCCTCGTCGTCGTTAAGGGGGGAGATACCTTAAGGCGAAGAAAATATTTGCTGATTTTCACGATTTTTTTTTTTAAAGGAAAGTTTCCTTCGCCATTTCCAGACTTAGGGCATGTTTTATTACTACTTTTGGCTGTTACATGGTACTTTTTATACTCTAATTAATCTTTAAAAATGGCAGAAGTATGGCTCGGTCTTATAAACTGTATTTTTAAAATTGGCGTGATGTATAGCTAAAAAACTAATCGACCGATTCTGATGAAATTTGGGATAAATATTTCTAACCTTATTGGCTAAAACATGAACCTAAATGTTTTGAAAAATTTTTTAAATGTATTTTTATATTGAATAATTTAGCCTTTTTGCGGAAAATTCAGTCTGGCAAAGCGTACCGTTTCATCAATTTTCAACTTTTTTCACTTTTCCTTGGTTCATATTCTCCGTATGAGTGTTAATGAACGGAAAATTTTCGTTGGTTTTTGTCAGGTTAATACCGCCAACGCTACGTGTCACGCCGTCTGACAACGTCCGCCGCAACCTGTTTAGAAGCCCGTGCCATACCTCCGCCATTTTTTAAGATTAATTCTACAAATGCCATGTAACAGCCAAAAATAGTAATAAAACATACCTTAAGTGCCAAAAATGGTGAAACAATCTTTCCTTTTAAAAAAAATCACGAAAATCAGCAATTTTTCTCTCGGCTAAAGGTATCTCCCCCTTAAGGGGTTACCCCCACTTGTGATTTTGAAAAAATCGATTTTTTTTTATTGCATTTTTTTGAAGTATAAGTATCCGGGCCCGGAATGGATGACTATGTAAATTTACAAAAAAAAATATTTTCTTCGTGTAAACTGAAATTGAAACTTTAAACGCGTTTTTCTCAAAATGGCATTTCTGAAGTCGGTGACCAAGATTACTCGAACACTAATGAACCGATCTTCTTCAAATTTTGCAGGCTTATTTAATACATAAAAATGTAGTCTTTAAGCGTTCGATTTTTTTTCGAAAAAAAATGGCCGTTTTATAGCCAAAAAACGACCGTTTTTTTTCGTTCAAATCGAACCATTAACTGTGACTGACCGCCATTTTGTGAAAAATGAATATTTTTTAAAATCCTTCGATTAAAGACTAGTTTATACTTATATTTGACTAAATCCATCCGCATTTTTTTTCAGATGATCCACTTCGCCGCAATGTTGGTCACCGCAATCCGTGTATATAAAAACATTATTTCATTGACGGCCATTTGCCACTAAACAATGTAATATTTTTCAATAGAAAAATTACTGAACGTTCTTCAAGATGTGTTCTTTAAGATGGTATATTGATCGATTAAAAAGTTTTGTAGTTTTCTTTTAAAAAATTCATGAAAAAGGCCTTTTTTACGCTACAAGTGGGGGTAACGCCTTAAATGTTCATTAGCGGCCACTCCAGAATGCCATTCAAGCCTCTTTTCCGAAATTGCTCGGAAATTAAAATTTCGAATAAATCATGGTACTGAGATTTGCTCAGTACCATGATTGCTCCGATTTAAAATCGATAAAAATTGCTCCGTAATTAAAATTTCGAATAAATCATGATACGTAGTTGGCATCGTTGGAATGCAACGAAATTTTTTCTCGATTGTCTTCATTTCTTTATTTTCATTATCTAAAATATTTTTTGCCGCTTTTGGTTACGAATTCTCAATAAGGATACTCGAAAAATTGTCAGTAATTTTCGGAGTCTGTATGTGCCAAAAAAAATCGGCAATACGAAGAAAATATATTTTCGTTGCAGTCCAACGATGCAGACTTCAATACCATAATAAATCTGGAGTGTTCTTCAAACAGCACAGTAAATTTATTTTATCAAACTACTAAATATGTATAAAGGGCTACTGATTGGTGATCATGATCCCGTGAACGGATTGTAGGACATGTTTTCCGCTGTAAAACAACGCGGTAATGCCTCATGCAAAACAGAACCATTTTCGAAATATTATTATTTTAATTTTTGTTTTAATTAAGGGGCAGGCAACTTCAAAAACTAATTTAAAAAACTGTCGATGGAATCAAACTTTTTCATTATTTGTACTTTGATGACACAGTAACAAAAAATTATCAACAATAAAAGAGGAATAATGATTAGATTTGCAGAGTTTTGGATCCCTAATTCAAAAATGTTTGCAGATTATACTCTCATTTTATTGTTCGACTATTTGCAGATTAAAAAAAAAGTTTTTTTTTCAAACTCGCGAGAGCATACACGAATTTTCACAAAGACCTATAATAAAAACACATCGAGCCAAATGGTAAACGAAATTCGTGTTTTTATTTCATACTCGCCCAAAATTGATTTCCCCCCGAGAAATATCGATTTTTTTCTCCTCTTAGAATATCGAAGCAATGAGTAACGTGGTTGGAACGACCCTAGGAGGGTCGAGAGGACCGAGAGCCGCGAAGGGTCTCGGAGGAAGGTAGGGAAGGTCTTGGAAAAAAAAATTCCAAATTCCAAAGCGCTCAGGTATATCGGAAGGTGCATTAGGTGGCCTCGCGAAAGGAGAGAAAGAGAAACTACGATGCTCATTCGTGATGTTCCCCATCTTCGTTGCTCCCGCAGCTCTTCTGGCAAAAGGACAAATATACAAGAGCTGCACGAGGTTTATACCTGAGTCCAGGTAAGTCGACCCGCCCTCACCTCTTATACCCGCAGTACTTTGCCACCCCCCCCCCCCCCCCCCCGCCCCCCAGCCAACGCCGTCTTCCACAGGCTCCTTCGAAACCCAGGGTCTCGATCGAGAGAGCCATTCGGAGGCCTTGACCCCGGAATTTAGTCGTCGGTCATCGTCACAGGACGTTTCGAGTCCTTTTACCTCCGAGCCCCATTTATTCGTCATCCACATCATTTTGCATCCTCGATGACGAAGATACGTCATAAGATACGAAAAAAAATAAAATAAAAAGCACGAGTTCTTCATATTCCCTTTGCAATGGACCAAAATTTCTCAGCGCAATGAAATTACGACCCTTGAATTTCACAGACGAGGATTTGTCGAGTTTCTTATGTGTCGATTGACGTTGGGGAGAAATTTGCTGATTGTCGTGATTTGTTTTTTAAGGGGTTACCCCCACTTGCAATTTTGAAAAAATCGATTCTTTTTATTGCATTTTTTTGAAGTATAAGTATCCGGGCCCATACTTCTGTATGGGCCCGGAATAGATGACTATGTAAGTTTACAAAAAAAAATATTTTCTTCGTGTAAACTGAAATTGAAACTTTAAACGCGTTTTTCTCAAAATGGCATTTCTGAAGTCGGTGACCAAGATCACTCGAACACTAATGAACCGATCTTCTTCAAATTTTGCAGGCTTATTTAATACATAAAAATGTAGTCTTTAATCGTTCGATTTTTTTTTCGAAAAAAAATGGCCGTTTTATAGCCAAAAAACGGCCGTTTTTTTCGTTAAAATCGAACCATTAACTTTGACTGTCCGCCATTTTGTGAACAATGAATATTTTTTAATATCCTTAGATTAAAGACCAGTTTATACTTATATTTGACTAAATCCATCCGTATTTGTTTTTCAGATGATCCACTTCGCCGCAATGTTGGTCACCGCAAACCGTGTATATAAAAACATGATTTCATTGACGGTCATTTGCCACTAAACAATGTAATATTTTTCAATACAAAAATTACTGAAAGTTCTTCAAGATGTGTTCTTGAAGATGGTATATTGATCGATTAAAAAAGCTTTGTAGTTTTCTTTAAAAAAATTCATGAAAAAGGCCTTTTTGCGCTACAAGTGGGGGTAACGCCTTAAAGGAGAAATTGCTTCGCCCTTTTTGATAATTAGGATATGTTTGATCACTACTTTTCGCTGTTACATGGTATTTTTTATGATTTATTAATCTTTGAAAATGGCGGTGGTGTGGCACGGTCTTCTGAACAGCATTTTCAAAGATGGTGTGACGTATAGCTGAAAAACTAATCGACCGATTCTAATTAAATTTGGTATAAATCCTCCTAACCATATTGTCTAAAACATGAGCCTAAATGTTTTTGAAAATAAAAAACAAGTATTTATTTATTGCAAAATGTAGTCATTTTTTTCGGAAAATTCAATCTTTTGTTTTCAAAACGTATCATTTCATCAATTTTCAACATTTCTCACTTTTTCTTGGTTTGTATTCTGCGTATGAGTGTCAATGAACGAAAAATGTTCGTTGGTTTTTGTGAGATTGATCCCGCTGGCGCTATGTGTCACGCCGTCTGGCAACATCCACCGCGACCATTTTAACAAACCGTGCCATAATTCCGCCATTTTAAAGATTAATAAAATTTAAACAAAAGTTCCATGTTGCCAAAGGTTGTAATAAAACATAGCCTAAGTCTCAAAAATGTGAAACTAATCTTATCTTTAAAAAAAATCATGAAAATCGGCAATTTTTCCCTCGCCTGAAGGTATATCCCCCGTTAAGTATTTGGGGCAATCTTTGAAAGGCCAGTCTCGGAGCTAACTCTCGTGTCGTGAATTTTTCCAAATTTATGCGAATTTCGAATAGGAGAGTGACGATCGCTGAGCACGGAAACGCTTTCGGCTTTCGGCGAGAAAGTTCGAAGACCGAGTGTGTACATGTTTTATTTGAGCGTCTAACGGTGCTCTTGGAAATTGGCCGAAACTTCCGTAAAATTGCCCGAGAGAATAAGTGGAACACGGCGAAATCGAAAAACCGGCGTGAGGTGACGCGATTTGTGAAACTATCGGGAATGTAGAGAGCGAGAAAAAAAAGCGAGGAAGGGTTGCCGATAGAACTCAGAGAGAACCAAATCGACGAGGTATCGAATTATTGAATATTAAAATATTGAATTAAAAGTGGATATATGTTGGCATTATTTCCACAAACACCGACAATTGTCGATATTTCGCGTGTAAAATTTTTCGAATCGTCTCGAAAATAGTTTTTCGTATTTTTATCGAAACTAATCATTGTAGCGTTACGGCAATTCTTTCCTTCAAAGTACTCATCGAATACTAGTTTCATGAATTATTTAAAGTTTTTTTAACCAAAGGCTTGGGAGAAAAAAGAAGAGGAGCGACGAACAGTTTTTTGTATTTTTTTAAAACTAAATATTTGCGTGTGACGGCAATTTTTTTCTCTCCAATGTTCTCATTGAATACTAATTTCATGAATTATTGATGATTTTTTAAACCAAAGGCTTGGGAGAAAACAGAAAAAGGGACCGGACACTCTGCGATGACGGACGGACTGACATGACGAAATTTTCGCTTCCTAGTCAGTCCGAAAAAAAGTTTCACAATTTTGTTTGGACAATTCCAATTTTTTTCCAGAATTTTGGAATACTTCGGAAATTTTGTTTCGTTTTGGTTTTGACAGGACATGAAATTTATGCGTGGAGAGAGGGGGAGAGGGAGAGGGGGAGAGGGAGAGAGAGAGAGAGAGAGAGAGAGAGAGAGAGAGAGAGAGAGATATGAGTATTAAGAAAAGCCAAAATAATTCACCTGATATCTTTTGGCCCATGTTCATGCCCCGATGATGGGAGCGATGGTGTGGGTGATGCCGGTGGTGATGGGGGAGACGTTCGGGGCACCCCCCCGGCAGTTTGTGCCTGTGGTGTCTTGTGCCTGTTGTGGTGTGATGATGATGATGGTGGTGATGGGGATTATGGCAGGTGTTCGGTGGTGGTGCTCCACCCTCTTGTCCACCTCCGCCTCCTCCGCCGCCACCTCCTCCTCCTCCACCACCGCCGCCTCCTCCTCTTCTTCTGGGGCTTCCACCGCCCCCGCCCCCACCTCCTGCCCCGCCGTAACCGCCGCCGCGGCCGACGCTCACGCTTTCGTTGCCCAAACCTCCGCTACCGCCGGTCGTACCGACGTTTGCACCGCTGCTACGACTACCTCCCCCGCTCACGCAACGATTCGCTTTATACCTGAAAAAGTACAAAAATCATGCCAAAATTAACTATCGAGTGATTTTCCATTGTTGCGCGAGATTGTTTGCGTGTGTGTGTGTGTGAGAGTTGAGGAGGGTCACGGATTTTGCTGAAAATATACATTCCATTGAAGGAATTTAGGAGCCTGAATTAGAATGTTTAAAAAAAGCGTATTTTCGGGAATTTTTTTAGAACGGAAATAACCAAATGAGCCCAGTAAACATTGAGGTATCTTTTCATGTATATTTGAAATGTGTAAAAAAAAAGTTCAACATGAAACAATATATGACTGCAGATTTATCTATTCCATGTACGCCTTGCCACTGCAGTCCCCCACGGCGGGAAAGATGCAGCTCGTAATTCTTGACTGAACCATATAAACCGATAAAATGTTCAATTTTCGTGTATTTTTCTTTTGGGCGAATTAAGAAAAAGCTGAGAAAATCGTGAAATTATAACTTTTCTTAGGCTTGAAAAAAAATGTGTTAAAAAAAACACTAACGTGCTATAAAAATGATTTAAAAAGACTTTTTCAACGACTTTTTTAATTCACTTAGAAGAGATTTTCATACTGAAGAAAATAAACTTTGGTTTGATTCAATAGGTTGTTTGGAAAATCCGTGAAAATGAAAACTGGAGAAAACGCGCTTCAAAGCTTTAGGAGGAAAGATTTTAGGAGGAGTCGCTGATCAAATATCAATGGCTTCTCTGCTTTTGGCCTTGTATCTTCGAAAATATTTACATTTGGCCTCTGTAACTTTGTAAATATATTCTTGGATAGTTTATCTATCGATTTGAGCAATTTAAAAAAAAAACGATTTTTCGGACCTTCTAATTCAGGCTCCCGCCTTAATTGCCTTTATGGACCATCAAATTCCAACGCAATTTGCCATTCTCCATCAGAAATTGTGTATAATTTTCTAGACGTTTATTTATTTTTCTAGACTTTTATTTTTTTTTTCGTTTTTAATTAATTTTTCTCGATTTTCACTTGTTTTTCTCTAGCTTTATTAATGTTTCTCCATATGTAGTTATTTTTCTCGCGATTTATCTATTCCCCCCGATTTTTGATTTGTTTTTCTCCATTTCTATTCAGTTTTCTTCATTTTTACTTGTTTCTCTCGATGACTATTTATTTTCCCTAAATTTAATCGATTTTTCTCGATATATATGCATTTTTCTCGCGAACGATGTAGGAAATGAAGAAAACTCCGATCTTCAACATTTCATTGTGCGCATCACCGTCTAAACGAAACATCGTATTGAAGTTTGCATGGAACGCAACGAAAATTCATGTTCATATATTGATATCCTCATTTTTATGACGATACCAAATCTTTTTCGCAAATTTCTCAACAAGCGTCTGAAAAAATGGATGAGGGACTTTAGTGATTAAAATCTGCTGAAAGAAATTTGGAAAAGTCGACAAAAATAAGTTCCATTGCACTCCAACGATGCAAACTTCAATCCTATGGGAAAAAACATCAATATCCTCTAACATGTTTCGTGAAACGATCGATTCTCCTGGAGAGTCGAGCATTAATCAAATTTGCCAAAAAGTAGGTACATCCTTGTATTCCGTAGAGAGGCCTGAGGCCTACCGATGTTTCGGACACAACAAAATATATATATATATATATACATTTTGTCTACGGCCATCGTTGGCCTGAACCATATAGGACTGCCGGGCTAACGCCCTCTACCGACCCGGGTTTTCCCCAGTTACCCTGTGCCCTCCCATAAATCAAGCATCGCATCGAAACGTCAACCTAAACGCAGTTGGACGTAGCTATGCGCAATGGGAAAAAATCCCACGGTTCTCTAATCAGTTGAAAGCACCGTAAATCCGCATGGCCATTGAGAATTCTCTCAATCGAAAAGTCGAAAGAGGAGGCATCTCTCGAATCGTCGGGATCGTTAACCTCGTTGCCACATATTGATTCAAATGACACGAGATTGAATTTACGATGATGTACATTGAAGGTATGCGGAATTTATTTAATTGCCCAGGAACGTCAGGCCGAGTCAATTTTTGTTCAGTGCGGGAAAAAGTGGCTAGGTGCATTATGAAAATTCATTCAGGAAGGTGTACCCACATTAACGATACTCTTTGATATACGTCACCTCACACTTCAAACGAGAACGAAGGGTGATGATTTTATTCCGAAACCGGATAGATTTTAACCGGTTGCCCAGCAGTTTCCCCGGTTCTGCGAGCCTTCCATGAATATTCGGGCGCTTAATGAAAAGACTCTCGGAAACGTTTGTGGTTTAATGAAATCGATGGATGGCTCTTTATACGATATTTCCCATGGTCGTGTTTCCGCCAGTGCCAAAGAGGGGGAGAGAGAAGAGGCGATAGAGATGAAAAGCGATCGACCAATATATATAGAGAGAGAGAAAGAAGGACAGTGACAGAGGGACGAGCCCACCGCAGTTTTTGGCCGAGAGCGCTCTCGTACAATTTCCGGTATATCATCGTCCAAACGCCACACACCCGAAAGTACCCGCGATTATCTCAAATTTCGCGTCAATCGTTTTTTACGCGTATCCAAGCAAAGGTGACTGAGCTCTGCATCATCGGTAAATCATTTGCACTCACATACTTCGACCTAGCAGTTTTATTATTGATATTTCTTAAGGGGTCTTCTCACTTTAGACGCTGAAAAAAGGCTATTTTCATGAATTTTTTGATAAGTTTATATTATTGATATTGATATGAAAATTGTTACATTTAATAAATACACTTTCGAAATACACTTAACATTTTTTAAATTTATTTAAGGTACTATTTATAGACGAAAATGGTAGTTAAAAATATCGTAGGTCTGCGCTGTTGATGAAATCGTACGATTTTTGATATATGCAAAAATAACCAAATGGCGGACATTTTTCGAAAAAACAACAAAAAGGTGTTTTTTTCACCGTTTTTGGCAAAAAAAATAAATATCAAAATTTCAAAAAATCCTTGATATAGTTGTAAAGAATGTGTGCTTATAATTGCATAAGGATCGGTTCAGTAGTTTCGAAGATTTTATCAACAAGCCGTCGAAAAACATTGTTTCGAGAAAAACACGTTTAAAGTTTGTTTCGGTTACATAAATACATAATTTAAAAAAATGTATTTCGAAAGTGTATTTATTAAGTGTCACAACTTTTATACCAATATCTACAATATGAACCAATCAAAAAAATTCATGAAAATAGCCTTTTTAGCGTCTAAAGTGAGTCGACCCCTTAAGTTCTAACGTATACTCTAAAGACTCTGCAGTCATGCATCACGATTATGCTCTGGAAGTTTGGATCGTTGGAACGCAACGAAAATGCGCTTTTTATATTTTTATTTCCTCATGATTATTTTAAAAAGTATTTTCTGCAAATTTAAATTATAGATCTCTAGATGAACAGATCCAACCATTATCGCGGGATTTTCGTAGCCAAGAATGCCCAAAGTAATTGGAGCAAACAAAATTCATAATTTTCGTTGCATCTAAGCATACCCTAAACTAAATTACAGTTTGTCGTTCGATCAACGTTGACTCTGCAGTCATGCATCGAGATTATGCTCTTGCAGCTTAGATCGTTGAAGTACAACAATCATTTTTTTACGTTTCGTTTTCTTCCTTTTTCATGAATGAAAAAAGAACCTTTTTTGCCAATTCAGACGATAGATTCTATATCTAGAAATCTATAATCTAAATTTGCAAAAGAGGTTTTTACAAATGTTTTAATATGCTTACCAGCAAATAAAAATCAATCAAATTAAATGATTATAAGTAATCAAATTAAATTATCAGCAATTTTTTAATTTACTTATCAGCGAATTAAAAAATTGTTGAGGGCTTTTCGTAGCTAAGATTTGTCAAAAGAAATTAGAGCAAATAAAAAATCATAATTTTCATATCAACATTTCAATCGAGAAAATATATATTTTTAATGTGTACATTTTTATTTGCCCCTTTTCATTTTATTCGAAAAACCTTTTTCGCAAATTTAGATTATAGATAAGTAAATTACTCTAAATAAGTAGATTAAGGGGTTACCCCCACTTGCGATTTTGAAAAAATCGATTTTTTTTTATTGCATTTTTTTGAAGTATAAGTATCCGGGCCCATACTTCTGTATGGGCCCGGAATAGATGACTCTATGTAAGTTTACAAAAAAAAATATTTTCTTCGTGTAAACTGAAATTGAAACTTTAAACGCGTTTTTCTCAAAATGGCGTTTCTGAAGTCGGTGACCAAGATTACTCGAACACTAATGAACCGATCTTCTTGAAATTTTGCAGGCTTCTTTAATACATAAAAATGTGGTCTATAATCGTTCGATTTTTTTGTCGAAAAAAATGGCCGTTTTATAGCCAAAAAACGGCGGTTTTTTTTCGTTAAAATCGAACCATTAACTTTGACTGTCCGCCATTTTGTGAAAAATGAATATTTTTTAAAATCCTTCTATTAAAGACTAGTTTATACTTATATTTGACTAAATCCACCCGCATGTTTTTTTCAGATGATCCACTTCGCCGCAATGTTGGTCACCGCAAACCGTGTATGTAAAAACATTATTTCATTGACGGCCATTTGCCACTAAACAATGTAATATTTTTCAATAAAAAAATTACTGAAAGTTCTTCAAGATGTATTCTTTAAGGTGGTATATTGATCGATTAAAAAAGTTTTGTAGTTTTCTTTAAAAAAATTCATGAAAAAGGCCTTTTTTGCGCTACAAGTGGGGGTAACGCCTTAAAAAAAATGTTGGGGAACTTTCTTACCTAATATTTGCCAAAAGAAACTGGAGCAAGTGAAAAATCATAATTTTTGTTGCACTCCAACGAAGCAATTTCAGCATCGCACAACATTTCCCTACCTACCGCAACAAAACTGCCTAATCCCAGTTTTTATTTTTCCTGTACAACGTAGCGCGCCTGCGTTGCCGATTTCTTCAACGCCGCATCTCTCGCGCAACCTCGCATGCATATTGCACTTTATCTCGATTCTTATTTTTTTCACTCGTTTTTTGTTATGTAAGGAGTAGTACATATGTGTCGAGCATACGACGCGTTTTTTTTTTTCGTGTTCTCGCTGCAACGTGTGTATGGTACATGTTAATTCTCGTTGCGCTCAAAAGGTCAAGGTCTGATAAACGACAGAGGAAATTAGATCGTGAGACGCTTCCTTGAAGAACATTTAAACGTCAGGGAGTCGACGTTGCAGTTCACACATGTAATAGTTCTTATCTCTTAGTCTCGGTCTCTCTCTCTCTCTCTCTCTCTTGCTCTCCCCTGCTGTCCTTTCTGTCGATAATACTTGGTGCATAATCATTGCGAATTCTCTCTCGTATTTGGCAGAGATTGTGAGATAAACTTTCGAAAAACAAGCAAAATTTGTATACTCCCATTGTGATAATAACGATTATTACAATTATTATTATTAATAACGATTGCTGCGATTATTTTTATTAAAAGGGAATCTTAAAATCAAATATTATTATTATTATTATTATTGTTATTATTATCATTGATATTGCCCAAGTTGTACAAGTCTCGGCATCTAACAGGCACCTAAAAGAATCTTATATGGACATATGTCAAATTATTATGACTATAATTTCAATTTTCAAAAATATTTATTACTTTACAAATTTGCATCAATTTTCCATTTTATTATTAATATATTCTCATGTAATAACATCATAAACTTAAACAATTTGTCTTATCAAAAGTTCTTCAGATTCGTTTTAGTTTTCCCAATAACACCACAAGCAGAAAAACGTTCAATAAACATTTCACAAGAATTATTCAAATATAAATTTAAAAGTGTTAAATTTCGGACCCGAAACGCATCGCAATATTCTTCGTCTCTGTAGCAGGAGACAGAGCCTCGTACAAAAATCTCCTCGCGCCTATTGATGCATTTTAAAAACCCCGCCGGAAGTCGAAAATCCGATAAATATGGATGATTTCCGATGATCCGCAACGCATACGAGATTATAGCCCGTCCCCGAGCGTGGGACGAGGCACAAAGTCCTTGATCGAAAAACGGCGATTCCGATCGTTCTCTTTCTTTTTTCACCTTTGCCAGAATGCAATATTCATCGCGTGCGTATGGAGACGAAGACGAAGAAGAAAAAAAACCGAAAACATAACGAGTGACAATGATCGATCGATGTTTCTGCGGGGACGATTCTCGACCGTCTCTTCTCAAATCTGTGCGCGATGACGTAAGACCCGGTGCGATCATTGTCGGAGGCAATTTATTCGGGGATGGAGCCAAGTTCTTTTTTCTTCTTTTCAGTCAATTGGAATTGACATTTCGCTCGTCCCTCACACACGCCCTTGACTCGGCGCTTGGGATGCCTATTTTTCGGGCGTTTTTTCGTGCTGTTCGGACTTTTCTTTTTTGGCACGAAAAACAGTATGAGGTGAATGTCGCGAGTGACAATTGGTAGCTTGGGTTCGAGGATATTTCGAAATGATTTGGTCGCCATTGCGTTGTTTTGGGTGGAAAATTGATATGCTTTCGAAAGTCTCTTGGCAACGGCTAAAAACAATTTCGTCGTGAAATATTTATGTAGATGCACACTATATATATATATATATATATATGTATGTATGTATGTGTATATATATGTATGTATGTATATATATATGTATGTGTGTATATATATATATATATATATATATATATATATATATATATATATATATATATATATGCACGTGTGTGTGTGAGTGTGTGTGGGATCAAAAGTGCACGAGAAAGCGGAAGCATCGAACGCTGAACGTGGAACGAAGGCGCGACTAGCTGCGGTATTGATCCGCGGGTTTCTCCCCAACGAGAGAGCCACCCCCATCACCCCCCCCCTCTCTGCTCCCTCAACCCTCGCGTCGACGCTGTCAGCGCAGAGAGAGAGCGAGAGAGAGAGGGCATGTATACACAAACCCAAATCCTACCCTTGCGTCACCGGCGACATAACCCAGCCACCCTCGCCCCAAAACCCATCCTCATCCTTCTCTGCCTCACTCCCGATGTGCAAGTAGACTGCCACAAAAATGTCCCGGGGAAAAATCTGGCGCGGTCTCCTGTGCAGTGGCGACAGATTTTTACGTGCACCGAACTGGGCGGCGAATCGTTAGAAAAGGAAAAAAAAAGAGAAAACACGAAAATGTAGATCCAAAAAAGAGTGGAATTGGAAGCTACAATGGCTGATTGGAAATGGAACTCGGAGGGGTGATGATTAATTGAAGAATCTGTCATTATGCGATGTGAGACTTGAAATCCTGTTTTTGTTGATAGATCTTGGTTGCATTGATATACTTCGCGTTGAAAAAACTTGATGACTTTTGTAATCGAAATATAATGTTTGTGTGGTATTTAAATCTGACGTTGGAGTTGATCATTCTGAGATATATTTGCATCGTTGGAGTAGTGATAATTAATTTGGGGAGTAGGTTATACCGTTTTTATTTTGGCACATTTGCGTGTGTGCAGACAACGAAGCGTTTTTAGGCACCAAAAAATTACCAATCTGCAGCGAATTATTGGATTGCATTTACTCCAAATTTGAAATAACTGGTTGCATTGCATTTATTCCGGAGTTTCATAATATGATTGAATTGCAGTTATTCCAAAATCGCAATAAATAATTGAATTGCATTTAATCAAAAATTTCAATTAATGATTGGATTGCATACACTCCCAAATTGCAACGAATTATTGGATTGCATTTATTTCAAAATTGCAACAAATCATTGTATTAAATTTCTTCCTAGATTGGAATAAACTATGGATTCATTTATTTACAAATTGCAAAAAATGAATGCATTGCACTTATTGCAAAATTGCAATAATCGATGGTGCTGCAATTCGAATCGTTAGAACGCAACAAAAGTTCTAGACGTTCTAATTCCTTTATTTTTATTATTATGTCAAATCTCTTGTTTAAGAGATTTTTTGTTACGAAACTCGTAATGAGGAAACTCGAAAATGTTTTATTGATTTTCGTAACCTAAACGGAGCAAGAAAATACGGCAGTACGTAAAAAAAATTGTTCGTTGCATTCCAACGATGCGAACTCCGATATTTCACATGAACGATCGCATTGCATTTATTCCTAAATTGCGATAAATGATTGGATTGCTGTAACTCCAGAATTGCAATAAATGATTGGATTCCTTTCATTTAAAAACTGAAATAAACAATTGCATTGCATTAATTCCAAAATTGCAATAAACGCTTGCATTGCATCAATTCCAAAACTGCAATAACTAATTAGATTGCATTAATTCCAAAAGTGCAACCAATAATTGAATTGCATGTACTCCAAAACTACAATGAATGACTGTATTCCATTTATTTTTAAACTGCTATTCTGAATAACAAATAAAAAGCAAAAAACGAAGAATTATCGGTAAAATTGCATTCTACCGATTCAAGCATCAGGTTCATTAATAAATATCATATTACGCGAATGCACATGACCTCCTGCGCAAGGAGTAAAAAAAACTTTTCCCCAAAGATTCTCCATATGTTTCCCAAAAAACGACCCGCGCCACCGGACCTTAAAATCCTCTCCCAATGCGAATCATCAACTTTGATCCATCCCTACTATCTCGGACTTTTGCGCACGCGGGAATCGACCGCACACACTTCCTTGTAGCTATATGTCATCGCTCAACTTTACCGAGGCAAGTTTCACACGAACATTGTACACATATTCTCGGTGTCGTTATTGTTCTAGTTTTTTTTCCTACGGCGTTGAGTCGTTGACACGTAGAGTGGGCTGCGTAGGAGAACGGGAGAAAATCGTAGGCAGGTGCGATATGAAGTGTCGAGATGTTCGTCGTTGCCGAGACGACGACGACGACGACGACGTAATGGGGACAAGAGACGAAGAGAGTACCGCAGATCGATCAAACGGCGTGCATAAGACGTCATACTGCGCTATGTATCGAAACTCGTGGGGCGGTTGTTTATCTTTCGTTTTATTAACTCGAGGCGACTGGGCGAGGTGGCGAATTTTGCACTGTCAGGGCAGATTCGATTCCAATGCAGGCGAATTCATATTGACGGGTCGACGAAATGTCATTCTGCCAATAAAACATTCACCCCCTAAACGATTCGTATTCGTGCCACGCATCCGTCGGAATAAAAATAAAATATTGCAAAAATAGTCGTTTTTTCATTCAATAAAGATAATAAAATTTATTCTACTTCGATAACACTTTTATTGTGATGACAATTATTATTTATTTGCCATTATTATTATTTAATGAATGATATAATTATTATTTTTTCATTATTATTCAATTTCCATGTACATCGGTTTACATCATTGAATAATGATTATTATTTAATGATTGTTATCATTATCTTTTTTCTTCATTATTATTGAATTTCTATTTACACTTTTATTGCGATGACAATTATTATTTCTTTGTCGTTATTAATATTATTTGTTATTTATTTGCGATTGTTATTATTATTGTTCGGTGATTTTTATGCTTTTTTCATTATTATTGAATTTCGATAATTATTATTATTAATTAATGATTATTGATATTATTTTCCCACGATTTTCAGCAAAAAACGTTGGATGTCGCGCTCAAGGAACGGCTCGCAATGGCGGTTGCGAAGCAGGAAAGTTCTTTTGCGGTTGTACGTTGCAGGACAGAACAATCATCGTCATCGTTTTGCGCGATTCTTGCCGTACAAAGTACAGATAGCGCCTTATGGACAGTGCAAACATATATGGATAAAGAGACGTGAAGAGCAAAAGGAGAAGTATTCGACAGAGCTGGTAGGTTACTTTTATCTGACGAGACTAACAAGGACGAGAGAGAGAGAGAGAGAGAGAGAGAGAGAGAGAGAGAGAGAAAAATGCTCTGGCTTACTCTCTCCCCACACCTGTTCGCCAGCTGCCATGACAAAAGGCCATTTTAACCTAAGCCGAGGACTGCAAAAGAAAAACGAGGGGGCAAGGGCCAGAGGGACAGGGGGAGGGGGCAAGCATCTTTGCAAAACGCTGTATGGTCTACACGTGTTCGTGCTATTGCATACATGTACACAGGTATGTGCATTCACCGATAGTGCGTTGCATTGTCACTGTCGTATAGCCGTTTATTGTGTGTGTGTGTGCGTATGTATATATATATATATATATATATATATATATATATATATATATATATATATATATATATATATATATATATATATATATATATATATATATATAGTTGTTCTCAATGAACCGAACGATTTCACTTCACTGACCGGCCACACCCTGTCGCGCATATGATATCCCGCTGTGACAATGTAAAATTTCGCGAAACAATTAGCACAATGAAACCGGAAACATAAGAGTTGAATTTCGGTTAATGAATTCGAACGCGTCGCTGACGCTCTCTCTCCCTTTCACTTTTCCTCTCAGTTTTCCACAACTTTTTTTTCACTGTTTTTATTTATTTATTTCCATTATAATCCCAAATCTTCTCTTGCCAAATTGGGCAATAGATCTTTAACGAGGATTCTGAAAAAAATTTCAATGATTTTCGAAGTGCAAGTTTGCCAAAAAAAAAATTGAGATGCGAAACTTTTTTATCGTCTTTACTTTTACTCTTCAGAGATGTTGAAGTTTGCATGGTTGGAATACAACGACAGCTAACTTTACCTGATTTGTTCAAATTTCTTTCAGCGCACTGAGGGTACAAAACTCAGTCGAATGGCTTTTCGTATGTTTAGTAGAGCTCTTCGACCTCATTTGATGAAAAAACAATTTGCGTTGGAATGAAAATAAAGAAATTGAAAATGAATTTCCGTTGCATCTCAACGATGCAAGCTTGAACGCTTTACTCTTCATGCCATTTCTCTCTCTCTCTCTCTCTCTCTCTCTCTCTCTCTCTCTCTCTCTCTCTCTCTCTCGCTATTGTGGTGTTGAAGTATTATTATTAAAAATCTTCAGTTTGCAGATTTTGGTAATACATTTTTAATAAGGATTCTCAAAACTGTTTCAGCCACTTGCGTAGCCTAAATATGCTAATCAAAATGTGGAGTACGAAAAAGAAAAATTTCGTTGCATTCCAACAATGCAAACTTTAATACCATCTCTCTCTCCCTCTTATGGTGTTGAAATTTGCATCGTTGGAATGCAACGACAATTCTTCTTGATTTTTTCATTTCTTTATTTTTGTTTTTATTTTTTGTACAACTCTTTATTATACACAAATATATGTATAACTATATATATAATAAGTATATGTATAGTTATAAAATAAAATAAGGATCCTCAAAAATGTCTCAGTCACTCTCGCAGCCTAAATGTGCCGAAAGAATTCGGGTATTCGAGAAAAAAAAAGTATATTTTCGTTGCATTCCAACGATGCAAAGTTAAGGGGCTATACCAGTGTGACACTTTAAAAAAATCGATTTTTTTGCCTTTTTCGACAGTTTACACTTTCAAGAATATCATTATCATTTATGTCATTTTATCTTGCAAAAATCGATAGTTAAATGTTTAAACGCGTTTTTCTCGAAATTAAATTTTTCAAATTTGCTGACATTGTAACTCAAAGAGCAATTATCCGATTGACTTGAAATTTGAACTGAGTACTCTTGAATATATTTACTCTACAATGACGTAGGATATTTTTGATTGGATGAAAATTGACGATTTGGCGTTGAAAAAAAACAAAAATTTTATAGGCAAGAAAACAGGTTTTTTTTCATAACTACGCCATCTTGTTAGATTTTGATATTTTTCGAAAATCCTACGTCATTGTACAGGTAATACCTTCCAGTTTAACGACATATTTTCCTTTTTTGGTGTCAGCTACTCAATCGCCCGGAATCATGACAGCAGTGGAGAAATTTTTTTTGGCGCCTCCGAAGGCAGCGCATAAGTCGCTTGGATCTCAATATTTTTCTATGAAAAAATTATGTAATATAGGTCAAATATAGCCAAATATATTCTTAATTTTCCGGAGCATTTAAGTGAGTACTTTTCTTCCAAAAAATTCCCAAAAATCACCCAAATTTTCAGCGTTCACATTGGTATAGCCCCTTCAATAACATCTCCCTCCCCCCCCCCTCTCTCTCTCTCTCTCTGTCTCTCTATTTCCCAAGCACGATTTAAAATACCCCAAAAAATGCCAAGTTCGCAACAAATCAAGCAACAATCGAAAACTAATTCGAAACGCAGAAGTAAGAACGAGCGTTTGCGAAAAAAAAGAGAAAGGCAGAGAGAAATGGAAAGGGCCTTGTCGCGTGCTTGGGTCACGCGACTCTCTTGTTTTCCGTTTGCATATAGATATATATATATATATATATATATATATATAATAAACATATATATGTGAGGCTTTGAGTTTCGAGATCGCGGAGAAAGTCATCAGCAAACGTTGGTGCGGATCACCGGCAGCGCGCGAGAGATCGCTATTTCTCATCGTCGTCGTTGTCGTTCTCCAGGAGAGAGAAGGTTCGCTCTCTCGACTTCGCCAGTCTCTTTGGGGCTCTCTCGCCTCAACTAAAACTCGCTAGCCATGAATTAGAGAATGTTTGCACGAACTGCGCGCGTCACTCTCGCCTCGTCCGATTTTGCAGCTGACCACGACCTTTCGCAATCGCCCCTCGACGAATCTACTCGAAAGAGAGGAAACAAAAAAAAAACAATAAAAAAAAGTCGCGAGCCTCTCGCGGATAATGAAATCCGGGGGGGTTCGATGAGGCCTCAAGCCGATTATTATGCGAAAATCGGTCTGGAGATCGTTACGAGAAACGGCTGTGTGTGGCGGGGGCGAGCTAAAAAGGTCGGGCCGAGATAAACAGGAAAGATGATATACATATATATATTTGTAGGAGCTCGACGCCAGCGCGAAGTTCGGTGACGTCAGCCAAAAATCGTCGACGGTAAATTAAAAAGGATAGAAAAAAAACTTCGATGACCAATTTTTCAAAACGAATAAATTTCCCACGGTAATTTCGTTCGCAAGCTCGAACTTGAGGTTTCTTCGAACGTATGGTAAAGAGCATTTTTTTTTACTTTCGTCCGCGCGAATTAAGAGGCTCGCTAGTAGAGAAAATTATTGACGAGAGCTCGCTCTCGCATCTGGTTGACTTTTTGCCGCAATGGACTAAACCGCATGGCGAACCCTGAAATGTCGAGAGAACGGATCGCCTTTCGAGAATCTTTCGAGGATCCCCGAGAGATCCATTAAAAGATCATTCAAATATCATCGACGAGTGGAGGGAGAGCGCGGGGGAGGAAGAGCGCAATCAGCCTCGATCATTGAGAGACCCTTCGGAAATCGGGGGCGTGCCATTTAAAATTACAATTCGCCGCGTTTCAATGCGATTCACGCGGAAATGTCAAAACAATACCTCAGTCAATGAAAAAAAAAACAAATAAAAAATCCATTCAAAAAATATGAAATTAAAAAAATATATATAAAATAAAAAATTGATATTTAGGATATTTTTTTTATAATATATAAAAAAAAATTAAAAATAATTTTTTTGTGCGGAAAAAAAGTAGCAAAAGACGTGATCTAATGACCGAGAAACTGACCAAAGTGCGAAACGAATCTGAAGAACGTGAGGATAAAAATGAAAATTTGCGATTGATACGTACGATGCGGCTTGAGCGGAGGAGCGCCAAGTTGCGCATCGATGTCTCCATTCTGCGGGCGGGACTATCGCGGCGATCTCATAGATGTAAGACATCGGGTGAATAAAATTAGATCCATCAACTGTCGAGACGGGTTGCGGGACCTCAATATTGTAGCATACATGAGCGTCGAGTTTATCGCGTCTTCGCGTCGACGCGACAATGCAAAAAAAATCGTTTAACGGAGGCGTCGGATCGATCAGAGTAATCGAGACACCAGAGAGAGAGAAAGGGGGGGAGAGAACATTTATTCGGGAGGCGGTACCGTGACTTTGATGCGTTGATGGGACGATTGCTGATGGTGTGAGAAAAGTTTGCCATCTCTTACAACGAAGGGTCAGGATTACACATGTATATATATATATATATATATATATATATATATAATTTTATTTTTTGTTTCGCGAGTTTTAACGCACTTTATGAGATTGACGTTTGCATCGTTGCAATTTGAAATGATTGCATCGAAACGCATCGAATGCAATTTCAAATGATGTTTCGAATTTCATTTGCCAAATATTCGTTACGAAAAATCCCTCAATCATTTTTTAAGCCGCTTATTCCGAGGTCTAGAAATTAATTCTGAAAAACAATATTTTGCAAAATAATAAAAGTGAGGAGATAAAACGATGTTGAACTTCGCATCGTTGGAATGCAACCAAACTTCTTTTCCACTTATTCGATTTCTTCATTTTCACGATAATGAAAAACCTTTTCTTGCAAACTTATGCCGTAAATCTCCAATAAGAATTTAAAAATAAAATCCAGTGATTTTGATAGCCAAAAATGTGCATCGTTGGAATGCAACCAAACTTCGTTTCCACTTATTCGATTTCTTCATTTTCATCATAATGGAAAACCGTTTCTTGCAAACTTATGCCGTAATCTTCAATGAGAATTTTTTTTAAATCCAGTGATTTTGGCAGCCAAAAGTGTGCCAAACAAATGTGGACAATTACGAAAAAATATATTTTCGTTTCGCTCCAACGACACAAACTTCAGTATCGTGGAAACAAAAGTATAAAAAAGACATTTCGTTGCGTTGCAACGACGCAAGCTTTCAAACCATCACTCTATGGCGTTGAAGTTTACATCGCTGGAATGCAACGATAATTTTTTTTCTCTTTTTCAATAATTTCCCCTAAGCCGTTTTCCAAAATTAAGGTCGCATTTTCTAATCACAATACGTAAAAACGTTTAAGCGATTTTCATAGCCTAAATCAGCAAAAAAAAAAATTGCGTATCTAAGGAGAATTAATTGTGTTAATTTTGAGTATTTAAAGATTTTTTTTAACTGCGTCTTTAAGAAGAGTAATTTTTTTGTACGTGAGGTATTGACCTTCTGCTCACTGGTAGTCCGCCATCGACCAGTGTCGGTCATGCAATCCACCGCGGTTTGTTACACAAAGAAAAAAAGAACAAAATATATAAATAAATAAAAACTTATTTTTCACTATGAAACGTCAAAATCTACAAAAACACTCCGAATGCGAACAATACAAGATTTTTTCTCTCAATACTCCGAGCGAGAATCGTCTCACCTTACGAGACATCGTGTCGTGGAATGACTTTCACACAGGAATGAAAGGCGTTTGAAATTATGATTCCGCAACGACAGCAACGAAACGTAACAAGCGAATAAAGATTCAAATGACAATTTCCAGCACGACGATAAATGCGCACCGGCCAAAAAGTCGTCGCACAAAAAAAAAGGAAGAATAGACATGTAATTTTCTTTAGTCAGTCCGAAATTGACTAATTCGTTTGAAACTCGTTGGCGTATCCCTCGGGCGATTTCACACGGTTGTAAAAGCAAGTGAAATTCATCGGGCACACGTGTGTTCGGGGTAGACGGAAAGTAATCTCGCGTGGTATTTTACAATGTCAGATAACCATCGCGGCAAAACGTTTTCGTTTATTCATTCCGCGCGCGCGCGCGTGCACAAGCTGCAAAGCCGTTCATTGGCAATCTTTGACGAGACGATCTTACTCGCTTGCGCGGTATACGAAGGATCTTTGTGAATCGTCGATTGGACTGCTTCGGTGTCCCGGTGGTGCTCCGATCAGTTCTCTGTACAGGAGAGACTCCACACAGCGCAGACATCACCCGTTTCGAGACAAACTCGTGCATTTTTTATGTCCCCGGAGTACCAGCGTATTTGTACATACGCACGGTATATATGTTTCGCAATAGACCGAGCGATAGATGGCGAAAAAAAAGAAGAGAAAAAAAACAAGAGGTGCCCATGTAGGGTGATCGGTAGTGGCCAATGGTTGGCCGATGCTCGACGCCGAGCTTGGCAACATTGGCACTCGAGCTTGGCCCGATCATCGACCGAGCCTCGGATGATAAGAGCGGCCCGATAATCGCAATCAATATTGGCCCTAGAATGGCTTATGAGAATCGGCCAAGCATCGCGTAGGAGTTCATTCGAGAATCGGCCAACAATAAGTCCCCGTCAAGATTGCCACCATTGGCACTCGAGCTTGGCCCGATTATCGACCGAATCTTGGCGGATAATTGTGACCCGATGTAAATCACCAAAATTGGTCCTGCACTGCCAAAAAAAAAAATTATTTTTGTATTGTAATTTGTCATTACTTGGTCTTTCGAAACGATTAGTTCAAAGAAAATATTTCACCTATATGGGACTCGAACCTTGAACCTACCTACTCATAGCCATGCACGCTGCCCCTATGCTACCGAGTGCTCGTAACATTTGAATCGCAGATATGCCATAAGAGACCAAATGGATTCTCATCATTATTTGTATCACATGACTATATCAATTAGTTGATATCATTGTGATAATTAGAGAGTGTTATCGACTGACATGTAATATAATTTCCAAACCTAACCTGTATATATATATATATATATATATAATTCCTCTCTCTCCACCCTCTCTACCCCCACAACCCTTTAATATGTGTGTTGCAATAAAGACAGACCATTAGTTCATTAGTTCAAGTTTAATTTGAATAAATAAATATATTTAAAATGAATAATTCCAATAATGGAATGCAATAGGAAAAATTTGATTTCACGAAAAATCTAGTTAATTCAAATAAAGAATAAATAAATAAACGCGGTTAGTTAATATTAATAGAATTTTTCTGTCAGTGTAGGATGGTTCATAAAAATCGGCAGAGTATCGCGTATGAGCTCGTTCGAGAATCGGCCAACAATGAGTGCATTGGTTTGGTAGTATATTTGTTAAGAATAATGTCCAATGGACTCGTAAAAAGTATTTATCTCGTCTCTCAATGACTTCGACGTGAAACAATGAATCGTCAATATACGAATTGCGGTTCGATCATGCGTTACTCGGCCGAACATTGGCCTCGTATCGGCAAAAACATGATTGGCGAGTCTATACTTCGCTAAACATCGACCTCGTATCGATAAGCCAATAATTAGAGAGTCTATATTTGGCCGAACATTGACCTCGTATCGGCAAACCAATGATTGCCGAGTCTATACTTCGTCAAACATCGGCCTCATATCGATAAACCAATAATGAACGAGTCTATACTTGGCCGAACATTGGCCTCGTATTGGCAAACCAATGATTGGCCAGTCTATACTTCGCCTAACATCAGCCTCGTATCGACAAGCCAATGATTAGCGAGTCTATGTTTGGCCGAACATTGGCCGCGTATCGGCACACCAATGATTGGCGAGTATATGCTTCACCAAACATCGGCCTCGTATCGACAAGCCAATGATTAGCGAGTTTATATTTGGCCGAACATTGGCCTCGTATCGGCAAACCAATGTTGGCTAGTCAATACTCAGCCGAGCATTGGCGGACAATTGGGTAATCAATCATCGCCCCGCCAACATTGGTCCAAGTATTGGCCGTTACGGTTCGATTGGCGAAACCTACATGGGTGATCTGTCGCGTCTCGTCAACCTTCCGATGTCGAAGGTATCGACATCACGTGTCTTTTATATATCGAAGGGGGCCGGCAATATATATATATATATACACACACATATATATATATTGCACACCGACCAGTGCTCAGGAAATAAAAAGTAAAATAAAAATACTAAATAAAATAAAATCCTAATAAATTCACTAGATAAATATTTTGTAGAACCGACCACCCAGGTAGGAATTGACGATGAAAAAAGGGCTCGCCAAGCTCTGAAACAAGGCTCACATTTTTTAATTCAGGCTGAGCACCAGCCTGATTTCAGGCCTAGCTGAACCTCTGAATGATAACGCGGTTTCAGGCTCTTGCACACAGGCTTGACCAAAGGCTGGCAGAAAAGCCTGTACTAAGCCTGAAACGACGAAACAACAAGGCTCAAAACGAGCCTTAATGAAGCCTTCACGAGCATTTATGACCAGGCTTTTCCCAAACTCTTCCCGAGGCTATATGAGGCCTGTTTTTAGTTTTCTATATTCTACATTGGGGTAAATTTAATAAATTTGTAAAGAATTCATTTGATTTGTTATATATATTTATTATTTGTTATATTATTTGTTACAAAATATATATAAAAAATATGTTTAAAAACAATACTTTATTTTATTGCGTACTTTTATTTTCGTATATACTTTTTTGTGTACCTCATAAATATCGATAAGAGCATATGTTTAAATATTCTGAGCTGCCTCCTTCGCTTTCGTTTTTCGTGCCTCCGCACCCGACAAATTTATTGCTAAATTTTTTTTTCATAAAGGTACAGAAAAAATATTATTTTAAACTTATTTTATTTTATCACAACCTGAAACAAGTCTGCATCCAGCCTTGATTTTTCAGCCTCAAAATTCACCGGCTGAATAAAGCTTGAAATAACCCTGAGTTTAGGCTAAGCAGCCAGTCTTGGTTCCAGGCTGCTCCAAACGATGCAATGAAACCTGGGCCAGGTCTGTCTCACTCAGGCTCGGTGAAACAAGGCTTGCACAAGCTTGTTTCCATCGTCAGCCTTTTAATTTCCTACCTGGGCAGTAGTCAGAAAATAAAAAAGTAAAAATACATGTTTAGCACACCAGCTGGTACTCAGGATATAAAAAATAAAAATAAAATACATGTTTAGCACACCGGCCAGTACACAGGGAATAAAAAATAGAACAAAAATACTAAATAAAATAAAATACTAATAAATCTACTAAATAAATATTTCGCAGAACCGACCAGTACTCAGAATAAAAAAGAAAAATATATAACACACCGACTAGAACTCAGGAAACTAAAAATACAAATAATATAAAAATACATTTTTAGCACACCGACCAGTACTCAGAAAATAGAAAATCAAACAAAAAAACGTATTTAGCAGAACCGACCAGTAGTCAGAAAATAAAAAAGTAAAAATACATGTTTAGCACACCGGCCAGTACTCAGGGAATAAAAAATAAAACAAAAATACTAAATAAAATAAAATACTAATAAATCTACTAAATAAATATTTCGTAGAACCGACCAGTACTCAGAAAATAAAAAATAAAACAAAAAAACGTATCTAGCAGAACCGACCAGCAGTCAGAAGATAAAAAATTAAAATAGTAATCAGGAACTAAACTCAGGAAATGAAAAATTAAAATATATATGCAGCACGATCCAAATCAACAAAAAAAATAACTCCGATCAATACAAAAAGTAAAATTTTCCCGCCATTTTTTTTCGTCTCCTTGCTGCCATTCATTTCCCCCCGAAACTCTACCGGAAGTAGCGTCAAGGTTTCGATTATAGCCCGACGTGGTTTGTTTTCCGGTCCAACCACAGATACGATACGCGTCGAGAAACCTCGCGCGCGCAAGTTACTCTTTATCAGAAGGGCCTATCCAAAAGTGCGCGAAAATCGCTCAATCACCCGGAGGAAAAATGCCTGCGTTCATTAAAAAAAAATCTTTTTGTTGTTGTTTTTTTTTTATATCGTTTACGCAGCATCCTGCAGGGTTTCTGAAAATGATGTTTCATACGGTGGAACACGCGATTTCGCGCCACCGTTCTCTTCCGGCTTCCCACGCGAACGCGCTCAGAGTTCGAAAAAGGAGAGCTGCGCGCACAGCTGATCGCTGGTCTGCAACACTCGTAACACGAACCGATTTCCAGATCGGAGAGTACGGAAATATATGGCGATCGATAAAAATATCCGGCTAAGCTGAGTTTATCGTTCCGTGTACGTAAATACATAATAGAGGTATAAATACGGACGTATACTCGTATATATATGGAGTACTAGATAAAATGAAATAGGGACGGAATAATGCAAAATAAAGTGCGTACTTTATTTGTCCAGTCTAATAAACTTGTGTGCCTGTGTATTTGCATCCGCTCGTATGCGATATATATATATACACACACACTCATCCATACACACGATATACGTTGAAGTTTGCATAATTGAAATGCAACATTTTTTTTTATATTTTAATTTTCTAATTTTCATTATCGTCCAAAATCTTCTATTGCCAACTGACAAGAGATTTAGGCTATCGATCTTTATCGAGGATCCTGAAAAACACTTAAATAATTTTCGTACCACAAATTTGCCAAAAATTTGGGTGTGCGTGTGGATGTACGTCGACTCATATGCGATATATATATATATATATATATATATATATACATACATACACACGATATACGTAGAAGTTTGCATCGTTGAAATGCAACGAATTTTTTTTTGATACATATTTTTTTAATATTATCATTTTTTTTTATGATCCAAAATCTTTTCTCGCCAATTTAGCCTATAAATCTTTAACATGGTTGCTGAAAAATATTTAAATGATTTTCGTAGTACCAACTTGACGAGAAAAAAAAATTAAGCTCCGAAATTGTCGTTGCGGTCCAAAGATTCAAACTTTATAACCATCTTTAGCCTCCACTTCTTCTCTTCATGTCATATCTCTCTCTTTCTTTCCCTATCTTTTTCTCTTCCTCTCCATATCTCGCTCTATATATATATATTTCTCTCTCGTTCTCTTTCTCTTTATCTCGCTGCGTCACGAAGCATTAAAATTTGTGTCTGACTTCAATTACGAGCTCGATTATACATGATATTGTAATAAGCACGTCGGTTTTAACGCGCGGACAGGATAATGTAACGGGCATTAAAGCACGTTATATACAGGCTTTATCAAACCGCACGGTACATATGAATTACGCGCATTATTATTCATAACAACACGTACGCACGTTACGTATTTTGTCTAGCGTGAGAGAGTTTCCCTTTCATTGTCCGATCACCGATGAAATATGTAGTTCGTATTGCTGATTCGAATACCTACGATACAAATCATAAAATCATTTTGTGCAACGAATCCTTGTCACGGACACGCGTGGAAAATCCTCGATAATCCGCTTACGAAATATTTGGCGATGTTTTCCGTTTTACAGTTAGAATACAGGACCATGGGTTTAGGGGTTGAAGTTCATTTGGTGAAAAAAAAATGGCTGGGACGGAGGAATAGCGATGCGGCTGAATGCAATCGTTGGAATGCAATAAATTTTCGATTGAGCAAATTCGTCCTGGCGGAATCAGGCTCCGGAAATTAGTGAACAATTTTTGAGGACCTTTTTTAGAATGTGCAATCCAAATTTTTTGAACACACCATTTTGAATTATAATAAAAATGGGGAAACAAAAATGTAGGGAAGAATGATCGATGTATTGAAAAAAAAACGCAAACTTAATTAAATTGATGTTATTAAACGTATTTAATGATATGCAACAACAAAAAATAGTTGAAAAAGCATTTAAAAAATGCACTTCACAAAGTCATGCAAAAAATGCATTAAAAAAAACATGAAAAAAATTGATTTGAAAAAAATCATTAAAAAATTCATTTGAAAAATGCAAAGCCCATGAATAACAAGCAAAAAACTGACGAAAACTTCGAAGTGGAATGCCCCGTGTATTTGTATCTGAGATTTTCCTAAATAGACATTGCAGTAGAGTTTACAAATTCAGGCAGAAATAAGAAGCGAGAAGGAGAGAAGGAGAGAGAGAGAGAGAGAGAGAGAGAGAGAGAGAGAGAGAGAGAGGACGAGGGGGCGGGCAAATGGGACAGAAAATTATCGCGATGATTGTCGAGACTCTCCGCTGTCGCGATCTCAATGATGAAATTGCGAATCGAGAAGCAAGAAAATTTTCTTCAAGGATCCGAATGCCGTGGATGGAAAAACGAAAGGCGTGAGTACATAATGGACATTGCGCGCGCGTTACGTACAGGCGCAGCACACAGAAAAACGCAGCGCGTTTCTGACACGCGCCGCGTACCGACACAGAGACGTTTCACCTGTACAGAGATCTGCGCTCCGTACAGTATTGTACACACCCCGCTGTATTCCGCTCACGCACGTGTCTTGTCTATTTCTAGCAATCCTCACGCCGTTCTCGCATGCATCTACGCAACGAACTGCACTTCTACCTCTCTCTTGCTCTCTTCCCGAGACCTCGAATCGTCTGGATTTTTTCCTCCTCGAGATTCTTTCCCTTGCAAATCGAATGAAACCGAATGGGGTCGAGATCCAGATATAGAGCGCAGAGACGACGGAAATATTGCTAAATTTTCCATTCACTGAATTTTTAAAATGGTTTCGACATATTTCTCAACCATGGCTGTTGACACTTATTTTTTTGGAGATTACTATTTTGGAAATAACAGTTCGTTTTATATTTTGTTGAACTATTTTTTCATCGTCTTTGCGATCATTTTTTTTTATCAATATTGAATTGGAATGTTTCTTCATAAATAAATTCGTAAAAAATATTAATTGATAAATATTTGATTAAAGTATTAATCTCATCTACAGTGGGTAAAAAAAGTATTTTTACACGTCGTCTTTTTCAAATTATCCTTCGAAAAAAATAAAATGCTTTATTCAGTTTCTGTGCGCGATAGCTTATCCTAAATATACATAGTGTCTGTTTACAAAAATCTTGGGAAAACACGGACAAAAAAATAAAGCCGAATTAACAACAGTTTCGTGTGAGATGTACAATTACTTTTTTTACCCACTGTATGTATTATCGAAATATTTGTTAATCGATATTTCATCAAAATATTTTTTCAAAAATAAATTCTAAAAATATTTCCTTGTAAATACTTCATCGAAATATAATTCTTCATTTCCCCGGAATATTTCAATATAAATATTACGTGTAGTAAATAGAAATCCATTATTTTTGCCTTCAATTTAATGCAAAAATAATGGATTTCTTTTTACTACACAAAAAACAGATCTGAGAGACGAAAAAAGATGGACAAATTTTCCTCAACATGGAAAAACCTACGTGTTACAAATATATATATATATATATATATATATATATATATATATATATATATATATATATATATATATATATATATATATATATATATATATATATATAGGCGTCCGGTGTCAGTGACTAAAAAATCGGGAGAAGCCTCGCAGCGTCGTAATAAAAGCTCTGCCATGAAAGGGGAGACTTTATCTTCAAAAAGGAGGAAAAGAGAGAGATGAAACGAAGAGAGTGAGCCAGTTAAGGGCCAAAGCGAAGATGAGGAGGCTCTCGCTGGGCTTATGGCATCTCGTTATCTTGCGTTATTGCGACAGCCCTGTACATGTATATTTAGAGAGCAACTTATATCTCTAACGAAAGCAAGAAACACGTGAATCTCTCTGCATCACTCGAGCCTTTATTTATTCGAGGCACACAAATACACCTGTCTCTCTCTCTCTCTCCCTTTTGCTCTCTACACATACACCATTCACACATATATATCGCGTCCATATGGTGCACCTATATACATATTGCACCGTAGATATTACGATGCACTTAGAAGGAAAGTCACGGTTCAACGAACCGAAATCTCAGGCTTCAATAAGCGCCCTCGGGATGACGTTTCACGAGACGTAAAACTTTCGTGGCCTCCGATTTGTGTCACCGACAGTCAAGAGATTTTTGTGGCAACCAGAAGAGCTGCAACTTTTCGTCTCTTATTTTTCTCGCGTTTTTCTCAATACGACTTTTCTCAACCTGGCCGGAATCGTAACTCTAGTTATAATAATCCGATATCCGATTTTAAAGAACCAAAATTGTCATCATTGCAGTAGATATCGTTGTACATAGCCGTTTTTTTAATTCATTTTTAAGCCTCCATATGTAAGTGAAAATTTCGCCAAAATTACTTTATTCAATTGTCGCCATTTCGTGACTTTTTTTTCGAAAAACGACTACGTATAATGGGTTATGTTATTATAAAACTTTATAAGATTAAAAATTTTAATATTAAACTTTAAAAGATTTTTTATTAGAAGATTTTATAAAAGATTATAAACTTTAAAAGATTATTTTAAAGTTTTTTTAAAATAATCTTTTAAAATAATGTTTTTTACATAATCTTTTTTAAAATAATAATAATTTTTACTTTTGAAGAAGATTTTATAAAAGATTATAAACTTTAAAAGATTATAACACTTTTATTTTTCGGACCAACCATTGTCAACTTATCGATCCGGGCGTTGGATCACATTTTTTTATACAGAGGCTCTATTATATCTCAATGAAGTTATTTTTTTAAACAAAAATTTCCACGCAATAAGTTCAATGTATGCTCAATAACATACCTTTTTTCCAACTTCCATACAAATAATCAAGTAAACGAAAAAAAAATCGGAAAAAACGACCCTTTTTCGGCCCGACACAGTGGTGTCCTTCCTTAAATCCCAATTAACACATAATAATAATAATAATAATAATAATAACCATTATTATTATTATTTCATACATTAATTATGATTATTATGACAAATTATTATTATATATTATAAACTACGATTGTACATGGTAATTATAATAACAACAATACTTATTATTAGAGATCGAACCTAACCCCCAGGGCAGGGGAATCCCGATGCAAACTGAGGAAGTGCATTTCCCGGAGCAATAAAGTCTACTACAAAGGGAAAAAAACAATAATCATAATAAATTACAAGCTATTAAAAGAAAATAACAGTAACAATTTTCGAGCCTAACCCTCCGGGGTAAGTGAATGTTTCCCAGTGCAAACTGACCAAGTGCGTTGCCCCGAGCAATAAAATCTTACAATAATAACAATAATAATAGCGTTAAACACAAGAGGCTCCGCGAAATGATCAATTAATCGACTCTCCATCGAGCATTGTATTTTTCTTTACTATCAACGAAACTTCAACGCACGTTCCTGTCTCCTGAATAGCAATTTAATTTGGGTCAATGTTAACGCGTGTAGCTCTCAGCTACCGCGAGACCGCGAGTCGATATAAGGGCCAGAAAGAAGAGGAACAAGAAAAGCGATTGAAAAGAGAGGAGAAATATGGAGGAGGAAGGATGAGAAAACAAAGATGGAAAAAATCTATGCGGAGTCAGTGAGCACGAATTGGGAGGTCTTGAGGAAGAGGGCAGGTGGGTTAGGGGGGGGGGGGGTGTAGTGGAGGAAGTGCATACACGAAAAGTGGGCCGGGGCGCGAGGGGGGAGAGTTACAATGAACAATCGTACATTGTTACGAGTTATGGCATTGTTACTCCACTGCTGTCTCGGTGTGTGCTCCGAGTTCTCTCTCTCTCTCTCCTCTCTCTTCTTTCTCTCTCTCTCTCTCTCTCTCTCTCTCTCTCTCTCTCTCTCTCTCTCTCTCTCTCTCTCTCTCTCTCTCTCTCTCTCTCTCTCTCTCTCTCTCTCTCTTGTGCTTCGACTTCTCTTTGCTCCCCATATAATACCTCGACCCTTACCATGTTCACATAATTAGGCTGTAAACGTTTCGAGACAATCACCATTGTTTTGCGATCTCCCCCCCCCCCCCCCGCTGGTCCCGCTCTCCCATGACTGTAGGAGCGTCTATATATAAATCGTCGTGCCCCGGATCGGGCAGGCGTCTTCCGACGCGTATGCACTCGAACTTCGATACCAAGACATTGAAACAAATATCAACAAAAAATCCAATTACAAATTGTACATCGCGAATTATTCGAAAATGATGCATTTTTGGGACCGCGATGGTCGCGGGATGAGATCAACGTGGAGCGATCGATCGATTGTTCAAATACGTTTAACCCTTTGAAGCATACATTTTTCTTTACGTGCACGTTTTTTTGCACTTTTGTTATTGATGACACCCGCAACGTGAAGAATAAAAATTCAATGGGTATGTTTTAGTAGTTACTAAAGCCCTAGGAACCTTGAAACGCGTTTACAACCGCCATATTTAATTAAAGAAGACTTTTGAATCGTCAAAATCTGAATCGAATTAGGTTACATCGGTATTGCACTATGCCGCAAAGGGTTAAGGATTTGGAAACTCAGCGAGGCCGCTTTTTTGTCGAGGCTTTTGACGTATGACGGGCGCGGCTTTCAGGCCGTGAGTTGGCGAGAGGGAGTCAGCACGTTCGCGTTAAATTTAGAAGTGTCGAAAGATTGGGCAGTGGAAGCTTTCGATGTCTTCCAGGCTGGAGACAAGCGCGAGACACCTCCAGCTGGTAATGGGGTGGTTTCTTTTTTGGAGATTATTGTTCAGAAAATTACGTTTTTAAAAAGATTTTTGTAAAAATATATATTTTTATTGATATCAGGTTGAAATATCCTTTGGAAATGTTTTTGAAAAATATTTGTTTGTAGATAATTTTGTGAAAATGTTTGTTAGTGTTAAGGTTTGTAAAAATATTTTTTGAAGGGGAGGGTAGGAGTTTCAGCGTGAAAAAAAACACTTTTGTGCGATTTTTTTTCCATCTATATGAATAGAGTAAATTTATTGAAACCTTTTGTACATTGTTAAGTGTCATTTTAAGAACATTCCGTGAAATTTGTACGCGAATATATCCACAAACAAGCCGGTGACAAAGCTTTTCCAAGAACGCCTTTGGAAAAACACGATTTGCGGTGTTCACTGTATCTCAGCTAGAAATTATCTGAAATCAAGTACCATTAAAATTACAAAAGTACAAAAGGTTTCAATAAATTTACTCTATCCATATAGATGAAAAAAGTTCGCAAAAAAGTGTTTTTTTTTTCACGCTGAAACCCCTACCCTCCCCTTAATATATATTTCATTACTTATATATATATATATATATATATATATATATATATATATATATATATATATATATATATATATATATATATATTTACACATTGAATCGAAATATTTTTTTATAAATAATTTCGTAAAAATATTTATTCATGAATTATTTTATGGAGATATTAGTTAATACATACTTCTTTGCACTATTACTGTACGTATATATACACACACACACGCATATATATATATATATATATCCAAAAAATTCATTGTGGGTATCAAAATATTTAAGTACCCGCTCGAAGTAAGCGGTTCTTGAATTTTCCGTGAAATTTGTACGCGAATATATCCACAAACAAGCCGGTGACAAAGCTTTTCCAAGAACGCCTTTGGAAAAACACGATTTGCGGTGTTCACTGTATCTCAGCTAGAAATTATCTGAAATCAAGTACCATTAAAATTACAAAAGTACAAAAGGTTTCAATAAATTTACTCTATCCATATAGATGAAAAAAGTTCGCAAAAAAGTGTTTTTTTTTCACGCTGAAACCCCTACCCTCCCCTTAATATATATTTCATTACTATATATATATATATATATGTTTACACATTGAATCGAAATATTTTTTTATAAATAATTTCGTAAAAATATTTATTCATGAATTATTTTATGGAGATATTAGTTAATACATACTTCTTTGCACTATTACTGTACGTATATATACACACACACACGCATATATATATATATATATATATATATATATATATATATATATATATATCCAAAAAATTCATTGTGGGTATCAAAATATTTAAGTACCCGCTCGAAGTAAGCGGTTCTTGAATTTTTCGGATTTTTTTAAACGTTAATCGCTCAAAAAGCGCAGAAAAAATCATACTTTCACTGCGGGTGATAGCTTGAAAATTTTCACATATAATTTTTGGAATTTTTTTCAGATTTTTAAATCGGGGCGTTTTTTTTTACTAAGGGTTGTTTCGAAAAATGTCAAAAAAATTCCGGGTGTCTTTTAGAGTCAATGGAATCAGATTTTTAAAAATTAATCGAATTGGCGGGGGTCAGGGAAACCCACCGGATTCACGTGCAATACCTCATATACATCACATTGGAAAATTCGTTTATCGTTATTTCATGAAAATATTTCGTCACTCCCCCAAGAATATTCCACACATTTTTTTTAATTGCGTAAAAATAACGTACGATTTACTACACTTCATAAAAACGAGATCGTCACCTCGAGTGGCACATTTTTATCGCAGGCTTCGTCGAGCAAAGGGCTCTATATACTAGGAAATATATATAGGAAATAGTGTGTGTGGAAATATATATATATATATATATATATATATATATAGGAAAAGTAAGGACGAGAAGACGAGAAAGTGCGAGAGAGAATCAGAGACGCGAAACGTTAGTCGCGAGAGACGATAAAAGCCGCAAGTCCCAAGTAAGGGTGGGTATTATTGCCTCCGTCGAATCTGCAGGGGTATATAAGAAAGGGAGACCGTGCGCTGGTATCACGTTTGTTTCGTCTATGTTGGGCCGGTATCCCGTACCGTGCTCGTTGCGGCTCAGCACGAACGCGTACACTCGTTCAGGACAACGACGTCGCGTACGCTTTATTACAGCCACTTTCATCGTCGAGACTCGACTGTGGCTCAACGGTTGGTTGGGACGTGAAAATTCGGTTGACCAATTTATACGGAGTCCTCTTGTGTGCTTTGCGGATAGAGAAGGGGAGAGAGGGGAGAGAGAGAGAGAGAGAGAGAGAGAGAGAGAGAGAGAGAGAGAGAGAGAGAGAGAGAGAGAGAGAGAGAGAGAGAGTACGTGTGCGCTATCTCGTAAAAGCAACTCCGAGGAGTTCGCTCCCTCGTCTTCGAGCCCCATCCCGTCGGCGATAAAGAATAAGGTGTTAAGACCCGAGCAATTCGTGTGAGATAAGGAGACTTACGCTACGACGCCAATGTGACGTAAATATGCTTGAGAAAATTTCCGAACGATTACACGGACATATCTTCCCAACGTTTATTTACGAGCAATATCGGAAATTATTTGTACCTGCGGATGATCGAGCTCGTACTTCGAAAGCAGCTGATACGATGGCGAGAGAGGAGATTGGGGAAGAATTTTTGTTTACACTCGATTGTCGGGTCTGGAAAATGGTCTGGTTCGGGTTATCGTACGCTGGACAATTTTATCGTCGATGGACCACGAGTAGACACCCTTAAGGAACCCTTAAGACACCCTTAAGCAACCAATGATAAGGGAGAGGGATTTTTTTTGGACGTAGATAAATCCAGTGAGAGTTCAACTTCAAAGTTCCGATTCGTTGGAGCGAATAGTTTAAAAAAAGATTATTTGAATGTGGGAAATTTATGGTACGCAATTTTGCAACACTGGATTGCAACGAACTTTTTTTTCTTCGCATTCCCGTATTTTTTTTGACACACTTGGGCTATGAAAGTCACTGGGACATTTTTTTCTGAATTCTCATTAAAAATGTATCCCCAAAAGCTGCACAAAAGATTTTCGATAATGAGAAAAATAAGGAAATTAAAAAAATCAAGATGAATTTCCATTGCATCACAACGATGCGTCAGTACCATGGAAATTCAGGATAAAATTCCAATGCTCTTGAAGTTCGGATCGTTGGAATGCAACGAAATTTCTTTTTCTATTTTCATTTCTTCCTTTTCGCTATTAAAAAAAAAACTTTTTTGCAAATTTATATTACACATCTCTGAATAAGCGAATTGAAAAATTGTTGCGCAATTTTCGTAGTTAAGATTTACCAAAATAAATTGGAGCAAATAAAAAATCATCATTTCAGTTCAATTGATGATTCCTCTTTAAAAAACTGCCCCCAATTCTAGAGATCTTGATTTTTTACGTTCCCTCGGCTTCGATCCACCTTAAGTCCACTTCCTTTCGAGTTGGTTATTTTTTCCTTGACCATTGGAAACCTCTTGCCGAAGTTTCCCGATCTTTTCCCCTCACCCTTACCGATCGCCCTCTCTGATCTCATTCTTCAAACATCCGTCGATGTGTCTTCGAACCTAATGTATTATCCGAACAATGACCCCAAATGTGCCGATTTCCGTATTCGAATCGACCGAGTATCGGTTCTCATACGACGCTCGAAAAGTTCTCCGCGCAGGCCAGTCCATGACTTTTCAAAATGGCCGAAGACGAGGCATCCAAAGAGGCCCGGGATACGGTGTATCGCGGAATGGCCGAAGGATGCCTGGGGTGCGCATCAGAACGTTGGCCGACGGAGAGACGGAAAAAGAGAGAAAAAGATCGTCACAGTCGCGACCTTGTCTGGGCTTCGATCCCACCAATGGACTCGTTAGGTCTTGCGAGGCATTTGTATCCTGGGCGCAAGGCTCTACTGCGCTCGATCCTCCATATATATATATACACATATACATATACACACATTTATATATATATATATATATATATATATATATATATATATATATATATATATATATATATATATATATATATATATATATATATATATATATATATATATCCTTGTCGCCCTTCCCTACAGGGCGAGAGGAGAGAGAGAAAAGCGTGGGGGGAGGGTGGGGGGCTGAGAGCGAAGATGCACGAACGGAAAAAAAGAGCGTGCATAGTAAGGAGAGGTTCGAGCTGAAGGAGAAGCGTCCAGTAATTTCCAGACACACGGACGGAAGTTAAATCTCGAATTTTATATGTAATATTTTATTTATTTTTATTTTCAAGATTCGGTATTACATTTTTTGTATATTTATTTATATAAATAAACACACATAAATACACGAAAAAATATGTACCCATATTCTAAAAACAATTTGTATATTTATTTATATACATATACATTGATAGATACACGAAAAAAGTAATATTGATTTTTCGAAGAAGTTATTCTAAAAAGTATAATGTAATACCGATTTTTCGGAAATAATATTCTAAAAAATAAAATCAAGGAAAATTGCTAAAAGTAATAAATAAAAAATTCGTATGACAATAGCTGCGTACAAGCTCGAATTTAAAAGCGCCAACAAAACGAAGAAATAAACCGCGAATGTTCGTCCACCGGTCGGCGTTACCTAATTCGACGAATACTTAAAAAAAACTAACCCAATCACGCGGGCTTGCACATGTTTCTTTTTATTTTTTTGCGTCCATATTGAATTATCAAGTGCGTAAAGCACGTGGTGCGTTGTGGACGGGAGAATATACCGAAGCTCGTTAGTACGTTCGCGAGCGTAAAATGACAGTCGGGTATTTCGCACAGGTTGAGGAACGGAGAGAGAGAGAGAGAGAGAGAGAGAGAGAGAGAGAGAGAGAGAACAGTGTGCTAACGAGGGAAAGGTGAACGAGTCGCTCAATGATACAAACGCCATACGAGCACTGGTGTATTAGGCGATTCCGTAAGGCCGCAGGTGTGGAGTTCGAGGAGAATTTATAACTTCACGCCTCGAGGATCCTCGCGCGTAAATGCTGAGCTCGAATTGGATAGCGCGAGGATATCCT